>VZTF01003348.1:215553-500477 GCA_013397755.1 Cnemophilus loriae
GGCCGCGGTCCCCATCGGCACCAGTCACACCGCACACACGCCCCGTCCGCGCCCCTCTTCGGCAGCGCCAGGGGCTCTTCCTCCGCCGATACAAAGCTGCTCGGGAAATGGCAGCAGTCAAAAGCAATTTTCCTTCTTTATTTTTATTTTCGATTTTTAATTAATTTTTTTTGCGCTATTTCTTGTGAAAAATAATTAATTTCCTAAATGCATACAATTTTTTTTTACATTTTTAATTTTTTTGGTGTGTGCGTGCGTGTGTGTGCAAGCACCGGGTTCCTGCGATCGGTGTCTGAATGAAACTACGTAAATGCATATGTCTGTACGTTGCACTGGAGGGAAAAACAGAGCACTTCTGCGAGAGCTTGGATTCAAATGTGGTTCATCTGGTCTCCAGGATTTTCCGTCTCTTTGGGGTTGTTCGCCTTCCCGGGCTGCGAGGCGGAATTTTCTGAGCTTTGACACATCTTTGGAGATGTCTGTTAAACACGAGTCTGGGAAAAAACATTTGAAATCGTAGAAATATTTTTTTTGCCCCTTTCCCGTCCCCTTGGTGACTTGAAGCATCAAAGCGACCAGAACTTAACGCTTCTGAAGACTTGTGATGTTTGGATTTTATTGTTGCTATTTTTCTTTTAGAGGAAACTTGACAGAGGAACATATTTATAGTCCAAGTAAGTACTTTACAGAGGAAATTTAGTTTGTGTAACTTAAGAAAAAAACCTAAAACCTAGTGTTGAGGTTTCTAGCATAAAGTGCGTTGGATTAACGTCCATCCAAGGCTGCTTAGCAAATCGTGTTGAATTACAGTTTTTACAGTGTGTGTTCGTCCGCTCCTTCGTGTCCATGGTAGTCCAGCACCTAGGGGAAAATGCACCTGATTTTGAGTCGGTATAATATTTTTTAAGATGTATTTCAACACCGAGGAGGAAATGATCCTAAAGTAAATTTATGATAAGTAATAAATGTGCACCTGGAAGTAAAGTATTTACAGCATTTTAATCCCTATTTATGCCGTGCATCTCAAACCAAGGAGGAAACACTGAGAAGACAAAAGTACCTCCGAGACCCCGAGAACTCCCCCACACCAGCATGAATGAAACCGTGTCCAATACAGTAACTGGATTATAATTTTTGGTGTTATTAATTTTATTATTATTGGCTGCTTTACTTTTTTGGGTTCATCCTGCTCCTCTTCTTCCTCTCTCCCTTCCTCTTGCTGCTTCCTCTTGGAAATTATGGCTCATCCGGGGAGAAGAGGCTACGATAACCGGGAGATAGTGCTGAAGTACATCCACTATAAACTCTCGCAGAGGGGATACGACTGGGCTGCCGGCGAGGACAGGGCACCCCTGCCTCCAAGTCTCTCTGCTCCTGCTGCTGCTGCGGTTGCTGCTGCTGCTGGGACTTCCTCTGATCACACTGGGCTGGTGTCTCCGCACCCCGAGCCCCCCGGCTCGGCTGCTGCTAGCCACGCGCCCCCAGCCGAGGGGCTGCGCCCCGCGCCCCAGGTCGTCCACCTCGTCCTGCGCCAGGCAGGGGACGAGTTCTCCCGACGCTACCAGAGGGACTTTGCCCAAATGTCTGGCCAGCTGCACCTGACTCCCTTCACGGCCAGGAGCCGCTTCGTGGCGGTGGTGGAGGAGCTCTTCCGAGATGGGGTTAACTGGGGCAGAATTGTGGCCTTCTTCGAGTTTGGTGGTGTGATGTGTGTGGAGAGCGTCAACCGGGAGATGTCTCCCCTCGTAGACAGCATCGCCGCCTGGATGACTGAGTACCTGAACCGGCACCTGCACAACTGGATCCAGGACAACGGAGGCTGGGTACGTTCCCCATTTGCTCGCTTCCTCTCCTGGCTCTGGCCTGTGGCCGGTGGGACCCCGGGTTGGGCAGTGCCCGGGAGACTGTGCTCACGGGAGCAAAAGGTTTGCCCAGGGAGTGTCTGCAGTGGGATGTGCCAGAGCAGTGCAGGCCTTTGGCAGTTGTCAAGTTTCACCTCGATGCAGGGTATGGTGGAGTGGTTTGGGATGGGGGGAACAGCTACAGCTCGTGAGCGAAGGGGTGAGCGAGGCACTGTCTTCATCAGCGGTCTCCAGACTCCTGTGGTCTCCACCTCTCCTGTCCACCCTTGCCTGTTGGCAGAACCAAGGCAGGTTCCTAGCCAAGGCAGAGTCCTGCAGTGAGATGGGAGTGGGCAGCAGAGATGCCCATCCAGCTGCCAGGGAGAGGCACATTGCGGCAGGTCCCAGGTGTCGGGACAGCAGGGACCACCTGTGTGCATGTGTACGCAGTATCCCTGCCCGTGAGGGGTGATGCACCGGACTGGCGTGCAACAAACACGGGATCCTGGTGTTACCAGCAAGCAGGTGGCCATCAGTGACAGCATCTGCAGCTGTGCGTGTCACTGGAGTGGGGTTTTATGGTATAAGATGCGTCTAGTGTGAAAACTCTTTGTCTTGAGATGAAACAAAGGTGCTGGGAGACGTGTCTGTGGGATTGTTCTGGAAAATAAGTATTTGTTGTGATCTGATGGGTGACTGTGTCTCTGGGGTAGAGATCACCTTTGTCTGGGGCAGGCTTCAGCATCAACTGGAAAGGGAAAATTTCTGCTTGTGGAAAATGGACAGCTTTTTCACTTGTAGTCAGTCAAAAGCCTTTCCTTTTTCTCTCTCCCTCTCTTTCCAGAATAAGTAACTGCATTGAATTAGAAGGATATTCCTTTCCTTTTTTCCTTTATTAGTTGATATACTGGAGCAAAATGTGGTCCCAGCTGGTCTCCCACAAACCAAACATGTTGTATATGTAAAGCTTATGAAATTACTGTTTTGGAGGGAGAAATGGCAAAAGTTATACTGAAGAAGAAACCTAACATCTGGGCTGAGAGCTGGCATAAGTCACCTGGAAATGGAGGTCAGCTAGGTAGGACACTGGCAATTTCAGGTTCGGTCTCCTGTGAAATTCAGAAAGCTGACTCAATTACACAGCACACCTTTAAGAGTTCTGTGTAAAAAAATATAAATTACAGTGTATGTTTCCCAGTTAACATGTTTTTCAAGCCTGGTGTTTGCTAGCACGGGGTCTCTTGGTAAATCAGTGTTAGGCTAAATAATGTGCTACTAGCACTGACCACCTCTGTTAAAAAATGAAGATATTGCCTTTCCCGCTGCTGAATCCGCCTGACTAAAGGGGATATGTGTCCAGGGATCCAGAGGACATCTCCTGCTGCTGTAACGGAGGGAGCAAGGCTTTGGGGCCCTTTTCTCAGCAGGAATCCACATTGCGCACCTCCCAGAGGAGTGCTGCTGATCCCTGGCCACAAGTCACACTGGAGGCAGGATTGTTCTCCTGCTCTCCTCTGCTTCCATCAAAAAGAAAAAAATTCAAGATTCATGGGGCCAGAAGGGGGAGAAAAAAATGTGTGTGTGTGTGTGTGCACGCGTGTGTGTGTGTGTCTGTGTATTATATACAAATACACACACATATACAGACACACACTTATGTATATACACACATACACACAGAATGACTCCAGCACTCGGTTGTTGGGACCACACTTGGGAGAGGGAGGTCTATCCCCTGATCCCCTAGCTCGTGGATCACTACAGAGGGTTTGTGTTGTGGGGGTCTTTTTTCACAAAACAGATAACTGGGTGGAAAAAAAAATCTGTGAATGGTCCAGGGTTTTGGAGACCTTGACTTGTTCAGAGACGAGCAGCTAAAGGGTTAGGGATTTTGTGACTGCACTTCTGGGCTGGGATGCCTAACTTGTGCGTAAGTCCCTCCTCAGGCTGGAAGCCCGTCTGCGGAGCTGGGGCCCTCGGTTCGCTCCAGAGTCAGTGAAGTCATTCTGTTGACTCCAGTGAGCTTTGGATCAAATCGTAAGCATGCTGGAGATGTATTGTCCTGTGGGTGTATTGTGTAAAGAGAAACATAAATAATGAATAAAACCGAGAATGTGAAAAGACAGGTGTTACCAGGCGTGATTGGCCAGAGGAGGCGAGTGCTGTTGCTGTTGCTTGACAGAAGTACAAAAAGCTCAGACTGAAAACAATGACTGCCTTTAAAAGGAAAGGATACTTCTTATCGATAGCCATTTAATTGTTTGTTAAGGTTTCCTATCAACAAAAGCTCCAGAATTTGGGTGCATGTGATACCGCTTACTGTCGCGTGTTATTTGTAATGTACACATGGAAGATGTGCAAAATACTACCTGAAGGTGGCTTTTGCATGTCCCTCTGGTACATGGCTGATACCTTTGAGCCATAGCATTATTAAACACAGGCAAAACCTTCTAGCTGGTTACAAAGAACAAAAGACTAACACGAAGTTGCAAACACAGCTTTTGGGATCCTCTCTTCAGGCAGAAGAAATCAAGGAAGGCATGGGGCAGTGGATTTTTCTTTTTTTTTTCCTTTTTTTAGATTTAGAATCTGTCAGTGTAAAAGGATGCTTTAATATACACACTTGGTCTTCAGCCTGCCTCTTGCACCATACCCCATGTATGAACGTTATTCATAAATGGCTCTCCCGAAGTAGCCTCGTAGGTGGTCATGCCTGGTAGGACTTCAGCACAGCCGCTTGCAAGATCTCCCTGTCATGCAGGGTGCTGCAACAGGCAGGAGCCCTGGCTGCTGTAGCCTTCTCCTCCTTTATATTGTGGTATTTTGTGGAGTGGTAAGTTTATTAGAGACTGCACAGTACTGGAGAAGAGAGCGTCACAGTTAGTCACGAGAGTGTGTTTTACACAGCGTGTGAGTTGGGCAGCACGAGCCTTGTGTCTCATAAATGGGCCTGTGTCTTACACTCAGGTCTGAAATTTGCTTGATGTGTTTTTCTTATTTGTCTGTTTGGTTTGAATCCAATTCTGTAAGTTGGCAGTGTCTTTTCAGGCTGTGAATTCTTTATATTGCAAGGGAAACAAAGAAGGAGAGTGTATCGAAGGGCAGGGTGGGAGGGGGATATAGCTGGTGGAGTATAAATTTTAGGCACTAGACATCGCTGATAATGGTGTCTGGGGGTTGTTAATGCCCTTACAATACACGGCCTCATGGGTTTGTTCAAAACTTAGAAAAAGCAACAGATGGGAGCTGCACGTAATCTGCATTATTAGCTTGTGGTTCTGGTGGCAAATGAATGCCGCTTTCAAAGATTTTCACTTTGGCCAGGATACCGCAATATTGTACTTCGGCCTGATAACATCTTAATTGTATTAAAAAAGGAAAAAGAGGAGAACTTGCTCATCTCTGCAATTTCGTGGTACTTGGTATAATGTATGCTTTCTGATTAAAAACTTAATGGCTTCATTTTGATTTCCAGAGCTGCAGAAGGACTGGCTTGGCAGTGGCCCGTCACACTTGGCAACTTTTTTGACGTTGACATGGGGAACACTGAAGGGATGCAGTCAGTGTGGGAGAAATAACCATATTTAATCTTGCAGTGATGGGTTCCCTCTTTGGGCGCACAACCTAACAGACGTAGGAGTCATGCTTAGCTCTGGGCACTTCTAGTCCAACATATGGCTTTCTCCCCAAGCTGTTCGAGAAAAAACAAGAGCATGAGAACTACAGAAGACACAGGCACTGTCATATTTACATAGACATGTACATTTTTGATGTAAAGAATGCAATGAAGCCCAGGTGAGAGAAGCAGAGAGAAAATTCAGCCAAGAACGCTTAATTTTAAATTACTATATTTACATTCGAACGAGGAATGCAATGGTCATGTGTTTTCATTTGATTCTGTTTCTTTATTGTGGTTCTTTATATTCTGCTTGAGGGTTAAGGCCACATACACGGAAGGATTTAGATGTCTGAAGTGGACCTTAGGTGGAACATAAGCCCTTGCATCCTCCGAGTGCCTGCCTAGCCAGAGTGGTGACAGAAGTCCCTGGCTTCTCACTGTTCCTCACCCAAGCTAGTCAGGAGCTGTGAGAGAAGGGAGCCACTCTGGGGCTATGGGGGATACCATTCCCAAGAACCTGTGTGTCTCGAAGCTGGCAGGCACTCTCTGGCTCAGCTACTATCACTTAGGTGCCATCCTCGCCTGCAAACGCATCTGAGGAGAAGCCCCCACTTTTCCTGGCAGCTCTTTAGTTTAGGCCTCTCCTGAGCTTTGGCAATGACACTTTCTCCAGCCTGGCAGTGGGGTGTACACTCACATCTCCAACATCTCAGGAGGTTTCACCTTCCAGATGGTTGCTGATTTTGCTGAGGTGTCCTCTCCTCTGGCAACAGGGCTCCTTCTAATTCTACAGGCATGAGATTTCATTTGGTGGAGGAGAAAGAACTAGGATTCTTAAATCCTGCAGTCTGATGTCTTTTCTCAGGTGGCTGTCCACAGCCAAATGAATAAATGCTTCTTAGACAAGCAATGAGACCCCAGATTTCCCTTCTCCTGAGCTGACCGTCCTAATCACTGAGCTTCCTCTTTTATTTTGTGCCTAGTAAATCACTAATTTTCTGTGCTTGGTGGCGTACCTAGGAAAGGAAGCTTGGAGGATCGCCGTGCCCTGCAGTGGTCCATGGCTGTGTCATGAAGGTGAGGGATGGCAGATGCATCTGCCTCCAGGACAGAGCTAGAGATCATGGATATCAGTGTGGCACAGGGCCCTTCCAGAACTTGTGTGTGGGGCACTGACCAAAATCTGATCCTTTTGGGCTCTGGATTTGGGCTGCTCTCCATCAGCTCTGCCAGGCACCTGCCTGCACAACATGCTGCTTCTTGTGCAAGTCCCAAGCAAAAGCCTCTTGCTCCCTCAGGACAGGACTTCACCTTGCTTGGAGAGGGATGCCGCGTGCTTTGCCAAGGAGAGCACAGAGCAGAGGCGCTTTGACTTTCTTTAGCGGCGATGTGCGGCCTTGTAACGACTCAATCCCCAGTGGGGCTAACCCCAAGTCACTGTTTGACTGGTAAAAGGAAACTATCTGAAATCCACTCAGTTAAATAAATGAATTGGCAGTTTCAAGTGTTGCACCTTCTAGGTCCTTTGCCAATTTTTGTGGCTTTGTGGGTTTATAATTGAATTCTCAAAATATTATCAAAATATTTTTCTTTTTGCTGTTACTGAAGAGCAAGAAATTTGTTCTGTGGAGGATCTGTGCAGAAGCAAGGAGGAGAAGAGCTAGGTCAGAAAGAGAAAATGATTGTGATTCTCTAGTCCCTTTCATTTATAATAGCTTTCTCTGTAACTTGCAAAAACATTAGGCTGTGTATTTTCTCAGAAGTCTGTTTTTTTTCTAGAAAAAAACAAAAAAAAGTATTGACTGTGACCTTTAAAATTTCAGAACCAGGGGTCTCACTTGTGGAGATGATGTCATTTGCCTTGATCTTGCAAAGAACTGTAAAGTTCAAACAGCAATCCCATTAAAAAGTTTTACTTTACTTTCAATATTGAGAAATAAGTTTGTTCTGTGCCTGCATTAACACAGGCATCTCCCGAGCTGCTGTGTTAGCTCTGCTGGACAGTAAGGAGCTTAGTTTTTTGAGTATGTAGCTTGAAATTCGGAGTCGGTAATCCATGAAGAAAATCCAGTTGAATTTTTCTGCTGAGGCACAAGCGTTCCTCCGATGGCAAAGCACGGCTCTAGCAGGAGAATCACAAGACCTATGCAGTGATGTGTGAAATTGCATGTGGAGCAGAAGCATTTTCCCAGCGGCCAGATCCCAGGGCCTGGGCTTCCTGAGGCAGCACAGGAACTTTGTACTGCATCACCAGCAAACGTTAAGCCCTTGTGCTCAATACAGGTGTCCTTGGTGAGGGGCTCATCTCTCAGCGGGTTGGACCTGGCACGGTGGAGGGAGGTGGATGTAGAAAGGGGAGTGGCGCTCAAGTGTCGCTCTGAAACCTCTGCCGTGGTTTTGGTCTCGTGTGGTGGTTTGTGCCTGGCGCATGGAAAGCCAGCCTTGTGCTCTGCCATTGCCACCAAGGGATGCTGGGCCCGGGGCTCGGGGCAAGGGTGGCTGAAGCGGTGGCTGTCTGTTTGCTGGCGCCAGATGCCAGCAGTCGTGCTGTGTCCTTGTCTCCTATCTTGCTCTGCAGCTCCCTTGCCGAACCAGATCAAAGCCCTTTGGCACCATGGTCCTGCCCCAGGGCTGCTGGTAAGACAGTGGCTGCTGGCTTCTGACCTGAGGTCTGGGTAGCCCCAAACTGGGTCAGCAGCCTGGGCAGTCACAGAGCTAAAAAACAGTGTGAAAGGTCTGATTGAATAATGGCTATCCTTTTAGCAAAGAGGATTTTTACTTTTTGCCTAATTCATTTCCATCCCTTTTGGTGAGAGGTCTCCCTCATCTCACATCCCTAATGGTGAGAGGTTCTGGTTCTTTGCCTCTTTTCTTTTTCTGCTTCAAGGTGGACTGGCAGTCCTCAGCTTCCTGACTGCCCCCTTCCATCCCTGCTGCTGGCACCGGGCACTGGGTGCTGGGCAGGGTGCTGGGCGCTGCCACCCGGCCATCAGGAACTGTGTGTGCCGGGTCTGGCCTTGCCCTGCCCACCTCCATCCCTGTTTTATTTTCCTTCACACCCTTGGCAGGGTGGAGCCCAGCCCTGTTTGGTTTGTTGGTTTTTTAAAAATAATTTATTTATGAGCACCTCGTGGCTGCCCTCCTGCTGATTTAGTAATAATAATAACAACATTTGTTACTCAGTGGCAGCAAAATACTGATTATTTCTAAGGGCAGTACCAGCCTGTTTTATTTTCCATTTCATATATAATAATAGGATGGATGAAGGTGTGTGATGCCATAAATCTTCTCTTCCTCAGCAAGATAACATCCAGGCCTTCTTGGCAAACATGAATGCTGATGACAGATTTCAGGGATTTTTGTTTTACTCTGGCTTTCTGTCTCATTAACAATCTGATGGCTTTTTTTTTTTTTTGGCTTTTTTTTTCTCTTGGCTCCCAAAAGACTATGAAACCGGATAACTTTTCCAAATGCATCTGAAAGTCTGGAATTTATTTTCTGTTATTTTATCTTAATGTTAGTTTGCTGTCATAATTATTGTATATTGATAGACTTAGCAAAATTCCCCCTTGCTGGAAAGTTCCTTGCCAGTTTCTGGATTTTACAGTTAATGAGTAAGAAAACAAATCTGATGTTAGAAAGTGTTGCCATTGACTTCAATGGGAACAGGAAGAGGCACTTAATTGGACAATTGTAGTTATGTTTACTTTGTATATGCGGCAAGAAAAATAAGATCAAATGAAAAAGCCACAGGTTTTCAACTAATAGAGAAAACCAGCCTTTTCTGCAACACATGATTAACCTTTGGAAGTTGTTTTCATGGGAAAGCTGTGAGTGGAACTACCGAGTTGCATTCAGGAAAGGTTTAGATATTTATAAGAGTAAGGAAAACATCTATGCTTCTGTTTGAGCCAAATTGCTTGAAAGGGCAGTCATATACTTAGGGGTAAATTTAACATCAGCTGCTGAAATCAGATCACCAGGTGCTGAGGGTAGAGCTTTCTCCAGGTAATGCTATTTCAAAATTATCTATTCCTTTGCTTCTCCCCCAGAGCACCTGGTGTTGGTTGGTGACTGGGGATACTGGGATGGATGCGCTGCTTTCCCTCATCCATCCAGGGAAAACTTCTTACTGTGTTTTGTTAAGGTAATTGTAAATGCACTTGATGTGTTTCTAAGAGCACGCACATCACAGAATTCCTGTGCTGCCTGGAGCTCTGTTATGAACTGGCACTTCGCATTTAGAGTTGCAAGCCCATCCTCCTTGTATTTGTCATCGAAGTTCTGTGGAAAGAACCAGGTGCTGGGTTAGTGGTTCGAATCGATGATCTTAAAGGCCTTTTCCAACTTAAATGATTCTGTGATTCTATGATTTTGACTTAGTTGAAAGAAATAGTCAGAATCCTTCGGTGCATACATTGTTTTATTGCTGTTTTATTTAGAGAGCATAAAAAGAATGATTCCATTGTGTTGATTGAAAGAGCAGCTCAGTAGTTTCAGGGTACTTCAGCGAGTAATTTAAGAATGTGGGCCAGGTACAAGCAAAAAGAAAAGGCCTCATTTTATCCCACAGAGTGACCGAAAAAGGCCATCGCGCAGTTGTTCGAGAAAGTAACTAAGAGTCAAAACTTAACTTCCTCTTCTTGGCTCTAGTACTGAGTACATGATAGGATATGGGGCAAATCAGTAATATCTCTCTTTTTCAGTTAACCCATATATGAAATAGGTATTCTTGCTATACAGCCCACAAGGTATGGGAAATTTGTTGTTGCCCATCATGCTATCATGAGTTGGGCTGATGTTCTGTAATTAAAAAAAAGGAGTGATACAAGGTACAATTTTGAACAAAATGTCCAGTTTAGTAACTTGGAGCTTAGGATAAAGCTCAAATCTGTAGCATTACATTTGGTCATTGCTGGAGCTTGCTAGCCTGGGAAAGAGCAAAGTGAGTCAGATTGTGAAACTATCTTGGGTGAGACTTGAGTAGAGACGAGATAAAAGAAAGAAAAAAATAAAAGTTAAATGGAAATTAGGCTTAAACTTTTTCAGCTCCACTGTTTGGATGTGTTTAGCAATGGTTGTGATGGAAAGAGATTTAAAAGATCGGTTTCAGGTGTTGATTTCTAGTTTTTATGTAGGGGAAGGGTGAGCAATGTGAGAAATGGCAAGTGACAGTATTTTTGTTTTCCTTTAAGTATCAGCACAGTTCATTGGGTGTTTCAAGAAGGAATTTGTCTTTCATTTTCTGTTCCCACCATATGTAAAAGCTGTCTGTGACAGTTCAGGGAAGCAGTAGTATAGGTATATCATAAGCACCTCTAAGAAGTATCTTTATACACTTGTATTCTTGTGTTTCCATTCACAAGCTTCATTAAATGTTCAGATGCAAGCAGCAAAAGCAATTTTCAAACATTGAAACAAAAAGTGAGTAGTAATCAAACCTTTTGGCTTAACCATGAGCTTGAAGTTACTCTTAACTGTCTTGCTGAACTGAGGCTTTGGAGACGAAATTCTTGTTGCATGCCTGGGAGAAAGTTGCACGAGTAACTAGAAAGGTGGGATAAGACCACGGATAGCAGGCCAGTGAAATCTGTGGGACAGTCCTGTAGCCTGTTTTTGTGATGGAATAACTACTGCAAGCTTTGTCTCTAAAGGAATGAGCTCCTTTCTTAAGAATATTCTTCACATGTTCAGACTGTGTATTATAAAATGTAGTAGAGGATCCTGTTTCTAATCTCTTATTTTTAATAGAGAAAAAAGAGTTAGAAATAAATCAAAGATAAATCCGCTAGTAAATGAGTTGGCATTTCCATTAGCAGAATAAGGTGGTCAGTGCTGTAGATAGATAAAACCTGTTGGAATTCTCAAGAACAAACTCACAGCTTAAGTAAAAAAAAAGACACTAAAAAAACCTGAAGTAACGACTCCCTTGTTCATAACTGAAGCAAATTCTACATTGTGCTCCAAGTGTCTGCAAATTTTTTCTTGAGTCAGACATATCCAAAGCCCCTCTCCTGAAATGATCTGGCACATCACATTAAATCACACTGTCCAAATATCTAATCCTCAGTCTGCTGCTGGATGCGCAAGGTCCTGAATATAACTGAGAAGGAATCCTAATGCCTGTGTTATTTCCAGGTTCCAGCTTGACCCGTTCCTTTCTCTGTTTTCCAGATCTGCAGTAATTAGCAGCACTGCTGTGGAGCTTGGCTGAGGGACAGGCTTTGCTCTTCACGGGGCCAGAGTGCCGCAGCAGGGCGCCCTGATGAGGAAGAAAATAAACCAGTCTCTTGAAATGTCAGGTGGCAATCAAGGCTGCAAGTAAATGAGCCGGCCTGGAGTCTGTTCAGGCTTCTGCAGTAGCTCACTGCTGTCTGCAAAAAATCCCTGCAGTAGAAAATCCGCCTGTTTGGTTCTGGATTGAATGTGTGGAATCCTTGCCCGTTTTGAGTCAATAGCTATTTTTTTTCAGTGCGGGTGCTGGAACTGGTGGTGTCTAGCCTCGCATAGCAGTGAGCATGTGGACAGACCCAGAAAGGGATCCGTAAAGTGTTGTACAGAGCCTTGGTTCCAGTGGATGGTTGGGCATGGCTGTGCAGTGGTGGAAAACTGGAGCAAGGCTTTGCCTTGAGTGCTTTTCAGCCTTCCCAGGCATCCTCACTGTAAGGGGAGTCCAGGATGCCACACACACCCTTCTGACTGCATGTGTCCCTGGTGGGACAGGGTTTGTAGTGTCCCACCAGGACCTCAGCAGTTTCCTAGAGATTGGTCCTGCCCAGCTTCGGCCAGTAAAGCTGTTCCTCAGCCCCAGGGGCAAGCTGGGGAGCCTCCCTGGTGCTTTAGGACCATGACAGGGGGGCCTTTCCACTCTGCTCTCAGTCTGGGTGGCACAAGTGGTGGGGAAACCTGCCAAGGCATACCTTTGTACCTATTTGCATACCTGTTGAAGTGGATTATTTCACAAGGGAATGGTGTATTTATTTTACAAGAAACTGGATTTTTCCTGCCTTTTTAAAAAAAATTATTTTATTTTCCCCAAAACAGTGAGAAGGATGCTTGTGACATGGTAGTACATCCTGCAGGCTGGGACTTCTGTGGGAGTTCAGTGGACTGAAGGAAGAGGCAGCACTGGTACACTGTTAGGCTGTGTAAACTGGCCTAGGGTTTGTTTTAGAAAACTTGCTTGCTTTTTTTTTCCCTCTCTCTGCTCTCTTCTCTTCCCCCCTGCAGACACAATACATCATTCTTGCAAATGCAACTGTTTAATTTTAATAACTGGCCTAGAGCAGAAACTGACAGTGGGAGAGGAGCTGTTTGGTTTGCAGTCGCTGACAGCTGGAATAAACTACCTGTTCCTTCGGAAGGGATGGACAGGCAGCTTGTTTGGTTTTCAGGAGACTTTGATCCCTAAAGAAACTCCTCTCAACAAAAGAAATAATGTCTGGAACTGTGGCAGCTCACTGTTACTGAGTGCTCTTTATATGTAAGGCTCCAAGTTCAGTGGGGAAGCACTGTGTGCAGACATCCCTTGTCTCTGTACTTCAGACCTTTCTGCTGAGAGCGGCTCCTCATCCTGAAAGGTCACTGTCACTAGTACCTTGGGAGAGACCCAGAGTCCTGCTAAAATCAGTTTCCTATTATCAAGGTCCCCATCAGGCTGGTGTGACAGGAGCTCTTCAGAATAGCTAAATGGCTTGGGTTCTCAAAACCCTGCCTTGAAGCAATGAAGGCCGAATGATTAAGTAGAGATTAAATAATTTTGCAATGAATGGTTTTACCTCTGTCTTCTTAAGAAAGTCAGCCTTCTTACTTTGCCAGTTCTCAGAAAAAAATGGCAGCACTCCCATTTCCTCTTCTCTTCCCTCAGGGCCTACCACCCTTTTTTATTTTTACTTTTTTCCTCCCAGGGCCATTAGACAACATGTAAATTATTGTTAATAGGGGCAGAACAATACCACATTCCCAGTGGGATCGTTAGGGTCAAAGCCATCGTGTGCCAGCCCTCAGTGTGATACTAATTTTGGCTGTGTCTGCCCCAGGGTTTGGAGGTCAAGCGGAAGGGGGCTGTGAAGCACAAACCCAAGCAGGACATGTCCCTGCAGCCCCCTGCCCACAGCAGGCTCTGGCCAGCCTGTGCCTGGGGCTTCTTCTGACCCCCTGGCAAGGCTGGTGTGCTGCAAGGCACTGGCTCCTTCCTCTACCTCTCCTGCAGCGTCACCGAAGGTCCCTCAGAGGGGACAAGTCCTCCCCTGCACAGGGACCTTGCCAGCCTCTTTCCTGCCTCCCTTTCCCTGCTGCTCCACAGGGGCATGTTTGTGCTTGAGAATTAAGAAAGCGCCACATGGATCATTGTGGTGTGGGCGTCCACTTGAAATAAGGGAATGCCTGGCAGCAAAAGGGTGGCCATGGGGCTGGGCTCACCAAAGGGCAGCCTGCAGCCCACATCCACCCTGAGCTTTGGTGCTGAGTCCGCAGAGGACAGGGACAGGTTGGAGGAGCTGAGGAGATGATGCTCTACTCCCACATCTCCTTCCTCTGCCAGTCCCTTGCTCCCAGGAACCCTGAGAGTCCTCAAATGGAGGAACATGTTGGCAATGAATCTTTTGACATTGGCTTTGGAAACACATGGACTGTGTGCCCCAGCTCAGAGGGAAAGGAAGGGCAGGTGCTTTCAGGCCTTAGCCTTGGGCTAGGTTCTGTCCCTTGCCTTTGCTTTAAAGTCATGGGATCTTGCCACTGGAACTGTTGGCAGGAGCATTAGGGCATTTGCAAGACTCCTTTTGTAACACATTTTACAGGGAAGTGGTTGTAACTATACTTGAAAGTGAATGTAGGGGACAAAAGAGAAATGTATGTCTGACATCACTGACTGAAGTAAAAGTAGAGTGAATTGGATGTCTCTGTCAAGACTGGGATTGCAAGTTCCCTTTCCCCTACAAGACTTGATGAGGGGTGGTTATGCCTGCTGCAGGGCAGAGGCTGAAATCCCCACCTCGATTGCACTTTGGGAAATCCAAGACCTTGACATCATGTCTTCACCCTAGGTTTTGGTGGATGAACAAAATTAGAAAGGAATTCATTAGATTTTATAAAATACTTCCAAGTAGTAGTTTGGTTGGGCTTTTTTTCCCCCTCTCTCTCTTTCTGACCTTGACAAGGATTCTGTGCGCTCCCCGATGCTGTGAATTCGGATGTGCTTACCTTTAAAAGGTAGCAATAGACTCGCTGAAGTCTCTGACTTCCAGGGAAGCAGAATGAGAGGGCTCGAGCAGAAAGTGAAACTCTTTAAAAACACAAATGCAACAGAGCAGCCTTCTTTCATTTTCCCAACTGAGCATTATGCAAAAAGTAAACAGTTGGCACAAATTACTAATACAGGTTTGCCAGGAGGCTGATCAAAAACACACCGAATTCAGCAGTATGTTTTGCACGAAGTTCAACAGGTTTTTTGCATCAGACTCGTTGCAAGGTAGAGAAGGATATTTTTTGAAAGAAAAATGCCATTTGAAAAAATGTGGAAAATTCTCCTGCTCTACCTCCTACATGTTTCTATTGTCAAACAGTCACTGATCTTATTTTAGACTTGACCTTCATGTTCTTTCCACAGCACACAGGCTGAATGACATGTTATTCAAGTGCTCAGACAATATTATGATATATCAGCTTTTATATTTAGCTGTAACTTTTATTTGCCTTATAAACAAACCCACCTAATGCAACCACCACCTATCCAGGGAAAGTATTTCCATTCCCCTCAGCTTAATTTGGACAAATTTGGCATGAAAACATTCAATAGTTCCATAATAACCTTTGCAACAGGATGCCTGCTGTGCTGACATGCAGGTCTGGAGCGACTTGTACCATGTGCCAGGAAATTGCATTCTTAAGAAAAATCTAGACATAAATTCTGAACAATCAACACTGAAATTTTGAGAAGTCTGGCAGCAAGCTGTTATCTGCCTCATGAGTTTTCACTTTAATGACTTTTTACTTTCCGAGCACTACCTCTCTGTCCTTTATGCCCCTGGCCCAAGTAAGCTGAGGTCTGGAGAGTGGAGAGAGGGGGCAATTCCCTCTTGTTGCTGTTGTGCATTCCAGCACTGCACCTTGACATGGCAGGATGTCTTTTCTTACCAAAAGAAAGCAGAGCTTCGCTGGAAGTTACACAAATGGGCATTTAGCTCTTAGTGAGCATTCACACAACTGCTGGGCCTCAGTGCAGTTCAGCCTTGCCTTCCCACCTGGTGAGCTGGAAAGAGGATGGAGGATGGGAAGAGATGGAAGTACCATCAGATCCATCTATCCTAAATCAGCTAGGGGCATCCTTACCCTGGGCCAGGACAGTTTGTTGAAGTATAAGGGGTCTGAAGACAGGGAAGAAGAGTTTTTCCCTGCCTTGAGGTCTCTGAACACTTCATTCTTTTTTGCTCATCTCACTGAAAGCGGAGCAAGCAAACAGCATCATATGGATGCCCGTCTTGCAGAACTGCTGCCGTGCTGCCAGCTTGGACAAAGGCTCCATGATTCTCAAACATTCCCCAGACCTCCGTTGTTCCTACTTCAGGGAGCAACAGCATGGCTGGAAGATCTTTATGTGCCCCTCTGCCAAGACCTCCTAGGTGTGCATCAAATGTTGCATCAGCAAGAAAAGGGTGGTTGCAGACAGAAGCAACTGGATCCCTGAGCTTTTCTGCTAGGAGATTGCAAGAAAAATTGTCAAGACACACGCAGCTCCTTAGGAAAGAAAAAAACCTGCTGTTTTTTGTGATAAGTTCAGTAAAGCAAAGGGCCAGTTTAATCAGCAAAACGTTAAATGGGGTTCTAGGAGGAGGCAGGGTCAGTGAGGGGCGTTCCGTGGATATGAACGTGAAGCAAAATGAAGGGCTGAGAAACCGTGTGAACTGAACCCCATCAGGGAAGGCTTACTAAAACTTGAGCCAGGAAAAATTATAGAGTGCTATAAATAGCTAAATTGAAAATTGAATGCATTTGTGTGTGTGGATGCACACATCTATCTATGAGGTCATGTGTGTAGCAGAAATACAGTAGTACTTCATGTGTTGAGGATATTTAAGTAGTGGAAAATGTTTTAATGATTTTTTTCTTTTTTTAAAATTTTTTCCTAGAGACAGTACATTATGTTCTGTCCTTAGGGCCAAAAACACAAAGTGCCTATTTTCATGAGGAATCCTACAGAAGGAGGAAGGGAAAGTATTATGCAGTGTAGCAAGAGTATAGTAGCCATTCCACAGTGATTACACATCCAAGCAAAGCCTGCATTAGAAAACTCAAAAATATATTAGAAGCGGAAAACAAGATGTGTGAAGTGTTTCTTATTTCCTCCCCACGGTTAATGACAACCAAGCAAGCAGGGAGGTGGTCACGGAGTTTAAATTTAACCCCTTGTATTTGATAATACTGTATTTCAGTGGCAGGCGGCAAGCATGTTATGTACGCACTAGATTGAGGACTTCCTCTGCTTATTAATTTTGCTCCCTCAGAACTTTCAGTTATTTTCAGTATGTTAAAATAGTCCAGACACAAACCAGAAGTGACTGGAAGTACTAAATAATGCAGCAGACTTTGAAGAACTGAGGTAGTTTAAATGAATCCCAGCCTGAGCAGCTCCTTAATTAGTGTACAAAACTGTTTTTAGTTTTACGCTAATAATTTGTGATTCCAAGTCTGACCCGCCCCCCCCCCCCCCCCTCACCTTTACCTTTTAATACCTTTCATTCATCCTGTGATGGTCAAATGATGAATGAAATCAGTCTTCTGAAAAAAAAAGAGCACTTTTCCATACAGAATTCAAGTGAATTAAAGAATCTGTGCAGTTGTTCAGTTTGATTTAAGAGCAAGACACAGTCTGGAGTGGTAATGCCCTCATACCACAAGGGAATCAAATTTGTATTCGAGTCCCCTTTGCGGGCTTTTTTAATCGTTTATGATAACATCAGTAGCTTGGTAAATGATGTAATGGGAGTTGAATCAGGATGACCAGCATAAACATCTGTCAGTGCATGTGAACATTTGATGTATGACCCCAGGGCCCAGGGCAGCAGTCAGTATCTTGGCAAGCAGTCCTTGGACATCCGCGTCAGTCGAGGTTTCAGGATCGCTCGCTGGAGAGGATACATGTCCTCTGCTCCGTGCCGGTAACGGGGTATGTGATCTGGCTGCTCGGTGTCGGGTGTAGCACTTGGCAGCATGTTCCCTCCTTCTCCCAGGGAACCTCAGCTGGCACTTGGTGTTGGGCAGGCTCGTGCTGGTCCTATGAACGCAGGAGAGTTTTACAGAGGTAGCTGATGTCGGTCTGAGTAGCCATGTAGTTTGAGATTCACAGTCCAATTTCCACCCAAAAAAATCAGCCTTAGTGCTTTGTGAACATAATTTCAGAGGAATGATTTCCCATGCTTGGATTATGCTGGTGTTATTTTCATTCAAAATCATCTTGTCATCATGTTCTTGCATAGATTTGTAATTTTCTGAAAGCAAGCTGGCTGGTATGTTCATGCTGCTCATAAATCTCTTTTTTAAACTTTTTTCTTTTTAATGGAAGTCATGTGGGAAGCTAAAAGTATCTAATACAGACAAACATCTAAGTTACTGGATGTGCATGCCCTCTGCAGAAATCGACAGAAAGGATCTGCAAAAAAACGATGTGTCACAGAGGAGGCACAGAGCTAAGGGAACTCTGCCTGTTACATTCTAGATTAAATTGTTCTTGGAAGGCAAAGTCTTTGTTGCAAAGATAACACAGGTGTGAAATGCCACAGTGAAGAGTACAGGAGAGTGGATGGTTGTGGCTCCTTGGTCATCAGTGAGCGTCAGTGTAAGCAGACGTGAAACCGTGGTTGGTCCCATGTGCCCACCCCCTCTGAGAGCAGCTTTGCTTTAATGTGTGGAGATAGGAGAAAACTCTTCCCATTTATGCTGTGTCCTTGCTGTTATAAAAGTGGTTGCTTTCACACAGAAAATAGTTATATTTAGCTATTTTACTCCATTTTAATCCCTTCAAGGTACTGTATGCTTATAATTGACTTCAAAAAGAGCCTTTTATCAGTCAAGAGTAAGTACATGAAGCTGCAGAATATAGACTTCCTATTGCCATGAGTTTTCAAAAGAGAGCTGGTAGCACCCCTTGGTTTTTATTACGGATATAATATATAGAGTGTGTTTGCGCAGAGAAGGAATAAGTTATACATTCCATAATTATTAGGATTTTTTTTTAGATGAAATGCAAGCCATTCAGGAATGCAACTTAAGCTCCATTACTTCAAAATAAAGCTATAGAAATAAATATGATTGCAAGCTAAAATATTTTATCTCTTTAAAGAGGCACTGCCAGCTTTAAAAATGATCATAATTAGCTGGATATGTTAAAATTAAAAGTGCCAGAACAGCACACAGTTATTCTAAATGAGAAAGAAGACTGGAAAAAGAAACCACTCCTCCTCACCAGCAGTTGTGCACACATGCACCACACATGCCCACTTTGGTTTTTACAAAGTATGCTGTCAAGTGAATACTGTCATGTTCCCTGTTTAATCAGTTTCCTCTTTTATTTGTGCTGTTGTATATAAAAGGAAATCTGCTTGTAAAGTCAGGCTGTTTAATAATTCATTCAGAAATGATTAGAGTTCAAGGGGAAAGTTGTTCTTTTAAATGACTGAACTAAACAGGAAAAAAATACGAGTAACAGAGGTTGAATTTCACTTCTCCCAGGATTATGTATGGTATATTTAAATTCCATGTTTAGATCTAAAAATTTGGCTTAAAGTAGAATGTCAGAAGTTATCATCTTTATTTGGGTCCTCCTTTATTCCCCTTTTGGGTAAATTCTGCTTGTTCTGGTTCTTCAAAGGTGCTTTCTTAGGCAGTAGAGATAAGAAAGATGATTTTTTTCTTTTGGTCTTTACATGTACTGTGTCTTCCCAAAACAGGCTGAAAAATCCCAGTTGGAATTATTTTTGCCACCGGTAGTTTTCATCTTCTCTGTAGACCGTGCTCTACAAAGTAACCCAGTAACCATCCCTGGGAAATGTCCCCAGTTTCCAGCCGGGTGCTGGGCTGGCAGGGGGTGCGGCAGGGGTGGCGGGGCGGTGTGCAGGAGTTGGTGGGTGGGGTGGCAGGGCACAGGGCTGGCCAGGCTTCAGCCCTTGGCGTGATTGCGCCTGTGCCCCGGGAAGGTGCTCGCAGTGGGTTTTTATTCAATGTTTTCCTTCCTTTCTCTTGTGCAACAAAACAACTACCGAGGGCCTGGATTCAACAATGTGTTTAGACCAGAAACTTCGCTCTGAAATCCCTGTCAGCACTTTCCCAACATTAACTAAAGCCATGAAACAACAGAGTGTGGGGGACACTGAAGCAGAGATGAGAGCCTGTGCATTGTACTGACTCCGATCTCCAGAATTGTCCACGTGGCCCCAGAAAGCCTCTTTCTATTAATGGGAATATTTCCTTCAACTGCTTAGCTTTCCAGAAGCAGCCTAACCAGCTGTGACCTGCACTTGCAGTATTTGCTGGGGGCTGTTTTCCTGAGTGCTGGTCAGAGCTTGCATGGTGAGACACAAACCTTTCCAATTGGAGGAGGCTCAGCTGGGGTGGTACACTTCCCCCGTGCAAGTCCAATCTGTTTGCATGTCATTAGCATGGGCACCATCCGCGCATCCTCGGGGATGCTGCTGTGCCTTGCACTTGGACTCTTGTCCTCCTGAAGCCACTCTAGAGTGAGTGGAGCAGTGGCATCCAAGTCACTCAAGTGTGATGATGGCACTTAGATGTGACTGAAGGCCAAAAGGTGATAAAGGTGTGAAGAGGAAGAGAGATAGCACTTGTCAGATAGCACTCTGGTCAGCAGAGCCAAGGATATTTATAGGTCAATGTCACACATATGGTCAGGAACACCTTGGTCCCAGGAATACATCATCTCATTTCTTGAGCTGGAACAGCCTTTATCCAGGCCCCTGGTATCACATAAGATGGTTCAAGTCTCAGCATGAGAAGGAGTTTGGTAAGTTCCAGAAGTGTCATTAGGATGTATCCACCTTGTTGTTAGTGACAGAGGGACCCTGGACCTAGTGCGGTCCATGGTTGTCTTGGCGGAGTGGGCAAGTGGCAGCTGGCCGTGGCCTGCAGGCAGATAACCGGTTTGATGCTAGCTACGGTACCAGCAGATGCTGCTGAAGAATGGATAGCCCAGTTCCCAGGTTTTGCAAGGACCCTTCAAGACTTCTTGTCTGGGGGCATTTTGGGAGCTCCTTGCACACCAGCCTTTGTGTGGAGGTGCTATCGTCAGCTGGGCGCGACCTGGGCCCTGAGCTCCGAGCCAAACAGGTTATTGAGTATATCACAACTTCGGTTTCTCCTGCTGTGTCAAAGATGTTGCATGTTTCAAAATTGTGTGTGTTGCCACTATGACGCTTCCTCTACCAGGCATGCCCTGAAACTGCTTACTCACTGGTGGTAAACAGTGTTATTTAGCAGCTTACCCTAACACCCAACAGCTGCTTGTTTTCATCGAAAGGCCAATGGTTATTGTCCTCCTACTATTGCCTCTGCAGTCTTCTGCACTCCGGCTTTTGTCTCAGAAGATCTACAGTCCTTGTGGGTGTTATCCCAGTCCCAGCAGGCTCTCACTTGACCTTGGTACAATCTGAGTCAGAGTCAAAGCCATCTTTTTTCACCTCAGCTTGTGTCCTACTTGCTACAGATCAGAAATACTGGAGTTCATAACTGAGTAAGTCATTGCTGTAATGTTTTCCATTTGAAGTAGGAAACAGTCTGAATGAAGGGGAAAAAAAGTAGAATTTGAAATTGTTTCATGAAAAATAGATTCTATATTTTACAAGTTTAATTATGACTGATTTTCCAGTTTTAGCTTTATGTGCTTTTAATGTTAAGTCTAAATTAGGCCACAGGAAAAGGATGATCTATCTTCAAAGAAACCTTTAAGCTGATTGTGTTCTTCAGATTCACGGAAAACAGCTGTGGGTGTAGCAGTAGCTCTCGAGCTCTCTTCCATGCTAGCATACAAGATGCGGATGCAAGCTGGATACTTCTGCTGTGTGGGAGTTTGGAGGAGAGGCTCAATAAAACTGGTTGGCAAAATTACCACAAAAGCTGTAGAGCTGTAGGACTTTTTAGACTACTTGAGCCAGGGGAAGTGGACAAGAGGAAAGGCATCCCACATCCTCCTCATGCAACTATGAAGCCTCTGATTTTGATGGGCAGAGACCACATTGCATAGATGGATGAATACATTCTTTTTCATGGCTGCCTGCCCATTAAGAAAAGCTTCTTTAAGTGCATAATTATCACTGCTTTGATTGAAATGCAACCCTGTACATACGTGTGTATATATATAAATATATATATATATACACACACACACACCACCACAGATGGAAGGTGATACCACAGGGAGATCTCTTTGGAAAATGCATGGTGGTTCTGCCAGCAGAGACTGCTCTTTAAGTTTTTGTAGTAACCGTCCCGATTTCTTAACAGCTTTTTATGCAGCTCATCCAGGAGTGTTAGTTAACCTCAACTGTTCATATTTGTGGTGACCTGTGCATAGGTGACTAACGTATCTCACTAGTCTATAGGTTGACATTTTTGGTGACGCAGATGTCCCGTGATTTCTCTACTCACGTGTTATTCAGAAATAGGTATGGAAGAACAGCTGCTCTAGAACAAGTCTGTGAACCAGTAGTCTTTTTTTTTTTTAAAGAGCCTGCATTGCTCCTAAGCAGTCTTTCAGGTATTGCAGCACTGGTTTTGGCTGGAGAGGAACAGTGCACTCTTATTGCAGAGCAAAGAGTGGCAACTCATGGAAGAATTCATAAATAGCTGCTCTTTGGTAATCCCACATGAAGCCGAGCTCTGTTCTTTCAGTGGACTCTGTGGATGGGCTGCAGGGCTTGGTTTGGGCCTGCTGAAGACCTGTCTTCACAGTTTATGTTACGTAGTGGTTGTCTGAATGGTGACTTCAGAAGCACTTAGCTTGGCAGGCAAACTGAACAAGCTTTGTTTAAATAACCAAACAGGTACAGAAGGCTAGTTGATGTTTGGAATTGTCAGCAAGTGATGTTGAATAGATATTTCCAGCAAAATCGTCATAAGTTTCCTACGGCTTCAAAGTACAAATTCAGAGATCGAGAGTGGTTTGAGAATATTAAAAGTGCAGGGGTACAAGTGCTCATATGTGAGGTGCTGCAGTTTTGTTTGGGCAGGCAGCTATTTACTGCTTTGCCAGTGGTAACAGAAGCAATAGCAGGGCCTTGCAAAAACATGTGTTTCTCTTCTTTTGAGAAGCTCCAGCTCTTTGAGCAAATAAAAAAAAAAAAATTAGAAAACATCTTAATTGTTTTGGTGTTATGGGTTTCATCAGCACCTGGAAGAGGAATGCAGTTCATAATTTAAAACCTTTCCAGTCTGCCTTCCAGCACAGGATGGTTGGTGTTTCTGAGAGGCTCTCTTCATGTGGATGTCTGCACAGGTCCTGCAGCCCATTTGCTTGTTTTAAAGCTGAAAAATACAAGAAGTCATTTTGAGTGGTATTCATTCTACCTAATTTTCATAATACCTTCCCTCTGGGCAGGCTGCAATGCCTTTGCTGACATGGAGGACTGGGGCTTTGGGAGGGTGACTGCTGAGCCTCCTCAAAGCTGAGCCTGCCCAAAGCTGCTTGCCCTCACCCTGGGCTACAGCAAGGATCAGGCCTTGTGGGCTGCAGTTGTGCCCCAAAAGCCAAGAGTTTTTATGTGACTTTTTCTGCAGCAAATGACAGTATTTCAGTACTTTGAATTACTCTTTGTCTCTTTGGGCTTGCAAGTTACTGAGACGTAGGAAGCTTTATTGTTCACTCTCTCACTTTCACATGACTTTTTATTGAAGACCCATGCACTTCTTCAGCAGAGTGTTAGATTCAACATTCTTTTTAAATTAAATGTGCTGAGGTGACCTAATCAGATGGTAGCTGGTAGACCACAGGAATGGGAACTACGATACTGTGTAATCTAGTTTAACGTTAATTCACTCCGTGACCTTAGGCAAGCAGCTTAGTTGCTGCAAAATGGGAATGATAATTCCTTTTAAACGTTGACAGAAAGCTGAGTAAATAAGCAAGTTCTACTCTCTGTCAGTCAGGCAGTCTTATTCTCAGAGGGACTTCAGAGCTTCCATTATTTAAAATTACTTTGGAATAAAGGTTTGTAGCACAGGCCTCTGGATCACTGAGGACTTACTGTGTTTTCCAATCCTGATCCCCATACCTCAGCTTTCTGTTGTGTGTATGTGGTTGTGTTTCAGGATGGAGTGGGGGATTCGTGGTGGTTGGGCTGGGTGATCTTGGGGGTCTTTTCCAACCTGTGATTTCATAATTTCCGGCCTTGTCTCCAACAGCAGTGTCATTCACAATCTTACACCTTGTGGCATGTAAACACAAGATGGATAGACATCTTACTTCCCCTTCAGGCAGGAATGTGGCACTCAGTTCCGTGGTGTTTTTAGTTTTGAAGTAGTGCATCTTTATACTAAGTAATGGCATAAATGAACTCAGCTCCGTAGGGTTAAGAGCAGCGGTGGCTTCATTTGCCACCAGTGAGTTTGCCCGAGATTTCCTGTGAAGCTTAAAGCAGACTACTTGCTGTCTAACACCCTGGTGACAAAACACTTCATGACAGCAGAGCAACCTTTACAGTTTTTCATTTCTCAATTGCATTTCTTAAACTTTGAAGTGCCATTTATTTTGATACCTGGTATTTTTCAGGCCATGCTTTTATTTGGTGGGAATAGCATTAACGTGTATTAAAGGCAGAAAAGCCTAAGGAAATGGTTAGAAGTTATTCCCAGAATGTAAATAATTTCCTAAATTTTGAGCTCTGCAAGTCTGATGTGTTTTAAATGGCCTTTCAGAGAGCAAAATGAAACTCAGTGTGGCATTTAACCAACAGTTTACAGAGGTGCTAGTTATTCCACTTGGCTATATTTAGGAGTCCAGGAAACAACAATGACAAAAAAAAATAGTGAAACACTCTTGCAAAAAAATTAAAGGAACAGTTTCAGCTATAAAACTGATGTCTGCAGCAAAAAACCACAGCTGCTAAATGTTACCAAATCATAATAATTGTGACAGAGTTACATCCCGAGCTTTCTTTAAGACATCTTCACCCATGTGAAGGCCTCTTGATTTAAACAGGGCTCAGCAGCAGCAGGGAGGTTTGTGTTAGAGGATCCTGGTAAAATTGGACTGCTCATGTAAATCAAGGCTTATTTTTGCATTCCAAAGGGTGAAAAAGTCACATGAGGGGAGTGAGATGCAAGACGTGTGAAGAAACCTTTATACAGTGACTCCATGCTGGGGAAGTCTCAGCTGGATGCTGTGCCCTGCTTCGAACAAAAAAGCAGTTGACCACTGTGGGAGGGAGTCTTGGGGACTCCCCTGTGGCTTGGGGAGCATCGTCTGCAAGGAAAGTCATAGCAAACCTGCTTGTTTGCTCTGTGAAAAAGTGCAGAAGGCTAAAGGATGGAAGGGTAAGTCCTCAAATGAGTGAGAAGCGGACAGAGCAAAGGTACAAGAACAGAAGTGACAAAAAACACATAGGTGAGGGATCACCGCTAGCTTAACGAAACCCTGCTTAGTAAAGATGAAACAGTACAATTAATGTGTTTTAAGTAGACATAATTAGTGCCTCTCCAGAAAATAAAGTAGGTGAAGTACTTAAGCTGATGTTTTGCACTCTGCCTTATGAAGTGATGTAACTTTTACCAATCTTTGAAATACTGATTGTGAATGAGTCAGTGTTTCTCAAGGGCTTTGGTCAGCTGTTCCCATTTACTGGTCTGGAATCTCACTTTTATCATCCAGTTTCTCTGAGTTTCCCCTCGTGTTCAAAACCAAAGATAATGTCAGTATATTGAGATTCTGTCACAGTATCATCGAGGCTGGAAATGCATTGTGATAGATGCTACTTAAATATATGGGGGGACAGAGTTACTCACTCTTGCAGGTCTGCAGTTGAATTGTTTTCCTGCTACAGTACAGTTCATTAGGGCTGTGATTTCTTGTTGCAGCACTTTTACAACCCTAGTATAATTGCAGATTTATCATCAAAAGGGTGTTTTTTGCTGCAAGAAAGGGAGCATATTGATGCAAGCTTCCTTTCTTAATCTGCACTGTTCCCCAGGATAGGTGGCGTTTGCACCACCTGAGCTCACCTGTGCAATGAAGTTGCCTGTTAACCTGGTCAGCTCTTCCTCCTGCTGACCCAGCTTCAGCACAGCTTTGTGAACCCAAGAGGTGTTGCAGTCCAGAGGGCACCTGCTTGAAAAGGAGCATCAGCGTGCCAGCCGGACACAGACACCGTTTTTTTAGGAAGGGGAGGGAATTTGTCTCGCAGAGCTGGTCTCGACATCCTGTAGCCATGCCAGAGGGAGAGCCTGGGAACAACTGTGTTAAAGAGTGGGTTGATATTTAGCTCTCCTGTTTCTCCTCTACAAGTTTCACTGCTGTCCAATGGTGATTACTCAATGGGCAGAGCACCCCCTTTGCTCTGCTCTTGGGCAGGTAGCAAGTCATTCCATAAGCAAGCACCCTCTTTTGCCTGTCCTACCTCCCACCCCTGGCCCCTTGCCATGAGCAGGTCGGCAGCAGTGGTCAGAGGCATCCTTAATGAGGTCCCTAGCTGCTCGCTGGGCTGATTTGGTTGTAGTTTTTAATAATGCGAGGTTATTTTGTTAGCGGCTTTACTTTCCAAGTCTTTTCCCCCTTCCAGCACCCCTAGGTACAGCTCTACTGGATCAGTTACCATCTGCTCCAGTGTTTGCATTTAGCCTGCAGGGCCTGTGATCTCAGAAATATTTCCTGTAAATGGGATCTCTCATGCCAGGCCTGTCACACAATAGATATATAATTGGATAAAACCTAAACTGAAAACAACAAACAAAAAGAAGAAAACTACATGTTGTGCCATACACAGCACGTGAGCTGGTCCAAAACGGGATACGCTCCTTGTTTATGTCTGAAGCTGCTCTTGCATGTCTTTTTTTATTCCCTTTTGCTGTTTAACAAAATCAAATTAATGTAATAATTAAATTCCATGGTGCATTTTTTTCCTACTTACTCTGGAGCAGCTTGCGGTGTGCAAGCAGAACAGCAGTAGCGCCACAGCAAATGCAGTTGCTGGGTTTTAAGTCTTGATCCTGGTGTTGGATACCAGGTAGAGTCCATGCTGAAGTCACAAATCCTTCTCCTCCTTGGTTTGGCTGCGTGCAGCATTTCTTGTTGATTGGGAGGCAGGATGATGCTCAGCCTGAGAACAAGGCTGGGCTCTGGGCGAAACAGCAGGCAAACCACAGGGTGGCCAATCCCCTGGTCACTGAGAGCAAGGATGAAGATGGCATCACTGATCCTTGCAAAGGAGAAAGAAATGCAAAATTTCTTTCAATTCTTTAAACCCATTTTGAAGGCCTCTGGAGCAGGAGTACAGGTTTGTGTAAGATGCATGCTGCCATCTGGGACAGCTCACCTTTTGGATTTGCCAATCTTTCTGCAAGGAGGTGGAAATGATGAAAAACATCGGATGCAATGAATGGACACCTAAACTAAAAAAAACCCTAGCTGATTGTATAAATCAGAAATTGTTCACTGTGATTTTCCCCTTGCTCATACTGTGAATTTTCTTCATCATTGCTGCAAGAACAAACTGTGTGAGTCGTATTCGTGCGGTTATTCTGGTAGTAATAAGCTTACAAATACTTCTTCTGTTGTGTTGGAGGGACTGCAAATGCTCTACTCTAGTCATAGCTTGCAAAAGCTGCTCAGAAGTGCACTGCAGAACATCAAAAAAAGAATTGAATTCAGCTTCTGTCAAGATCAGTAATTGGTTTTCATACCAGAAAAAAAAAAAAAAACCCAACCAAAAGCTGTTCATCTGTCTCTGGAAGATAAAAAAAAAGACCAGAGTTTGGATTTGATTGCCATCCCCCTAAAGTAATAACAGTAATCCTAATAAATGGGCAGATTTATAAATTTTCACCAACAGACAGTGCCATGATGTTATACTAACTTTGGTTTATTTATGACAAATGCAGTCTAAAGCACCAGAAACATAAACCTTGAATCCTTTTTAATTCCAACATAAAAGGATTACATTTTATCAATATAGCTTATCTCTTAGCACTCTGCCTTTTTTATGAACCCACAAAACATGCGTTTTGTCTTCTTTTCTGCTTTTTTTTTTTTTAATAGCCAGCAATTTCTAAATCAAGAATACAATCCTAGTGCTAGTGCCATTTTTGGCGATAGGCTGTTTTATTGATTTCCACAATGCTGGCATTTCATCAATAATGGTAAAATACAGGCCCATAAATTCACCCTTCCCAAAAGAAAGTGGCCTGATCTTTCATAGCAGCTTCCATTTGCCTCTGAGCTGAACTGTAGGTTTAGTGGTTCAGGAAAAAAATCAGGTTTGATGAGCCTTAAAGAAACAAATAAACCAAGCCAGAAGCAATCAAAAGTGCATGCAAGTTCATAAAAAGTGAGCCTTGGTTTCTTTGTCTAGAAGATTAACACTTCCTCAGGAGAGCTGTAATAGGATTGAGCCTTCCCCGTGGTACTTCAAAGACATGTGCTCCTGAAGACTTTTACTGAGTAACTTACAGTATTGTTGGAAGCTCTGCCTCTGCTTTCCTTCTGGTTTCTTTCAATACTTCGAGGAAGATCTGAACTGAGGATCATGTTACTCCTCCTTATTTTTATCCCCCAAACATTTTCCCTCTTCTATATGCAAATGTTTTATCCCTAAAGAAAAAAAAAATCTAAGTTGTGTAACAGTTGGAGATTTTAAAACATAAATATCCATATCTTTCATGTTACTACTTCATTACTTTCACATGTCATATTTTTGCATTAAATGCTGTACAGTGAAGTACTTTTCTTTCTTTTAATTCAAAGAGACTCAGAGCATGTATTTTTGTTACATTTGCAGCACTGTTCTTTCTCCAGGAGAACATGCTGTAAGCTTTGATTTCCCGGGCACTTTGTACAGAGTAATGAGTTCAGCTCTTGGTGTTCATCTGTGGTTGTAATTTGCTATCTCCTTTTTTCCATACTTGAGCTCTTTTCCCCACCCTGGTTCAGATGGTCAGGCTGCTTTCCATGGTAGTGGAAACCTTGAATTCCATCAGACTAGAGGCAGAGAAAACCACTCCCTAGGTAAATGTTAACTGCTGGCCTGGAGACGGCCACTGCTCTGTGCTTAGAGAAAAGAAAGGAGCTGTGTTAGGTGGGAGAAGCTGGTTTTGTGCATGGGTAGGGATGCTCTACTGGTTTGGCTCCATAGCTAATAGGTCCTACCTCCTTGGGTTGAGCTGCTTTGAAAAGTGAAGTTGTGGTGACCCAGCAAGTTCCCTGGCTCCAGGGCTATGTGGTGCACAGCTGGGCTCTCTGGTTCTCACTGTGGGTCTTACAGAGACATGCAGAGCCCATGTCCTGCTTAAATGCTTGCAGTTGCTGTTTCTGGGTCAGACCATGAGTTGATGTGGCTGAAGTCAGGCAGGGAGCAGAGAATCAGGCCCAAGTACGTGCAGTCTTTGGCCAATTGGCTGAATCACAGGTTGAAACTTCCTCTCAGTGCCTCTAGGAAACTTCAAGGAAAGAGCCAGAAGGTCCCCAAGCATCATGATAGTTTAGTTCTTCTTCTCTCTATGACAAGTTTTGCTCTTATACTGATTGAAATGAATGGGATTAGACAGGGAACACCATTTATGATTTAATTTCTCACTTCGAATGTGCTGTCAACCTCAGTAATTCTATTGCCAGGATTTCTCATAAAGCATCTTGGTATGCTAGTTAATACATTTAAATCTACTTAAAAAGCCTTTCTCTCTCAAGAGCAAATGGAGCCCTGCTTAGCATTCCTTATTAGCTTGCTTAGGGGGAAAAAACCAGTTGTCCTTGCTGTACTGGTTGGCAAAGGGAGTTGCTTTCTTACTCCATGTACTTCAGTAATTTGTAATCTTTCACTCTAACTAGCTTGTTTCATGTTCTAGAGATTCAGTTGTTTTAGTATCAGCCTTGACTAATAATGCGGTGCAGCAGCTCAATTTTGATGACCACAAATAAGCAAGGAAAAGTTGTAGACTAATTCTGGTAGTCAGACATACCCAAACAGAAGTTTCCTGCCCATATTCGTGTAAGTCTCAGTGAAGCAGTCCCCTCTGCCCAGCCTCTGGGCCTGCTTGTCACCTAAGCCATTACCAGGAAACATTAAACAAGCCATGGAAAGCCCTCTTTGCTGGCACTTCTGACATTGCTAAGCAGCACACAGAGGCTCCAGCTACAGGATGAATACTCCCAAAGTTTCCCAGTATGGCTTCAGGGTGGTGGGACTTGTCGCTGGGAGGGCATTGAGGGCTTTTTGGAGCAACTGGATGGGGTGGAACACACTTCTTGTCCTCACCCAAGGGGGAAGGGGTGGTGGGTACCTGGGGTGGCCCAGTGCTGCAGCTGGTGACATTGTCCAGGTGTGACCCAGCGTGCAGCTGTGGCCCATGTGATGGAGGGGGAACGGACGGTGTGTCACTGACTTCTTTTATGTCAGGAATGGGCTCCTGGTTTATTGCAGTCCTGCAAAATTCTGCCTTTACTTGCTATAAATTAACCGCCGTATTAAGTGCAAAGTCCAGAAATAAAAGGACATAAATAGTTGCATTTGAAAGCTGTATCATCGTCTGTAGATGTTTAAGTGGGGATTTTATCCGTTAGATTAGAAATACCACTTATCTCATCCTTCTGGATATTTTCACTACCCTTCTAACTTGGAGATAAATATCCCTTAATGGTTTTTTTATGTGTTTTATTTCTTTTTCCATGATGATCAGATCAGTTCTGACTGAAAATGAAGCCAATTATCAAGAACAATAAATAAAAAAGTGCGTGTTGCTCCGTCTGCACTGAAAGAAAGAACAGTAAGTTGAGACAAAACAAATTTGGTTGCCAAGTCCAAGTACCAAAGGCAGCAAGGAGAACTCAGGCCCCATCCTAATTAAAGAGATCTAAACACAATGAAAACATATTGTACTGATGTCATATGTTAAAATATTTATAATTGCACAAAAAGGAATTGCAGCCTATTGAAAACATTTACAGAGCTCGCCATTTCTGCAAGCTAAAGAGAAGAGGGACTAAAAGGGACTAGTTTTGCTCAGCTGTGAAAGTTTTGCTCTTCAGGTTTTTCCTGTGAGGTCCAACATTACCTTGCCACTTCCTCTTATCAGTCACTAAGATAAGCGAAGAGCACTGCTGACATTGTATCTGAAGGCAGGAGATGGTATCTGTCAGGAATTGCCGTTTCCCCTGGGCATTGCATTGCAGTTGGCTCTGCTGGAATAATTTCTGCTGCCGGGACGCAGCTTGTAGCACGGGGGCCCTTCATATCGATCCAGCATGCCAGGTTGGGTGTGGGAGGGCCAGCGGCTCCCAAAAGGAGAGGGAGTGGTGGAGGAGAGCAAGGCAGGCGCTCTCCTCAGATACATTCACCAGAGTCGGGATTTGGCAAACAGACAAACCTTTGCCTGCTTGCCACAGGGAACTAGTGGGGGAAAGCTGACGTGTAGGAAATCACGGTCCCTTTCAGCAAAACCAGAGAGGCAACAGGAAAAGCCACAGCCATACGCGTAGAGATCTTGAAAACGCTGGGAATTCGGGCTGAACCAGTTTTCTGTAGCTGTGTGTGCAGCAGGGGTGGTGGGCAGAAGCCACTTGCGATGCTCTGGAGTCTGCTGTCTAAACGCGAATCCACCTGAGTGCGTTGTGTGAACAAGATTCCCTCGTATATGTTCCCACAGAAGCCTATTGCAGATGTGCTCACTTAAATACTTTCTGTAGTGTAAAAATAGGCTTTTGGCTGCACATCATGTACTCATTGGAGAAGGAACTTTTCAACTGTAGCTTAATTTAATATCTTCCTTGTTTGTGTTTATATTCCTTGATATTGATTTCCATGTTTTTCTTCCTCTAATACTGGCGAGATCCTTTTATAAGTAAATAATGCAAGCATCTTTCTAAGTTTCTCTAGTATTAAAGAGCTTTATGGCAACATATGGACATATTGAGGCTTCTTACTAACATCTCAAAGAAGAGCATTTATTAGTTAATGATTTTGTTAGGAATTCATGTTGCACCAGAAAGGTGATTGGAACTTGAAATATTTAAAGCATCATTTTAGGGAAATAAGAGTATCTTTGTTTAGCTAGTTAATGTCTACCCATGGTATTTAATATGAAACGAAAAACCAGCTTGTCAATCATACAAAAGAGGAAAAATGTCGCTACCTCTCTGGAATTATTAATGAGCCAAGAAATGCTATTGCATTTCTGTATGACTTTGCTGTAGTTGGAAAAATTGACACTTTTTGTCAGAGAGAGATTGATAGCTCTGCATGGGTTCAGGAAAGAACAAAAGCAGGTTAGTGGGGGAGTGCTAAAAAGGACATGTATGAGGAAAGATGCCTGTTGTTTTTCTAAGTGGCTGTGGGTCACGGTGAGGGGATGCAGACAGCCCTACACTTGACCAGGGTTACCCACTAAGGGCTGCTTGAAGCTTAAGTCAATTCCAGGGCAAAATCTATGTCTGTGGGTGGTTGTGGGGCTGTCCCCAAGGTGACACACTTGCTGGGGAGTGGAGACAGTGGCTGGAGCATGGTGCCACGCGAAGGCGGCTGCATGGCTTTCCAGTGGTGTGGAGGCAGTTCAGCCATGGGTGGCTGGAGCCACTGACTCTTGGTAAGCACTACTCACGTAATGAGGGCTGACAGTGAGAGCACAGCAGGGGCAGAATTGCATCAACAAAGCCAAAATTTAGCTTAAGTGCCTAGGAAATCTTGTTACATTAAGGGCTTTCAGTGTTTAGTGTTGCCTTCTCAGGGACGTGAAAGGTGGCAAACAGTTCGCAAAACATGAATGTAGATTGCTCTCCTAAAGCCAGACCAAGAAGTGATGACCCCAAAAAGGGATGGATGATGGCTTAAGCCTCTGAAGTACGCTCTCTCTACCCCTCACAGCAGTGGTTCCGTGCCTGTGGCACAGACATGGCCATGTCACCCCAGTCTGAGTAGCACCTGACCCTTTCATGGTCAGAAGCAGACAGAAGATTTGGGGATTGCTTGATGGCTTTTGTCTTTTTCTCTCAAAACAGTGCACAGCCAAAGCCGTGTGATGGCTTGTTTCTCAGAGCTTGCCGACCCAGGTTTTCTGTCCGTGCTCCTGACGGGGTGGTGCTGGTGCCTGCTTTCCAGGAGGCCAGCCCGGGGCCCCAGCATGACTCTTGGCTGGAGCAACGTGGCTGCTTGCCCTACCCATTGAAGCAGACCTTAGCTTGCCCTTCTGCTGCAGAAGTCCCAGGCTCTGTTCTCTATTTACTCCTACAACAACTCAATTAGTTTGATGGAAATGAGATGTCAAAATGCCCCAGGCTTCAGCGACTTACTCAATGTCACTCAGAAAGCTTTGGCAGGGCGGCTGCCTCCTGAAATCTACGTGCCCTCCAGCAATGGGCCATTTCTCCTCCTCACCTTCGGAGACAGCTCCTGCGAGTGGAAGTCTGAGGCATTCAAAGGACAATTACAAAAAATCGCTTGTTTATTTAACTTTCTAACAATTTAATCAACATCCTGTTATTCTAAGGAAGTTTAGATACGGCTCTATTTTTTTTTTCTCTTCCTTAATTCAACTTGACATATGCACTCCTGGGGTCAGTCCTTTTACACAAAGCTTCAGCCTTGGCAAGATAAATCTAGACTAAGAGAGAATAAACATATTTATATGGTTTGTTTAATAGTGTATGGACATGTTCCTACAATTCAGTGTTCGGCAATTAAGGCTTACTATAAACGTAATTTGACTATAGGGCAAAACCCCCCTCATTTACCTTCAAATACTGCATGTGAGACCTGCCTAGCTGACAGATTACAGAGCAGGTTTTAACGTGGACATGAAAAGAATGCCAAATTCAGCTTTCCTGGCAATAATTGCCATGGAAAGAAGCTGGATTAGAGCAGCTGGAATAAAAAGTCAAGCACTAAAAGAAAAATGCTAATTACCGGTTTCTCTAATCATGTAAAATGAATGTTTTATGACATTTTAATATGATGCTTTTAGCCTTTCCTACTTTGTCAGTGCCAGCATCCTCTGAGCAGCTCATGGATGCTATAATTACGTGCTCTAAGTGATCAGCTTCATTGTGCCTTACCTGGCTGATTCAAGCTGAGCTGGAGACATCGTATTCTGACTCAGTACTGTACCAACCACCACTCATGGGGAGGCAGAAATGAGGACACCAAGACAGAACCTCCTAGCATGGGCTGTAAGCTTTTGGAAGGGGATTTTTTTATGGAAATCAAGGCTTGGGATCTATAGAGGAGCTTTGCATCTGAGGTGTTTCAACTTGATAAGGTATCTGAATGCAGGCCCTTGATGTTGCTTATTAAAGATATATGGGCTAGTCATAATGTCTGGACATAAATTTAGACTTCCACAAAGTTTAGGAGCAATAGGATCCCAGCTTTAGGGCCAACCCTGCCCCTTCAGTAAGATGAAAACTCTTTAGATACTTCTAAAATTAAATTTGTCTGCCATCAGCCTCTAACTGGTTTTGAGAGGGTTGATTATAGATTTATGTTTGAAAAGGGTGCACTCATCTACCTTTTCCTTTTCTTAAGGCTTAAAATTTTCCTAAGGTCAGCATTAATTGTCTATTGATCCTTAATTTAGGTGGTGAGATTGGCTTATTTACAGGCTGACTTGGGTGCGCTACTATTGAAATTAAATCTGCACTTTAATTTCCCTCTTAATCTGTTTCTTCATCAGAGAGAATCATTATTTCTTGATAATACTCTGTAGGAGGAGAAGGCTGCTGTTTCTATTTTGGCATGGCACCTCAGAGGTGCGGGATTTGGACTTAATGCATCTCGGTGAATTGCTAATTTCCTATATTTATTCAGGTATATGATTTTTAATAGTATGGCAAAGTAAGGGGAAAATATTCTGATTTTAAGTGGATGGTGCAGACTGTATACAACTGTTTTCCACCCTACCCCCATCAGGACGTGAAACAGCTGGTATGTCTCTCCAGAGACTAATGTGCTGTCTCTAGCTCCATTTTGCCTTCATAAGCCTCAGGCATTACTCTATAAGTGCACTCCAGGAATTAAATTAATTTACAAGCTGAGGAATACGCTGTTTCTCCTTACTTACAGGTCTCGGATAGGACTGCTACTGTATGGTTGGGAGGATAACGTCCACATTGCTCATGAGACTAACTAGCATCTTCCCAGGGCAGTCCTCACGTTGGGCAGGGCAAAGGCAGTCCTGCAGCCTGCACCCCATCTGCCCATGTCGTTTGTGCTCCCAGTAACGTTAGCTCACTAGTGAGGTTATCAGGAGATAGTTCAGATAAGCTGTGCCTCCCCTTGTCTTAGCCATTATCCCTGCCATGTGCAAGCTTCTTGATATACCAGTTTGGTTCTTCGAAATCATATCCATTCGTACTTAAAACCAAGTAATTTTAAACTGTCTCCCTGGAAGATGTTTACTTCTGGGACCTAGCTTGTGTTTTCCTGGATAGAAAATGCAGTCAGTGTCTGTCTTTGAACCAGTTCAAGTTCCAACCCCAAATACGCACTAGCTGGCCATAACCAGCTAATGAGAGCAACCTGTGCGTTTTTGTTCATGTCAGTAATAGCCTCGTCGTTTGTAATTGCTGCAGTGGAGCAGTGGTTTCTCCCCTTTTGCCCAAGCCCCCATTGCCAGGGTGTATGTTTAGGTGTGGTGCTGCAGGGCTTCATTCCTGATGTCCCTGGCATCCTTGTCTGCCTTCCTGCACTGAGGTCCATCAGCATATGCATTTAGTGCCCAGCCTCGTTAGCACTGAAATAAACCAGGACTTTTCTCCTGCCTTCAGCTGGGATGGGATTTGACTTTGCAGTGAGACCAAGATAAAATCTGGTCTTTAAAGCTCTCCCGGGAGTCTGCACAATAGAGTCGTTGCAAAGTAGGGAAGTATCTTGCTTCATACTGTATTATTCTATTAAAATAAGATTTTTGACACAGTTGGGCCCTTATGTTTCTGAGTGCTGGGTACCTTTAATCTGGCTGGCATCCCCTCCTGGTGGGCTCAGCTGTCCTCCGATTGCTTTCCATCACGCAGCCAGCCCAACAACTTGTGTAATCAATTGAATGTTGTGCATCCAAAGTTTATTTTTCTGTTTCTATGTTTGTTGCTAGGGAGATTTGCTATACCTTGCCTCACGCCCCTCCCGGTGAAAAGCCAGTCACAGACGTGCTGTGGGTTATAAAGCAAAGCTGCACACCTACACGGAGAGTGAGGGCACTCGCCCTGCTGCACGGCGCTGTTGGAAACCCAGCGGACAAACAGCAGCATTCGAATTAGAAAAGCAATTTTTAAACTGCTGCAGAGCATAATTCATGTCATGGTGCAGGAATGCTGAAGGCTTTTTGATCTTTATCATCATGGACCTAAAGGTGAAGGGCTTTTTTTCAGGGGGGTAGTTTCTTAAATCCCCTGAGAAAAGGTAACTATAACAATAAGGGAGCAGATGTGTGGGAGTAAATGCAGCTGTAACTGAATCCAGACGCTCTTGTGTATGTAGGGACATGAAGGGAATGTTCCAATAAAATTCACGTAATAAAAATCTGAGCCCCCTTTTTTTTTTCATTGCTTAAACTTGGATTCACATGTGTAGAATTCCTGTGGACTTTGATGTGGATTGACATTAGCACCATACAAAACGGGGCTGGGAGAAAGATTTTTAACAGGCATGGGGTACTGGAAGGTAAATGATCTATGGAGACCTGCAAATTTTAATAGAAAAACACTTTCCCATTTAAAAAGAGTTTAGCAAACCAGATATTTAAGTGATGCAATCACCCTAGTAGGATGAACTAGCTGGTCTAGTAAAGAGTTTCTCAAACTTTCTGAAAGCAGGACTGCGTTTTGTCTCACCTGTTTTAGTGCCACCCTGAAAGGCAAGCAGAAGCAGTTCAGCTCCTGGGGGAAAGGATAGCAGAGGGAGGGGGAGCTGTAATCGCTGGCTGGAGGTGCCTCCTCCCAGCCCAGGGAGCAAAGCTGCTGCCAGCGACTACAGGAGGTGAGCGGTGCTCTGTCGAAGGTAAAGGCTCCCTGTTCATAGCTGCTCCCTGCTCACTCTCCTCTGCTCTCTCAGCTCCAAGTTTAAACTCAGCTAAATGAAGTTTGTCGTGGTTATTGCTGCCCTCTGACACTTGCCGTCCCCTCACCTTTCTTTGAGTTGGCCGGGTTCATGATCAGCAGTGTGAGCAGCTCTCTTTTTTCTAAGAGAAAGGAACGGGCAGAGCGGCAGGGTAAGCCATCCACTCCTCCTTGTTTTCCTGTAGTTCAGATAGCTCTGTGCTGAATTAATTTTTTACCAGACAACTTACATTGCACAGTAGTGTATTTTGTTCTTGCCCCGTGCATGCTTCCGAACGCAGGCAGTACCAGACATTTCAGCGCGGCCAAAAGCGCCTTCCATCTGCCTCACAGCAGCTGAAATCCTCTTTGTATACAAAAACAATTTCATTGAATGCACACAAACCACGTTTGCGCTCGGGATGTAGCGGGAACACTGTGTCGTTGTCCCGGCGGGACATCTGTAGTGCCCCGCTTCCTCCTTCACGTGATGTTGTTCCCCATGCCCCCTGCACCCATCTCCCTCCTTCGCTGGGGAGGGCAGCAGCCTCGCACCACGGAACTTCGCTGGCTGTTTCTGATTAGCCTGCTCGGCCATTCCTCGCGACATGTGGGCTTGTGAGGGTGCCAGCGGTCACGTATTGTCTGCAGGGCACAGCACCAGTTGAGCAGGCAGGACTGGAAGCATTTGCTGAGATGCTGGGTACCCATATAAGGTTCTTCTATGAGTCTGACTCTGACACAAGACTATTTAGTTAGTCCAAACTCCATCAAGCATCAGTTTGCATAACAGTTTATCAGAAGAGTGTTTGATGATTGTTACATGAAAAAATGGTGAGCTCTCTGAAGCTCTGGCTTTTTGTAGATTTTCTGAGAGAGGTATACATATTTCTACTCCATATAGCTGTTGGTTGGTTTAACATTATTATTATTATTATTATTATTATTATTATTATTAGGAGGAGGAGGAGGAGGTTCAGTTTAAAGGAATAACTTGGGGCTTACTCAGGTCCTGTCTTACAGCTGTCCTTAGTGGGCGATGTCAGGAACAGAGAAATATGGTTGTTACTGACTTGTTTGCAATTGTTTGGCCTTCTAACCATTTAAATATTTAGTTGTTATGCTACTTGCAGAGAAAAATTCTATTTCTTGTCCAAAGCTCCTTTGGAAGTGTATGTACATAGATTATCTGCCTAGTGTCTTAACTGTAAATATGTAGCTATATGTATCTCACTGTAGCTGGAAAAACTTTGCTGAAAGAATTTTTCGTGTACCAGACTACAAGTTATTCTTTCTTCTTTCTTTGGAAGATGTAACCTGGAGTTGCTGATGTGTCATAATGCTCCTCTGCTTCTGTTCTGCTGTGTCAAGTGCTTGGTTCCCCTCACTACTCTGTGACAGGGAGCTGCATCTGCCCAGTGGAATCAAGACACAGCAAAGACTGTTTTGCATAGAACTGCTACGTTCAAAACCGTCCTGCCAGGCACATCCCTGTTGAGCACCCATAGGTGATGCCCTGCAATGCTGAGCATCCTTTGCAACCTTTTCTTAGGCACTGGGTGCTGCAGCTGAGGACAGTCTAAAACTCAGCATTCGAGGATGCTCCAAACGTGTTGCCCTCTCTGCTCTATGCACCAGGCTAGGAAACCCAGGTCTTTCTGTGGCGTGTTTTGATCACAGACTTTCCCGCTTTTAGGAAATTTGGATTTGTTCTTTTTGCTATGTACAGCCTGATTCTGCCATTGAAAATTTACTCAGTGTGGTTGGTGGAAATGTCGAGGCTTTGCTGGGCAGACAATGCCAGCTCTTACCCGGCAGGGGCTGGCACATGCCCACAGCCGGGCTCCGTTTCCCCTGTGCCCAGCACACAAAGGCTGCGATTCAGCCGCCTCCTGAGGCGCAGACGCGGCTTTTATGTACCTAAGGAGGCCCAGGAACCCAGAACGATTCAAATCCCACAGTTCAATGTCTAGCTGGCAAGGGGTGAAGTTGTTTTACATGCACTTTGCACAGATGGAAATGAGTATGGAATCGGTAGGAGGGTGCCAAAGGGGAAGCAGTAGACACAGTATGTTAGTCTCTCTTCTTTTATCTCGCCAACCTTAGTGTGGTTACAGCTTTACACTTGAGACAAATGAAGAGGAGATACTAGGCCCTGCTTTTTCAAGCCTTGGATTGAGTTTCGAAATTGTCTCCACCTATGGCTCCTTCTAAGTTCTGGGTCATTTTCCACATACTCAGGCAAACATGGTGACCCCACCTCTGTCTTCATCCTGGGGTTGGGACATCACTGCCCTCCTGCTGAGCGTGGCAGCACGGTGCTGGCAGCAAAGCGGTGGTTCCCACTCTCCCTGTGGATACAGGCAGGCAGAGGGATGCGGTGCATCATCTCAGGGACCGCATCCCCAGCAGCTGCCCACCTCAGTGGCCAGTGTCCCACCAGAGGGGACAATGCCAGTGGGTCAAAGGGAGGGTGAACTGCCCCACAGGTGTATCCCAAGAGCACCCCGTGTCACCAAGGTGGCCTCATGGGCTGTCACCGCTGCAGCCTGAGCAGTGCAGAAAAACAAAAAGGATGTTCAGAGATAATCTGTAGATGTTCTTGTGCCCTCCGTGGACTGTACTGAAAGAAGAACATGTTTTTGCTTAAAGAATGAAACAAAAGGGGAAGATTGGGCTATTGAAATCTAATCTGTGCAGAACTTATTTAATAATAACAATATCATTCATTATGGTTTTATAACCTTAATGACTAATGAAGGGTGACAGGAAAGCATCACGATTGCATCAGTATTTCCTTGCTAACCGACCTTGCTGTACCTGAGACACAAAGAAACTGAATGCTGAGTAGGGAGAGAAGGGAGGGAGAAAAGGAAAATGGGGAGAAAGTAGAAAGTAAAGGGAAGATAAAGCATGAGATAAATACACTGAGAAAGAGATGAGATTAGTTCCATGGTCTGTACCAACAAAACTTTAGCAATGTTTCCACAACTCTGTGTTTTAGCAATATAAAGCCAGACAGTTTAGTTTTTTGGTTTAGTGTTTGTAGCCACAAGAATGTGTATTATTTCCTTCTTACCCACAGTGTACTCAGAGTCATCCATCCAATACAGAAGTTAATCCCAAATAATCTTGTCACCCAACACAGGGAAAGTGCCTTCAGTTTTACCACCCTTTATTCACTTTTTACTTACATACGTACTTCAGTAAAACCTGTGTTGCAATGTATTGGAATTTATCACCCTCTCCTTGCTGCATTTTTAGAGAAATATATTCCTTAGCAGTAAATTATGCTTACTGACAGTTTTTCTGTCATGGGATAGTTCACAAACCTGGCATTGCTGAGAAGGGGTTAATTCATTGTAAGGTAAAATGTAATATAATCTCATTTCTAGATTTCAGGACTTAATCAGAGGAAGATTCAAGAGCCTCTGTATTCAGCTGTTTATATAGAGAAGATATTATAAGGTTAGGAGTTGGTGGAAAGATGCATAGCTATATTCAGGCTCACCCATAACTACTGGCCCTGCCCTTACACCTGGCAAGGAAGTTGTTCCATTATTATTATCAGCAATGCAATAATTTGATGCCGTTATCAATAAAGTTGTCCATATAGCTCAACAGGAGCAGTTCCCAGAGCTTTGATCTTTTTCTGACTGTATGGGTCACATCAGGTCACTTCCAGAAGCTTTGCTTTGCAACTGAACAATGTGAGACCTGACTGCTTAAAGCAGGGAAACTGCACTTCGGGGCAAAGGGGAGAAGTCCATCTGTGACCTCTGCACATCCACTAAGTTCATTTTTGCTCAGAGGTTTTAAAATAGGCTTTTTAGAGAAACAGATTTAACAAAGAAAACCACCTCTGTTCCTCCTGCCTATGCAATCAAAGAACAAACGGTGCAGTTGTGCAAGTGCATTGATTACTTGCAACTTCACAGGCAGGAGGTCATCATTTCCCAGATGCCAGTCCTAAAACCCCAAAGTTTTCTATGGCAAAGCAGTAACATACGGTGCAGAATGCCCAGGCTTTCAGTTTTAGTCAGTGTGTTTTTCATCGTGTAGGCTTTAAAACACTTGAATAAAAATCCCCAAGCTATGCAGAACCTCCCTAAAACCTGTTGGTAGCAGTTTGGCATGAAACAGGAAGAATTTTTTACCGTGCAGATTGCCCATAAGAGTGAAATCAGTCATGAAATAGAAACTCACCAGTTTGAATTTGAGGCAGTCTATCTGTTGGCTTGCCTGAGGCACTTGTCACTGGGGGAGCAAAGATTGCTTTTTATTTGTCTGTAGGTCTGCTCAGAAAGGCCTCTTGGGTTTCGGAGGCCTTTTGGGCTGCCACCTACGTTGACAGCATTTCCAAGTCTTCCTGACAAGGGCTGAGTCTCACCCTGATCGATGTCCTTAAGACTGCCGCTTCTGGAGCTGGCTGCTGAGAAATTTCTCGCTTGTGGAGGAGTCTTCTGAAAGATGAACTCCAGTGCAGCCTAAAAGAGTCAAAACCAGAGGCTCCACAAACCCCCTGGAATTACATTTTTTCTAAAACCCAACATGTTATTTTTAAGTTGATGGCTTCAAAGGGGTTTGGTCACGTGGGAATTCACTGGCGAGTCTTCCCAAGAGGGAAAACTCTCTGTCATGTCTGCAAATAATTCCTGCAGCTAGATCTGTACTGAGCTCCACCATCTTCTTTGGGACTGGACGTTAAAAGTAGAGTGAGCAACAGGCACAGAGGCTGCAGAGATTTGTGTCCAGCTGTAACATCAAAGTGGGCTTGACCCAGGAGCTCTATGTTGTTTCAGGCAAGATTGTGTTTTACAACAGCACACATTTGAGAAGGAACCCATCTGGCACGTGACTGGCAAGAAAACACAAATGTAACTTCAGCCTCTCCTAAAACATATGTGCAAAGCTAGAACTACAGAAAAAGGCATGCTGGCTGCAAAGTTTGGTTATGTGTTTGCATTTTCTTCCTCACTATCTCAACTGAAAGACTTTATTTCAATTGTGTGGTGTGCCTGACAAAGTAATAGTTTCTTCTTGAAGCATTTTCTGTTGAAACATAGTGGCTCTTTTGTTTGTTTTCTGTCAGGAGAAATTGTTGAGATTATGAAAAGCATTCAGTATTTTTGTAATTTCTGTCAAAGAATACTAGATAAACAGTCTTCTGTTACTAGCCTTAGAGAGATGCATTATAGAGTTTCTTAAGTATTTAGTAGAGATGATGATGCTTTTCTTCAGAAGATGGATTTGAGGTATCTATAAGTTAGGCATCTAACAGACAGACACCTTCAAAAGGTGATTCATCTGGTCCTAGAATAGGTGGTGCAAAACGAGATGAATCATCCAGGGAACAAATCTACATGAACACTTTGTTTAGACTTGCAGTTTTAAGGCAACTCAAGCTAGGTAAAATGCATCCCACCCTTCTTTTCTTGACTTCTTGGAGTAGCTTCATGGTCCAGGCAGGGACCTGACTGCACGAGCTCAGCCAGTGTCACGCTTTGTCACTGACAGAGCTGTGTTTATCCCTGCCTGCAAAATGGGCCCAATTCTATTTCCATAACCAGCAGATAACGTATGAGTGACAGAATCCACAAGCACTTAGAAAATATCTTTGGATCCTCGGGCTAAATAGATAATATAAAAAGCCAAGGAGGATTACCATGACCTGGAAGACTACCCGTTTATCTAATGGCAACAAAATTATAATGATGGCATTTTTCATCTCTTTCTCCATTGTGGGAGAAAAGGGCTGTAAGATTTTCCTATTTCTCATTCCACTGCTATATTTAAGAATAATTAAAGCCATTCTGGCTAAGGGTGATATAATGCATGTATTCAGAAGCAGGCTTTCAGTTTAATTTTTCCAGCTGGTGGGCCTGTTAGCCCATTTATTTGACTATTCTTCACACGTTGACTGAAATAGGTAATTGCTCTGTTCCCCCTGAGATTTCATGTCCATTTTTTTTCAGGCATGAAAGATATTAGGCTGTGTGTATTTTAAATTCAAATACACTGTAGGATAGATTTATGTCCTTAAATGCTATGCAGATCTAGCTATAATTCATTTCATATAGAACTGGAAAATGGATTAAAACAAGAGTGCTAGACAAGAAAATCCAGAGTCTTATCTGATGAGGCTGGAGTCCTTTAATCCTCACTCCTTGAAGTGACAGCAGTATCTCCCTTCATTTTATGTTCATTTCACATTTTTATCTTAATGGGAATGCAGGGTTGATTTGTTTGTTTGTTCTTAGATTTTTCAGTGTTTCTTTAATGGATTGCTGTGGGATAGTGGATAAGATACTGAAGGGGTGTAAATCAGGATGTGTCTGCTGAACGTGGTGGGGTTGTATTAGGCCTCGTGAGTCCAGCAGTCAGCCTTGCAGGGTGGGTTGTGCAGACCCTCACCTCGACATGAACAGACACCAAATATTTTTAATAGTCAAAGGCTGTGGACTGGTTGTATTCAGAGCTGGACCTGTGCCAGTGAAAGGTTGCTAAAGGAAAGAAGCAGCAAGAGTTTTAAGGTCCAATAGCTCATAAATTACTAGGGATAGAAACACATGCTGTATCCCACGGGAACGCTGGGATTATATTGTTGCACCAGTACCCAAACAATGTTCTGGCTCCATACTATCTGAGGATACTAACCTTATATAAATAAAAGTCTTTATTCGTGTATATATAGATAATACTTGTCATCTTAATTCAAATTTCAACATGCTTTTGCTGTCGATTGTGTCAGGAACTATTAGACAAAACAACTCCCTTCTTCATGCAGTTCAGAAATTCAGCATACAGAATCTGCAAAGCAGGGGTGGCTAGTCCAAGGAAATTTTAGCTGTTGGGCTGGTAAAATCATTTTGGATTTAAATAGCAGGGAGGAGATAGAAGGAGAGGATTCAAGGTGCTATTTAGTATCAGACGTGACTGAAGTACATGATTTTCTCAGATAAAACTCCTGCTTGCAGGATCTGTCAGGGTTCCTGAAATGAAACTGAAGAAAGGGAGTGATGTGGCAAGAATTTCTGAATTGATATGCAGATGGTTTCCTAGGTTTGTTTGGTTTTCACCAGCTGTTCTTGGATTACTAGTGTTGTATTTTTCATTCCCTAACAAGAGAGAATGGCATTTTCAGGTAAGAGGAAATCCTAATGGCCAGGCATTGCACAGTGTATAATATATACGTGTGTGTATATCCCCTAAGGCAAGTTTAATGTCTTCTCCGTTTTTGACAAGCTGCAAACTCCATGACTTCTCTTCAGTTTATTCTGGTGGGGTGTAGTTTTTTGGGTAATAAAATAGAGTTGCACTTACATTAAGTCCTTTGTTCCAGATTATTTATCTTGAACTCTGGAAATGATTGAACTAAACCCAAGTCTTTACATTACTTTTAAACGTGTGGGTGTTGCTCAGAAGCCTATTTCTTATTATTACTACTTAGGTAGTTTGCTCTGCTATTAGTAAAAGTACAATCCAGAAGAATGGTATGTCAGTGTATTACAGTTGTTTTTCACATGTACCTTAAAATTGTTTGATATTTTGTAGCTTTTTGAGGAACTGGGTTAAAGTTTTCTTACCTATTTGCAGCTGCAAAAACCCCAGTTTGGCTTCTTGCTGTTTGGGAAAACATTCCAATATGTCACCATCTGGGAAAAGCATGAAATGCTAGCTGAGGCCTGGAACCCATTGATTTCATAGATATCTTGTCCTCCAAATATTTTTCCCATAAACATGAAGTTGCATCACATTTTCTGTTTTTTCCTGCTCCATCCCCCTCCCTTCCCATCCAAACACTTCCAATTGGGCAGTGGAAAGAAAAACTTAATTAAATCCCCTTCTCCCACAGACACTTTGAGTTACAGAGCTTGATTGGAGCATTTTCTTATCTTTTAAGGCCACTATTGTAATTGATAATGAGCACATAAAATAGATATGAGAAATTATGAACTGCATCTTTTCCAGTGCACTTAATAGTAGAGGTTGTCTTAATCCCATACCCTTCTGGGGTAAGACTTTAGAACTTAATACCAGGAGAAATCATAATCCACAATTTAGTATGGCTATTATCTGGTTTTAACTGTCTGTGAAGAAGATTAAATTCCAGATGGTAGAAGTTATAATCCAAGCCTGTTATGATCACCAAAATGAACCAAATAACCAAATGCAAAATGGTCTCACCAGAATTATTTGTTCAGGAGCTTATCTGCCGTAGCCGCCATAAGATATGCAAAATATCAGAAGTCATATCAATATGCAGAATATCAGAAGGGAGAGGATTTGGTCAATAGTGCCCCCCAGCAGAGACAGCTGCTGTCAGGCAACATACTGGATAAGATGAAAGCATGTCCTCTGTCATCACTGCAGACCAGCTTTTCAATCCCCTTTCGATTGTCTATGAGCCATACATTCCCTCCTCATGTACATCAGTCTTTGGAGAGGAGGAGAGAAGGAATGGTGAGAGCAGTATGGGAGGGGATGTGAAATAAGTGCAATGAAGAAGCACCCTGCAGTGATGTTTGCCTGGTCACACTTAAAGAACTTGTTACTTAGTGGTCAGGTTCTGCTGGAGGCTCCCAAGAAAACACCAGAAGCAGGGGAGAACTCAGTTTCCAGAACCAGGTTTCCCCCAGCCCTGGTGAGGTATGGGCCTCAGCTGGCTGCATCATCCTAAAACGAAAGTGGGGATGGTCAAAATGCCATCCATGCCCATAGGTACCTTTGGTCTCCATCCCAAAGGCCTTGCAGTCAGACAGAGATTCGGCAGATGTGTTTTTAAGTTGTGCTAAGATTTAAGGGTTAAAAAAAGCTGCCATCTAATCAGTGGTTCTTGCACTGCTTCCCTAGAAAATTGGACTGTGACATCCCTCTGAAATTGCATAGGTCAATTGTGAAAAGTAGGTAAGAGGAGCAGTTTACATTTTAATGGGCACTACCAGCAGAATTGTGCTGAATTATTCATTTGGAAACGATGTATGAAATGGGTAACACAACACACTTCTTTGGGGTCGTTGAGTGAAAGATTTCTTAAAACACAGCGCAGAAGCTGCATTTCAGAGAGGTGTCAAAAACTATGCAGGATTCTCACATATGTGTCAAATACATGATAATACCTCCCATTAACAGTGGCTTCTCCGCACGGAAAAAAGCATAGTGTGTCTTCATGTAGATAAGCAGACCTATTTCCATTTTTATTGAGGAAGAAATTGAGTTGCATGGAGGCAAAACGACTTATCTGCGGTTGCCCTTAATGGGAACTGGACAGGGCACAAAAGCAGGTTCCCCACTTCCCAGCTTATCTCCTGCGTGCCCCAGTTTCTCCAGTCATTCCAAAACATTGCCTCCCAGTCAGCTGCAGAGATTTCCCAGTAAACAAAGTTACTTCATGTAGTCACATGCAGGATCCCTAAAGGATTTATTTTTTTAAAGGCTATGATTTATAATAGCCCCTTTTCAAGGACTAGCTGTACTTAGGTGAGGTTAAATCAACGATTATTCCGAAGTCCTGTTTTCAGTGCAGGCTCTCCGGATGGTTGCTGATTTTGTTCCATTTAAAGCATTTTGTGGCATGAACTCACTTTGTTTCTGCCCACATCACTGCATTCCTGGGATGTTTTTCACAGGCCTTAGCAAGATCATCTGACAGCAACTAGTGAGGTCAATGAACTTTATACACAATTAAACACTTGAAGCTGGGAGAATTAATTGTTATTTTTTTCCCCTGCAAAGTTAGGGAAGGATACACGGTACGTTATAGTCTGTAACAGAGTCAATGTTATGTGTGGTAATCAAGCTAGTTTCACATGATTTAATGCTGAACAGAGTCAGAAAATGATTGCATCCTTTACATGGGCCTCACAGAGCAGTCACCACCCACACTGTTTATTCAGACTCGGAGCTCTGCCATTCACTGTTTAAGCCAGAGGAGGAAAAAAATCCCTTCGTGAATGCTCTTGAAGCCATGTATTCTCAGCGCAAAGTGGAGCTGGGGGGAGGAATCCAAATAGGGTCCTTCCAATTGCCTCAGTTGTACAGAGGTGAGATTTTCTTCGATCCTCCAGTGCCACAGTAAAGGAAGGATTATTTGGAGCTGGTGATATTGGGGCGAATCAAACTAAGAATTTGTTGATGCCATTAAAATTTCCAGAGACAGCTGGGTAGCTTTTCTTCTCCCAGCTTTCCCATCTGTTACTACCTGAACAAGGAGGTAAAGTTACCTCCTCTGCTCTGTGCAAAATTGGTAGGCTTTGCTGAAAAGTCATGTGGTGGTGTGGATTTTGTTCAGCTTGTTCTTTTCAAGAGTGAAAAGTTTTTCTGCTGTCTCATGCCTTAACTTTTTTGGGAAGAGAATTGTTTGGGAAACACTTTGCTCCCCCATGCCTACCCATCTGTTACAAAGGAAGCTCTGACCAGAAAAGGTTGTGAGTGAGTATGCAAGACATCTATGACAGCCTAGTAAAATTTTATATGCATCCAGTGATAGTGTTTTTACTCCTTCTATAGCTAAACTGATCTCATCAGGAAGGCTTTTGCTACTCTTCCATTGATATTTTCCCTTTTACAGTTCTTCATGTTTCTTCTGCGTAATCCTTTTCCTTTTAAAAAGGGATTCCTCACTTCCCCAGGCACTTATATTTTAAAGTTTCTACAGATCTAAGCTACTCTTTTAAATTTATAGCTTCAAGTTTCTGAGATTATAGAAATGCCAAGAGCATATCATCAGTTAGTCTAGAGACATAAACTAGAACACCACCAACACCACCACCCCCATTAAATTTATGCAGCATTTAAACTTTTCATGTTAAGTGCTGGCTAATCTGAGTGGCAAGCATGAACTGTTTGGTTCCTCGTCTGAGACTGATTCTGTGGTCTGCTCTATCCAACTCATAAGTTTGGATCCAAGAGCGGGAGATTTTTAGTCCTCTCCCCATCCTTTAGCTGCTCGTCTGTTAGGTGGCTTTTTATTCCACTCTGATTTGCTTTGAATAAAAGGAACAAGTATTCCCTTGCTCAGTAAACTCCTTCTTATGATAATAATTGTGTAATATATAGTGATGTAGCATTAGACTGGTATCTTCATGTTTTCTTACTGCCTTGAAATGTTTCAAGACCCGCTTGGTTTGTGTATTCCCTTGGCTGGAATAATTTTATTCCAAGCTCAGGTATCTCATCCATTTTTCCATTTAAGAACTGATCATGAGATGTGCGATAGCTGTGTCCACGTGCTTTCGTTCTTCGTGCCAAACTCTTGCTTCATAAATTAGAGCTTAGCCACGGTAAACCCAGGGATCTGGAGTGTCCTCCAGGTTGCCGTCTAAAAATACCTAGGGCATTTTTCCAGTCCACCAATCTCTAATAAGATGGATTTGCTCATTGTAGTTAAACATTATGGGTGAAATTCTTCTTGGAGGAGCATACACGGAGCACTCACTGACTTTAGGTGGTGCAGATTAGGGAATAAAACTTGTCCAAAGTGTCTCCCATTGGGAGCTTATGGGGCGCTGTGAGCTTACAGAGAGCACAGTGACTATTTTAGTCATTGTTTTCGTTGTTACTCAAAGCACTTACTTAAGGCAGTGCCTGGAGGGAAAGAAAGATAATTATCTCCAAACAGAAACCCCTTCAGATACAGTAAGGGTTATTGAAGCATTATTTATATTTCCAGCATAAGGCTGCTTTCCCACTTGCCTTTGAGATGTGACAGAAATGTTCCTCTCCTCCCGCCAGTGAATATGTTGCTAATACAGAATTCATTGGTACCAGAATTATACTTGTATTTCCACACCGGCTCAGTTGAGTACCTTTAACCCATGTTTGCCTCGTTCCTCAGCAGCCTGAAAATTGCAGTATGTAATATTTTGGCTTGGTCAGCCTAGGTCAAACAGCCAATTGCACCTTCATTCCAGCCCCATGTACTTTGATAACAGGTGCCCCTCCAAATCAGCGGGCTTGAGAGGAGGAAAATTATTATTTGCTTTGCGTAGTGAGTGAACTTGATGTAGGAGTCTCTGTGGGATTAAATATCTTTATAGATACAAAGTAATCATGTTTGATATGGAAAAGTGAGTCACCCAATGGTTTTGGTTTTTTCCTAGTCATCGCTGGAGTCTATCCACTTTCTTCCCAGAGCCGTCAGCATTATGGGGTCAGAGAGGAGTACATGAAATCTTTGCCTGGCTCAAGCCGATGAGGGTAATAATTAGTAACTACGCAGTTCAGCGGTGCCCAGAGCCTATTTACATCATGGCACAAACTACTGAATAGCTCCTTAGGGCTGTTCCTTTAGCCAGCTCTGCCCCTGGGCCACGGGCAGGCACTGCCAGGCTGAGCTTGCACATCCTGCTTTTACACAGCCCCTGTCCTGCCTATAACTGCGTTTTAGTTTCTGTCATCTGTGATCACAGCTCTGTTAACTCTCTTGAGGGCTCAGGGAGCTGGGAAATTGATTTTTAGGTTACTCACTGGTTATCACAGGCCCTGCCCCACTGGTATTTGCATGCCCTGCACTACTCCATACCACTAAGATGTAGGCAGTTGTCGTTTTACAGCTAATACTGCCCAAAATTGCAAATAAATTCAAGGAAAATCTCAGCAATTGCTCTGAGGCTTTGGTAAAACCAGTGGCCACCTTAATCTGCAAAGAGTGCCTTACTTATTATATTTGAAGTATTGAGACAGCTTTTGATTCTGCTGGATTTATTGCTGAATCCTGGCACTCACCTAACAGTGAAGGCCAGAAACTGTCTGACTGTGGTCACCTGAAGCCTCTTCTGACAGATAGGGTTTATTTGACTTCCCTTTGTCAGCTGGAGAACAAAGTCCTTGCAAGCTGGGATTGAGAGTGGAGCTTGTTCACGGTAACACACAGCCCCTGACTCCTGAGAAGCGCTGCCCCTAAGTACTTCAGTGAAGGTGCTCTTTGCCTTCAGCTACGTGACAGCAGGATTAAACCTAGACTGAATAGAAGTCTTTCAAATCGCCTAGAAAGCTCTGTGTTGCTCTTAAAATGTTATAGTGTGCTAATGGAGCCTCAGCCGAGTCTCTCTACCTTCTGATTCCCACCTTCAAGCAGATGCCTTCAAGAAGACTGTGCTGGGACAAGACCCGTGTGCCCTTTGCCTCCTCTCCCTGGTTTCTTTAGAAAGACACAGACACATGCAAGCCTGCAGAAGTGCAGGATGTGCCCCACAAGTCTCTCCTGAGGACAGTGTGTGTTTCTGGAACCCAGATTTGGGTTGCATTGTGCAGGTGCAGCACTGTTAACTCCTATTTCTTCTTGACTACCTGAAATAGTGAAAAAAGTCCCTCAAAAGTAATGTTGCTGGCAGTTTGTCACGTAGAATTGTAGAATCATAGAATGTTAAGGGGCTGGAATGGAGCTTAAAAATCATGTAGTCTGAACCCCCCTGCCATGGGCAGGGACACCCCCCACCAGAGCAGGTTGCTCAAGGCTTTGTCCAACCTGGTTTTTAATACTGCCAGGGCTGGGGCATCCACAACCTCCTGGGCAACCTGTTCCAGTGACTCACCACCCTCACAGCCAAGAATTTCTTCCTAATATTTAACCTAAATTTCCCTTCCTTCAACCTGTGCCCATTACTCCTTGTCCTATCACTACAGTTCATGATGAAGAGTCTCTCTCTGGCTTCCCTGTAGGCCCCCTTCAGGTACTGGAAGTTTGCTACGAGGTCTCCATGCAACCTCCTCTTCTCCAGGCTGAACAGCCCCAACTCAGACTGTCTTCACAGGGGAGGCGCTCCAGTCCTCTTATCAGCTTTGTGTCCCTCCCAACAGTTCCATGTCCTTTCATGCTGGGGACCCCAGAGCTGGATGCAGCACTCCAGCTAGGGTCTCACCAGAGCAGAGGGGGAGAATCACCTCGTTTGACCTGCTGGCCACGCTGCTTTGGATGCAGCCCAGGGCACCACTGGCTTTCTGGGCTGTGAGCGCACACTGCCGGCTCATGTTGAGTTTTTCATCAGCCATCACCCCAAAGTTCATCTCCTCAGGGCTGGTCCCAGTCACTTCTCTGCCCAACCTGTGCGTGTTCCTGGGATTGCCCTGACCCATGTGCAGGACCCTGCACCTGGCTTTGTTGAACCTCATGAGGTTTGCACAGGCCCAGCTCTCCAACCTGTCCAGTCCCTCTGGATGCCATCCCTTCCCTCCAGCGTGTCGACTGCCCCACACAGCTCGGTGTCGTCAGTGAACTCACCAAGGGTGCCCTCGATCCCTCTGTCCATGTCATCAACAGGATCCTGAACAGTATCTGCCCCAGGACTGACCCCTGAGGGACACCAGTGGTCACTGGTCTCCCTGTGGACAATGAGCCGATGACCACAACTCTTTGTGTGCAGCCATCCAGCCGGTTCTTTATCCCCAAGTGGTCCATCCATCAAATCCGTGTCTCCAATCTGGAGACAAGGATGTCATGCAGGGCACTGTCAAACACTTTTCATAAGTCCAGGTAGACAATGTCAGTTCCTCTGCACCACCCACCAGTCCTGTAGCCCTGTCAGAGAAGGTCACCAAATTTGTCAGGCATGTTTTCCCCTTTGTGAAGCCACATTGGCTGATGCCAGCAACCTCTTTATTTTCCATGTGCCTCAGTCTAGTTTCCAGAATCTTCTCTGTGATCAGGCATAGGAAAACATCTCCATGGTCCGTTTTGTTGTCCCATTCTATGAGCCTTGCCTTTCTCTCCCTCAGGACAGAAGCTGCTTTGCCAAATACTTTTTTGTAGCTGCACAGCTATGGATACCAGCTTTGGATACCAACACACTGTAAGGGCTATTCATGTTTTTCCACTGGAAAAATGAAGTGAGTCTGAAGTGTCCCTGCCAACCTGGCAGTGCTGGTGGTAGCACTGGTTGAGCCTGGGACATATGATGAAGCCCAGACAAGCAGTAGCTTGTGGAGTTCACTAGTCCCACAGGTCCCTGCCAAGGGTTAAGTGTGGGCATTTTTAAAGTGTGTTTCTGAATTGGGATGCTTTCTTGTTTTGGAGACTGATTTATTTCCTCCTGTACGTGTTTGGGATCAGAGCACTTGTTTCCTCTGACTCTTGATGTCTCTGTGGTCTCTTTGGACTGCAGGTCTGTGAGGAAGGGACTCTTAGTTTGCTGAGAAGCTGGCACGGTAAGTCTTCTTGGCACCACCATAGCCCAGAAGATCAATAATAATAAATAGTGGAGACATTTCAGATGCCTTAAATCAAACAGTCATATGGAAAAAGAGTTTGTATTCCCCATGGCTATAATGTGTATGCCTTATAGGTGGGTCAGGAGGTTGTGTTAGAAGTCCAAATGCTAGATGTGCATCTCAGAATCCTTGCTTTTAGATGGCAGAAGCTGGGGAGTGGGGGTGGAGGTGGGATTTAAGCCCCTTAATTCTATATAAATATAGCTCTGTGGTTTAATGTGCACAGCAGTAGCTCTGTGGTTTATCATTTACTGAGAACTATGCTTTTCTAAGAAAATGCTCTCTTCCTGGTGCATATCTAAGCCAAGGCCTCCGCTGTCATTTCGTAAACTGTAAGGATTACTCTTTAAAATAGCTGTTTGCTAGCAATGAGGCCAAACAATTGCCCGATTCACGCTGCAGGTGAGTTTAACAGAAATCATATTGACTAAAGCTAGTCTGAGCAAGACAGCAGTGTTGCATTTGAGTATTTGCCAAGAAAAACCTGTAAGTTCCTAAAACTGGCTACAAGGACAAGGGATTAGCCTGTCCTTCCAAGTCTGTAAATAAGGTCCTCAGACACTTTTTCCACTTGGGAACATGAACACTGACTGTTTATATTTTTTAAAGAAAAAATTGAAAAATCCCATGATTTTGTAGATAGCAAAGAGTCAGCTTTGCAGTTGCTCAGCTACCAGCATATGGGTAATTTGATGTTCTTTTCTAATCAGGAATGCATTGTGAAACTGCTGTTCCTTGCAGTGAAAGGTCACTGCATTTTTAATTTCTATTCCCTGTTTGTATTTTTCTAATAAATCACACCCTCTGATAAACCAAATGACTGGAACCATGGAGCAAATGAGAATTTGAAACAAACCCTTTCATGTCGCACACGTATGGATCCTGAATTTCCAAAAAAAGGTGCCTTTTCAGTGAAGTAGTCAGCTATTGGAAGGCAGGCTAGATTAGGAAAATAAAGGGTGCACTCTGTATAGCTGTGTGAGTTTGAGCTGCCAAAGTATTTTGTGATGCGTGTTTGTAAGCACAGATACTTAGTTTCAGAATTAGTACAGGGCCTGAGTAGTTGACAACCCAAGCTGTTATGACTACATCCACAATGCAGAAATATATCCGAGTGCAAGTTCCAAGAAGTATAGCTTGATATTTATGATGCTGATGAAAAGCATTGTCTGGTCTATCTGCTCAGGTAAGACCAAAACCACTGCTTTGTTGCTGGGTTTTGTGCAATGCAACTCCCACAAAATGCTTCCATGTAATGGGTTATCAGTAGAGGGTCCTTTATTATCTTTTCTTTCCTCTGTCCCTTCCTTAAAAAGAAAAGCGATGTGACTTTTATAGCTGAGGGCTTGCTTGTTTTCAAATAGTGGGTGTTGAACTGGTGGAAAACTGGAGCAAGGCGAGATTGGATCAGACTCGGAACTTCGTTTTGTCTCTGCTGGGTCGCACAGTGGGACAGAGCTTGGGTGCAGGAGGGACTGTGTCCAGGCTGGAGCTCCCTGGCTCTGAGCTGCTTGGCTTCACCTCTCCCTGTCATTCCCCTGCTGCTTAAGAAAATATTTCCATTTGTTCTCTCCAGGTACTTTATGGCAGTGCGACGTGGCCAGAGAATGCAGTCCTCCCTCTGTGAGAGGGGCAGGATGAATGTCCTTTATTTCAGTCACTCGCTGCTTCTGGTGTTGAGCAGGCAGTCTCAGTTCTGGCATCTCTGACCTTTTGAGTACTTGCCTTTGCAAGTTTAGGGTTCGTTTGGTTGGAGAGGGTTTTTTTGGATGTCCTGTTGCTGCAACTTATGGATAATTTTTTCCCTTAATGAAAAGAAGCGGAAAAGAGAAGACATACGCTTTGTTTTGCAGATTCAGCTGAGACACAAAGGGCGCGTTGTTCTGACCTTCCCAGCATGCTGGTAAATTTTTTATACTGGCAAAAAGGGCCTAGACCTCAGAAGTCCTGAACACTTCTGGTTTCCCGTACAAGAGCTGGGGCCTGCGGTGTGAGCCAGAACCAAGTCTGGGAGCTATGGTCGGCAGAGCGAGCGTGCGCTGGCAGCCTGCGGGACGGAGATCCCACTTTTCTGGGGTGGCAGGGTAGCTTCCCAGCATCGCTTCTCCTCTCCCCTGAGCATTGGTGCCCACTTGGCAATTGGATAGAGCTCTACAGGAAATACTTGAGGCTCTGCAAGTGCCATTTGCAGGCATCTGACTTTCCCTGCTGTGCTCTGTGTGTCCACAGCAAGCTGCCTGCCTCACCTCACGTGCTGCAGCACTAGGCATGGTGCTGCCGAGCGCTGGCTCTAAAGCTGTCAGGAAGATGTCTGGCTCTAATTTAGTGTCCTGGACCCCACACATACGTCACGAGCGAGTTTGGTGCAGCAGAGAGCTGCCCCCATGAGTCGGTGGGAAACCCGCCTTGCAGCCAGAAATTCTGGTAACTTTGGGGGGTCCCAGGAGGTCTGGAAGGATCCAAGCAGCTGAGCACAGCTGTGCTCAGGGGAGTGGGGGTTGAGCTCCTTTGCAGCACTGACCCTCAGCTAATAAGGCCTAAGACAGGAGGATCGGACAAAGGTGGCCCAAATATTATGTTCATTTTCTCATTGCAGTTGTTTTCTGGCAGCCAAAATTATTCCCTGAAGCAAGAAGTGTCATTTACAACAGCAATTGTGAGTGCACAGATGCATCACTGGAGTTCAGAGGCAGCCTCCTACATCTGATGGGCAAAAGATTGTAACTGCGATTCACTTACAGGAGGGAAGGGCCTCATCCTCACTCTTGGGGTTTGTTTCCTTGATCAGAGGCATCTGGTTAAACTGCTGCTTTGCACTTTGCCTATTGTTCGAAGTTTCAGAGGGAAGAAAACCTCTCTGCAGAAGAAGCGCAGCAGAGCTCACTGGTGTTTAACCCTGTGTGTCAGTCAGACACATAGAAGAGCAAAGGATATATTTTACTTCCTCTGGTGGAGTGTTTTCATACACTTCATGCTCATTCAGAGGAACAACTTGCTCTTTAGTTTAGCGTGGAACCAACTTTTACCATGAAATGTTTCGCCTACATTCTTCCTTTCTTCCTCTGAGGTACATCCCTGCAGACCCAGGATTAGGGCTTTGGCTGCAGCAGCAGGAATGCTGCAGGCTTGCCCTGGGACCTGTCCTGTCTCTGCTTTTTGCAGGAGCCTCTGTGAGGAGAGCTTCACTTCGGCCTCTCATGGGAAATGCTGACAGGGCCATTGGAGCTAGCAAGGCCTGGGATGCCTCTGCCTGCCCCCACTGTTTCCTCAGGGCCACTGTGAATCCTGGTCCCTACCTGCTGCCCCAGCAGGGATGACACAGGTGCTTCTGGTCCCCTCCTGCCCCATCTCAGCAGTGAGCAGAGCATGAACCCAAACAGAGGTATCTCCATCAAGGCACAGAGACCGCCGAGAGCCTGGTAAGGGCTGGGGCCGAGGTAACCATAGATGGCTCTGATTCATTTGGCTTCCTGTCTCTCTCTAAGAAAAGGATGTAAATAGCCAAAAGCAGGGGATTCCAGTGAAAAGAGCAGGCGGGTGTCGTGCGGTGCTGTTCTGTGCCAGCTGTGGCACTCGGCCTCACGGAAAGCCGGTAGTGGTGAAAGCTGGGGTTCTCAGAAGTGGGGGAGGCGCGGGCTGCTGCTGCGCCGCATCGCCCCATCACATCAGAGAGGCTTCCTGCAGCCGGAGGAGATCGTGGAAGGAAGAACCTCTGCAGTGCCGGTGACTTCGCCCCTGCCTGCAGGAGGGGTGCGCCCTCGCCTCTGCGCCCTGAGCAGTGGTGGTGCTGCTGGTGCCCTCGCAGCCGGGCAGGCATCCCTGTGTTTTGGGCAGCCCCCGGAGTGGGGGAGGTCCCAAAGGATTGATGGCTGGAACTGCGGTGACATTTTTTCATGGGAACTTCACGTCTTGGGGCCACTGGCAGGGTAATGTGGGCGAGCTTTGTGTCCATACTTGGTGCTGAACAACTGCCTCCTTGTAGAAACAGACTGTCATCACCAGTGTTTTCTGTGTCCCCAATGCAATAGCAAATTGCAATGATCCTACAGAGAGAGGCTCACACACCAGCATCCTGCTACCATAGGAAGGCTGGTATCACTCTGGTCTTGAGGGCATTGTCTGGGTGGTATCCTGAGCCCAGCTGTGCTGGAGACACTTGACAGCGAGGAGGTGAGCTCCATATCCCCAGTTCCTGTCACACATCACCCTCACAGTCATCAGCTGGCTAAAGACACAACACCAGTAGTGCCTTCACCCGTATGGCTCCATAGCCCTTCTTCCCATTGCTGTTTCCTTGCACTCAGAAGGAGAATGCTGAGGAGGCAATCCAAGCAAAGATGACACAGAGGAGTTTCCGTTTTGTAGCACCAGCAAGTGTGTGCCTTTTATTTATACAACTTTGTCAAGGGACTTGAGGGGCATCAGGCACCCACTGCCCGCTGGCAGCCAACAGACATGGGTTTCACCTGCCTGGCTTACCTGTGACGGTAATCTCTGTATGAATCCAACACCCCAGTACTGTTTGGATGAGGAAGCAGGGAGGATGGCTCACAACATGGTGCTGGAATTGCCTGTTTAGTGTCCAGCTTCATGCTCTTGTGTCAGGGAAAGCATCACCTCTTTAATTGATTGTCTTTAAGGCTGTTACGTGTTCCTCTTCTATGAAGACAGGCTGAGACAGCTGGGGTTGTTCCATCTAGAAAAGAGAATTCTTTGGGGAGACCTTATAGCAGCCTTCCAGTACCTAAAAGGTGACTGCAAGAAAACTGGAGAGAGACTTTTTACAAGCACATGGGAGGATAGGACAAAGGGTGATGGATAGATATGAGGAAGAAATTCTTTACTATAAGGGTGGTGAGGCACTGGTTGTCCAAAGAAGCTGTGGATGCCCCATCCCTGGAAGTGTTCAAGGCCAGCCTGGATGCAGCTTTCAACAATCTGGTGTAGTGGAAGGTGTTCCTGCTTCTGGCAGGGGGTTGGAACTGGGTGATCTTTAAGGTCTCGTCCAACCCAAACCATTCTATGATTCTGTGATTCCATATGTAAAAGATGCAAAAAATACAAGAGCTGGGAGCAGAACTGAGGCCCAAGGCAGTAATCTGGTGCAGAATTTGAGATCTTTTTTGGAGTGCAGCTTTCTGAGAAAAGGTTGCAGTGACAAAGTTTGTGTCACTTTTGGAACCAGAGTATGGTTCATATGGAACAGGGTTGTTAATACAGCTCTTCTTATTTAGAAGGAGCTGCATATATAAGTGGAACTCAAAGAATTAATTTCTTTTCTATTTTCTGTATCATAAGCCTAAAAATTTTCTTTGTCAATGGTGAAGTTGCAGGCAGGAGAAGGTGAGAAAGACAGTGCTTTTTACAGGGACCAGTAACCTAATACAAAATACATTCCAGGCAGAGAAAAAAAGCAGGGGCGGGTAAGGATGAACTAGCTACATCTTCTAAGTGAGTGCTGTGGGGATGCTTCAAGGTTACAGATAAACCTGTTCACTCATAATGAAATAATCAATGCAACAGATACTAGCAAAACCCCCCGAAATTTCACATACAGATTGGTTATTTAGGAATATATTTGCTAGTAGCAGAAAAAGTTAATCAAGGTGATCTCCTTTCCTCACCATCTTATCTTCGCTTCCCTGCCAATGCACTCCTTTCCCTTTCAGGCTGCTCAAAATGGACTCTGCTGTCTGCCTGTACGAAATTCAAGCTCCACCTGTGTTTAATTAGATATTGGATAACCTGGGTTGTTGTATTACGAACATCTAGGACAAAAGTCTAGAAAAACTAATCAGTCCTAGGTCAAAAAAAAATTTTAAGCCAAGTGAAGTGATAAGAGGTATAGAGGAAGACGCCTGAAAAATCCAGGACAATTGTTTAAAAAAACCCTAAATTAAGTAAACTATGTTGCTTGTATCTACTGGCTTGTAACATACTTGTGATTATATAAAGTAACAAACATATAAAATTATCTTTCTCAAAGACACATTAATAATTTTTACAAGAGGTTCTTTTACATTCTCTTCTTGCTGTTCTACAGGACATTTTAGATACACAAGGTAAATCCTACTTACAAAGGATAAAGAAATTATTTTCCTTCAAAAGCTCTTGCTGGTTTTTGAATAAAGGAAAGAAAGCACAGTGTAGACACCTGTAAAGGGACTGCTCCAGTGATAATACAGCATTTTCGTGGGCTAAGGTACCACACAGGAAGTGTGGGGATCTGCAGTTTGCCGCTACCCCAGTGATGGATAGTGGGACAGGCAGGGCTTGTAAGCAGCAGTGGTATCTTTATAACATTCCTGCCCCAGTGGATGGTGTCAGGGAACAGATGCACTTTTGGGGTGCCATTCTTTGTTGCCATTCATGCTGGATCTCACAATTGTTCCTGGATGAGGGCATCCGCTGCTCTATCGTAGGGATTGTTCCTCCCTCTGTCTCAACAAATTAGCTGTGAGCTCTGAAAACACTACAGCAGGAGGGCCTTGCTGCATTTTCTCCTGAGGATATTCAAACCCACAATGTTGAGTTTGAAATGAAGTGAAATAGTGGGCTGCAATCCCTTTGGGCTGGGAGAGGAATGATCCCCAGTCTTCCCATATCCCTGCAGAGTGGGGTGAGCCCAGACCCCCTGGATTAGATCAGAGAAGTAGTTTTGGAAGGAAGAGGAAAGCACAGGCCTCTGGGTTATGTTTTTTCTTTGAAGGAAAATAAGCGCTTCCAAATGTAAGTGTCTGAACTCCCTGAGGACAGAGGCATTGCTGTGCAATCCCGAGTTAACCCCACACTTTGGCCTTGGGGTGAGGGCATGGTTTGTCTCCCACATTTTCCTTGATTTAGCTTGTTGCTCAGCCACCTGATTTCCACTAAGGCTTTTCCTAAATGTGTAAAACTCCCTCTGCTCCAAGCAGGGGAAACCCCGGCCCCACACATGGGTTTGGCCAGACTCAAAGGCGAGCTGCTTGCAAGGCTTGAGGCTATCATGAATAAGGTTCTCCCAAGGCAAGGTGGGGAGGCATGTGTAGTGCCAGGGGCTGATTAGAAAGCCTGTGGCTTTGGCACCCTCTGCTTGGATATGGGAAGATGTCCTTAGCTGAAAGAAATCTTTCTCAAGATCTCCATGCCACAGGATTTTGTTTTACTAGCTGCAGGCCCAGTGCAACCCATGCCTTGTCTACAGCTGATGAGCCTTGAAGTTCATTGCAAAACCTTCCAGCCTTCAGATGCTAAAATACACGACTCTTTCCCCCTGCCCACCCTAAGATTACAGCAGCCCAGTGGGAATACCCTTCCTCCTTTAACACCCACCAAGCTCTTCCTCCTTGCGGAGCTGTCAGTATTGACAGTCTATGGCTGAACTCTCTTGCCTTTGATTTTTTTCCTTTGGAAGGGGGCTCAGCTCTAAAGACAGAAGCTCTGGTGGTCATAAACATCCTCATCTGCTGACCCAAGAGCTCTCCTGCCACACGTACGCTGCTCCTTAGGAACTTGTGGTCTCCTTTCACTGCAAAGGCTCAGTGAGTCAGCAAAGTTCCTTGGAGTGCTCATGTGCCTTCACAAAGAGCTTTGTAAATACTGAACTTTGTTTTTGCAAAACAGCCAAGTAAAAGTTATCTGTTTATGATGTGATACCTGCAGTTGTATCTAAATACCTCACAGCTTGCGTTTGTTAGGTCTGGCACAGTTCCTCAGCCACCAGACCAGCCCCAGTGCAGCTTTGCATGCCTTTCTGCCTTGAGATGAAGAGCAGGTCTTACATTGCCACCTGCAACCTGGCTGGGAAATGAGCTTGCTAGAGGGTAGTTAAACTTTTTTCTGACCTGTGGGAAAGAGTCGGAGTCTCCTTAGATCTGCAGAGGTTAGGTACACAGTGGCTATTAACTCACCTGGCCTACTTGCCTGTGTGTCATGCATAAGTTTCACCGCATGTTCATTTGCTAAGCCTGAAAGATTTTATATTGCAGTGTTTGGAGCCACAAAGGGAGGGGAAAATGAAGCATCCCCAGGTGGGCCCAGAAATATATTCCAGATGATCGGCGCAGGTGGTGGATCATAGTGATAGGCTCATCTCCCAGATCATTTTTGTTATTCTCTCTTGAGCTTTCCCATGTGTCTCCGAGCTGTGGAACCTTTCCAAACCATGCTGTGGCATTCCTGTGTGGGGCTGTGATGTGCAGGTTCCAAGCTACCTACGGACCTGGAAATGTAAGAGCAAGTCAGGACAGACAAACACAGCATTGCACCGTGCTGTTACCCCAAAAGTATCATGCATTGCTCCCAAATGTGGTGCTTTCCCATGGATAAGCCTTTAATGCACCTTTCACTGGCTTGGGACCATGGAAAAAGGCATTCAGCTGTTCACACCGGGCTCCTGTGGTGATTTCTAAATCCCTTACTAACTGAATATATCTGTTTGGTTTTCCCCCATGTTTTATACTTGTGTTAACACTGCTTCTCTATGTTCTTTACTATAAATGCTCTTCCGTCTAGACTAGTAGTTTCAGGCTTTTTTTGTCAGAAACTTGCCTGTGGAATTGTGGCTGTCTTTTTATAATACCATGTTTTTGTCAGTTATTTCTGTTGTTAATTTTTGTTGCCCCTCAGTTATGCTAATACATCAAGTGTGGGGATACTGACGCATTTAAATTTATTTCATACATTTCCGTGGTTGATGTTTGATTCTACTTGATCCTAATATGGTCATCATTATGCACAGCCACCTGCTAATTCTTCAATCTGTAAACCTTTTTTTACTTTTTTTCTATCTGAATGAGGTCAGTACTCATCTCAAGTGTACTGGGTGCATGACCGTCTAAGGTATTTTTTGAATGACCACATGAGATCTCCAGCAAATATCTCTGAGGCTGAAGTCACCAATGATGGTAATTCCTCTCTCTACACATTACAAACAGATGGTTAAGGAGATGTTCCATTCACTGGTAAAATTTGTTCTGTAACAGATGCCTGCCAGCTGCCATTCTCTGTCCTGCTGCATGATTTTATAGAGCTAACGAGATTAAGAAACTGTTGAAATTGATTTTTGCTTCTAAATACAGCAGATCTGATTCTGAAAATGCAGGGAGGGCTCTGTCTCAGGTGGTGCAAGCTGGCGCAACTCCAGTGAAAAGTCAGTGGAGCTGAACCACTCCGCATCAGCCACGGTGCTGCCTTGAAGAGCAGCTCTCTTAAACGAAAACGTCGACACTAAGAAATCAACAACAAAAAGAAGTTTCCCAAGTCGAACAACAGCACAAAAGTGGGACGAAGGGAGAAATTTGGGGCAGTTTAAAAAACTACCCTTCGCTCATACCAGCAGTTCAGCACTGCTGATACATCTTGACAAATTCCTTTCGCTGGAAACTCTGGTACACCAGCAAGCTCATTGCTCAGCCTTGGTGCCATGGCAGGAGGTCGTTTTGCAGCCTTCAAACTCGCTTGCTCGTGAATCAACACTTCCCACCTGTAGCCACTGGGGCTGAAGCCATGAAACCTCCCAGGCTGAAATCCTTCTGCTGATAAAAATCTAGATTGAACTCAGCATGAAGCTGTGGAAAAATGCAGATGTGTATTTTGAGAATCCATGGTCGGGCTTTGAACAATCAGATGAGTATTAAGAGAAAAAAAAATGCAGTAGTTTAAAAATAACAGATCTACTGCGTGGCAGCCATAAAAGGAGATTTTAAGGAAAGGAACAGAAAATCATGCCAGATGAACGCACTAGGAACAGCAGTTGATATGGCATGTACTAATGACAACATATATATCCCCTTTCTCTCCAAAAGTACGTGTGAGAACCTGACAGGATCAGCCAGAGCACACTGTTTAAACTCTGTTGGTAAAACACTCACCACATCTTCTTACCACTGCAAGCTTTTGCTGAACACTACTGCTATTGCTTATGCCTCTAGACAAAATTTAAACTCGGGTCAAAGCTGTAAGCAGTTCTTAATTGCACAATCCAGCTTAAAGCATTACAGGCTGTTTGAAAGCCTCTGTGACCCGACAGATTTGAATACTGAGAAACATGACATCAGAATGACCTTTCCTTCCGCACTGTTCTCACAGCTCCTTTCTTCTCAGTAGATACTTGAATCTCTACTGTCTTCCTAGTCTTAGTGCCTGATACACTGAGTTTGCTCCATCCATCCATCCATCCATCCATCCATCCATCCATCCATCCATCCATCCATCCATCCATCCATCTCAACCTCTAGTGGCAGGGTCATGTATTCCGTCTCCTCTGTATTGTAAAGGGATGAGAAGACCGCGCCGGGTCTCGGCAGCATCCCCCAGCTATCCAGACACCACCATGGGCTTCCCAAACACCCTCATTCCTAGAGAACAGGACTCTGAGGTCTGTCTGTCGTGGTTTGAGCTAACTGACAAAAGAGTTCAGGCCTGCCATCATCACCCCGCAAACCCAGCCCATCTTAAATCACAGCCTGCTGCCTACATCAAAAGTCCTTTGTGAAGAGCACAGTTGCTCCTCTGTAACTGTTGTACATGGAGCAGGTCATCAGCTGCTTATGAGCTTTCCTTCTGTTTTTCTTTTTTTTTCTCAAAAAAAACCCCACAGTATGAAGTAGTGTTAGAAATAAATAGTCTCATCCTTCTCCCCTAATTATAGAAAGTGGAGCCTTGTTAGGCTACATGTGATTTTCAGTGTCAGCTCCTCACCTGGGAGTTCGAGTGGGTTTCCTACAAGTTACAACAATTTGATTCGGCAAAACCTGAAGTGAAACACTTTAGTTTCTGTGAATCCACAGGATAATCTTTGAATTACTGAGCTTTTCTCAAGGTGACTTTGAAAGTCATCTTCCTTGCCCCAGCAATGAGATCTCTGTGCATGGCGTACAGCTGTCATGATCCCTGGAGAGTTTTGTCCAAGCCAAGAAATTAAGAGCCCTGTCTAATGGGGTCACCGGCTGCTAATGAAGTTGCACGTTCATAAACTACAGCTACAGCTCTCAAGGGAAACTCCCCGTCATCCCTGCTTCGGGAGATGCCGTTTGTCTGTGTCATAGGAGCTCGTAGGACCTGTGAGAGCTGCTGGAGGCAATCTGCTGTGTGGGCTTTATTTTTAACCCCACCTCCCCAACCCCTAAGCAGGTTCTTCTTTCATTCCCAAATTGAATTGAACAGAGTTTTAATTTTGGTGCCTGTGTCAATTTGTCAGCAGTAGTCAAACGAGAGAGGAGTTACTCAGGTTTTTTCCTCTTGTGGAGGATCAAACAAGAAATCTGTATAAGGAATTCCTGATGGAGAAGCCTAAAAGGAAGATTATGAATTTTCAAAGCTGTGGCCTTGTAAACCAAGCGTCTCTGCAGACATCATGGAACAAGAGCTCATTAGGAATAATCATCTAAAGCCTGACTGAAATCTCTGTAGCTTTTCTGACTTACACCAGATGAAGATCTCATCCATTCACCTAGTTTTAAGTCCAGACACACGTTCTTGTGGTGGAGACATAATTTCCTCTGCATGCTGTAACTGCTGCTCTGCACTGTGACAAGCAAATGTTTATTGGGCTTTATAGGGCTCAGCAAGAGCTTATAGCATATTTCTTTATGGCATTTGTTTTGCTGTACATGATGTATATTTTGGTGGGTTTGCTGGTGCTCTATTTGATGCTCAAGATCAATCATTTCTGAAATGTAAGTGTGACATCTTGGGAAAAATAACTTCCACTCACTCAGTACTAATCTATCATGTTGACTTTATTTCCGTCACAGCATACCAAGAGCAAACAACTTCCTACTACTCCATGCTTGCTTTTCAGCTAAATGCCTTTTCCAAAAGGTTAGGGAAATGCTTATGTCATGGAAAAAACAGAATCCAGCTACATAGAAAATAAAGAGGTGCAGTGGATCAGGCTTAATTGAGCACTTAACAGGCTCAGACTAGCCTGAGCTTACATTAACTGAACCAGTGAACCCATCCAAGCTGAACAGATGTAGAGCATTTGGGCTGTGCAGTTAAGATACACTTTAGCATGGGGTTCTTTATCTACAGGTAGTGGCACATAACCACCTGGGCAGGCCCTGGAAATTATTCCCAGCATGGGCAGGGTAGAGGGGCATTTTGTTCATGCACAAGGCAAGCTGCTCTCAGGGTCTCTGCGTACAATATCCCCCTCTGCCTCCCTCAAGATGTAGCTAAGGTTGTTTGTTCCTTAGGCTTTTCTTTTTTTGTTGTTTTTTTTCCTCAAGTCTTTGTCGTGTGAGACAGGTGTTGGGGGATGTTCTCAGTATTTCAGGTGGCTTGGAGGCAGAAGGGCTAGTGGATTACTTTGTCCTTTCTGTGAGACCTTCTCTCTCACACACCTCTGATGTCTCACTAGTGTGATGCTACTTCTTCCTTTCTAAGGAGCCGGTGTCTCAGTCAGTGTGGGAATTGCCCCACAAATCCCCACCTGACTGGAAATAGTGCTTCTCAAGCTGAAAATAGTGCTTCTCAAGCTGAGAGTTAGTTTTTGCTAACTAGACACTGTCACAGCTGTTGATCATTCTGCAGTACTTTCTGCTAGACTTTATTTTTGAGCTGGGGAAAAAACCCCAGCCCTGTGCACACTGTTAGCTCAGACAGGTGATAATGTGCCTGTCTTGGGTGATCCAGAAGACAATTGGTATCATTAGTATGCCTGCAGATAATTTAGGATTCATTAAAGTAAATGTTCAGGGGGGAAAAGTGCGTGCTTGCAGTTTAACATCGTGGTTATTACGGCATCCCTGGCTCTAGCAGGCAAATCAGGAACACTGTAGCTCAGCATTTTCTGGATTGTAGGGATCTATCTGTTGGCTTAGGCTTTGCAAAAATGTAAGTGGTATTTACAATTGCACTTGGCAACGAGCTGCTTTTTTCTGATACAAATCCAAATGCGAGGGTTATAATTACTGTGAATGTTGCATCCTGAAATCTGGAAGCATAAGCAACATGCATTGGTCTGGTCTTCACAAAGAAATTGTTGAGGGCTACAGTGGCCATCCCTGAGGAATCTTCCCATGGCCCTGAATTATGTAGTAAGCCCACATCTATGTAATCTCCTCTCGATACTGTTTCATTTTGCCTGCAATAACTATATTAGACACCCTTGCAGATTGACTCTGCAGGCTTATGCTGGTCCAGACATAAGACGTGGGATTCATCATCTTCCAGGGACTAATTTTAAATACTTAAAACAAAATGGAAGACCTTCAATAGGGAAGAGATGCACTTGAAAATAGATGCTCTTTTACAGAGTAGTCTTGCAGTTCATGTTATACTCCTTGTAGTGACCAAGGGAGAGAACAGGCCTTGATTCTTGGGAGTCGTAGCATGAGGATTACACAAGTCTTTTTTCTGTAAGGCATCATCTTGACAGTGATCTGTGTCGATGCATACCACACCAAGCCAGAGCAAAGCCAAATAGGCAGCCAACACCTAGAGACCTAAGAAAATATTACATCAATGCTCATGGTGACTGAGAGGGGTTGCCTAAATTTGGGGCTGGCATGGCAAAGATGACAGCTAAACACATGAATCCCTTTGTGGGCCTGCTTGTATGCTGTTGGAGGGTTCCTTGTTGCCAGCTGCCAAGAGGTGATACTGCATAAGGGATGGACGGTGGACACCTCACAGGCCAAAACAGCACATGAAATCTACTGGACTCAGTGGATTTCATGTGCTGTAGCTAAAACCGCAGCCGAAACTTTGGGCCAGGCTATAAATAAAGTACCTGAGTAAACTGAGGAGAAATTGTTTTTAAAGGAACAGAGCAGAGGGAGAGACCTATGTACACGCCTTGCACTTCAGAGTTGGGATGCAGCTTGGTTGAGTTTTTTTTCTGGTGGGTAATACAGTGTGTGCTTACAAAAAATACATTTGAACAAACATGGATGCTACACAGTGTTAATGGGATGGGTTTTTTTTTCCCATAAGCAATTTGATAAGTTCTTCTGTAAAATTTGATTAACACCAGTCTGTGTAACTGGTGAATTTCCTATGCCAAACACTTTGTCTTACACACATATAGTCACAGAAAAGTAAGAGATTCTTACACAGAACACAGGTGAGCTCATAGTCTTTATTTTATCTATAAGGAGAAAAGTCCCCTGAAAACTAAACAGGTCTCAAAATACTCTTCTCTAGATTTTGGTTTTGCACTGTATTATGAATTTGACACAGCAGAAAAATTTTTAGCTAAAGATAAGAGGGGATTTTGTACAGACTTGCTCTTTCTGTCCTGTGTGTCCCTACATGTGTATTTATATATATGTCATTTGGAGAAGAAAAAGATGAACTATACCCTCTTTGCTGAACTATATCCTAGTTAGCAAAGACTAACTCTCAGCTTGAGAAACATTATTTTCAGCTTGAGAACTTAGCTTTGTAATAAACTCAAACTAAAGTGAAGCCAGAAGAAGACTGGCTGTGTGCTCAGCCTCTGCAGGTAGAGTCTCATTTCCAACTTATTCTATAAACAGACTCTTTTCTTCCATTATTTAAAACTGCTCAGCTGCTTCTCTGCAAGAAAACAGCAAAGGCAATTAAGCACAGTCTTGGTCACGTAAGTGGCTCTTGTCTCAAAAGCTAGTTCGTATTCAGTGCTGTCCTAGTTTTTCTTTTCTCAATCCCATAAAAGTCCTTTTCAGAGTTGAATAAATTCCAGTTAATGAGCACTGGAATCAGTGTGTGAGCAAAAAAAGTACAGTGTATAGCATATTGCTATAAAATTACAGATAAATATTTACATACCTTTTAATGTCCCTTCACATTCTCTTAAGCTGTTGGGTTTTTTTCTAATCTTCATTTGACCATTTCAAGCATGACTAACATATTTTGAATTATTTTTACACTTCCAACATCTACTCTGTAAAAACAGTGAACATGAAGGTGCAGGTGGCTGAGCTGAGTTCAAAAGATTAATTTGCCGAGGAGAACTAGGACTTTCCAACTGTATTTCTGTGCTTGAGTTTCTTAATAAAGCCACCGTGTTATCCTGAACTTGGGCTAACTCCATGGTTACGGTGGTGTCGATTAACCGTAGTGTCAAAGAATCACTCAGCCTGAAGCAGCCAATACAGGGATTTTTATTTTGCTCTCCTCTTTATCCAAGCATGGAAAAGGGCGCAGGTTGCTACGTATTCTTGCTACACCTTATCTAAATATATCGATCACTTCCTCCGGACTCTTATCTGTTTGCTCTGCAGTGGCTCTGGTTCATTCACACTGGGATTTGCAGGGAATCTGAATGGGTACAGCCACGTGAGAGGTACCGGTGGGCTGGTTCAAGCCGGGTGACACTGTGCCTGGCTTCTCTTTTGTTTCTTCTGGCTGGTTGTTTGACATCCGCCAGCCTCCCTGTTCATTAAGGCGGCTTGATGAATGGAAGGCAGGGAGTGTAATTGGGGCAGTTAGGGCCACCTGGTTCATAAATATAATAAACATCCACTAGTGCATCTCTTTCAGCACCGCATGCATCAGTGGAGTGCAGACTGGATGATAGTGAATGGAAATCTTAAACTGATGTGAAGATTGTAGCAGTTTCCAGAGTCATGCTGGTTTCCCTTGCCCCAGCCTTTTTAAGGCCCAGAAAAGAACAATTTCAAAGGTGGGGTTCCACCAGTAACAGAGTCTACATTCATGTAGCATTATTGTTCATGCAGCAGACGTATGGTTCTGCTAGTTTTCACACTGGGATATCTTCATTAGAGTAGATCCTGCACTGCCCCAAGGGTGGGTGTACCCAGCCGTGCGGAATTGAGCTGGTGGTTGGCACAGTGGTTTTTGTGCCATTCGTGCAACGCTTGTGTGGCACAGGTATTGTGCTGGGGAAGGCAGGAGAAGGGTTTCTTGCACCACTGGTAGTCCTTGTGCAGAGAGGGGAGGAAGTTCAGCCACAGGAGACTAAACACCAGCTGATTTAAACACCAACTTTGCACTTAATGCTCCCAGACTATGCCTTTTCCTGAGCTGAGCTCTGCCAGACCTGACTTGAGCAGGGCTACAGTGGGCAGAGATGTGGAGCCATCTCGAGCTGGAATCATGGACTTCCCATTGGTGCCCAGGACTGGATAACACTAGATGTGTCATAGATGTGACCTTGGACTCAGCAGTCTGATCAGTGAAAGCAGTACTCCCAGTGTATGGGAACAGCCCCACGCTGGCCAGTGAGGATAATGTCTTTAGCAGACTTTGCATCATGAAGCGGTTAATGAATTCTTTTGTAGTGAAAGGCTGGATTCAATAAAAAGTTTCTGGGGCAAGTTACCATAGCCTGCCATACTACAGTGCGTCAGGCAGACCCTTGTTTTTTTTCCCTTTTCAGTTATTTTTTCTTCCCCTTTTAATTTTAAATTGAGTGCAGCTGACTGCCTCCAATGCTGTTAACAATGGCACTTCTTTCCCTGGGACAATGTAACATTTAAAACAGATAAAAGCTTGTGTGGGGCTAATAAAAGTTTGCACCCATCCTCATTCCTGTAGGGCAAGTTTCCTCATCGTTAACGTTTTAAGTAGGCACTATGAATATGAATATAATTGACTTTTACACACTATGACTCATCAGTGGGTAACTCCGAACAGGCGTCACTGGAGGGATGTGCTGAATCTTAAAGAAACTTTGTGGCCCAGCAGCAGGAGATCAATGCTGTGTGAGATGAATCCTCAGGGGAAACTGGAAAGTCAGTGGGTGAGTAACTGGAGGGACCAGAGTGCTGGGAATGGCAGCCCAGCTGCTCCAGTCCAGCAAGGGTAGCAAAATGGGAGGACATGCAAAGGTGACCCTCGGCAGCCTGTGTGCTCCTACTGGTGGCTGATGGAGAGAGGGAGCAAGTCAGTGGGTTCCCATCCCAGATTTTCCATCAGAATTGCTCGTACAGGTTGGGTTAGGGGTGCAAATGAAACCCTCTGAGCTTTGGTCTTTTGTCCATATCAGGGACAAGCAAAGGCATATGACTTGCATACCTTCTTGGATGGAGAGTATATATTGAATACTAACAAAAATCATTATTAGCAACATTATGATTTTGAAGGCACTATAAAAGTGTTAGGTTTTATAAATGCACTTTAAGGTGACTTCTTTCCTGTTCAGTTTCTGCATGATATATATGTGTTTTCACACAATCAGTCTAAATTCTCCTTCAGTCAGCAAACAAACTAGTTTTATAGTCTGTGTATTGCAGGGACATGTGTTTTGACTGTCCTCCCTGCAGAACTCAATCCAGAATATCCATGACTTTTCCTTCCTGAATCTTTCTTTGCCTTTGGTGATCTTTGGATTAGGCTCCATGTTGTTTTGTGTATATATGCATCTTTGTGAGAGGGATTTTTTTTTTTTAATTGTTTTAAAGCGTCGATCAGTGCTATGATGGGAAGGTGCCTCTGTTCCTTTCCTCCACCTCCTCCTAGTCTCCTTGTTGCTGGACAGTTCTTGGTTCCACCCCTCAGTTGCTGTTGGCTGTAGCTACCAAACCTTCCCAGCCGCGGGGGCTGAGCCCCTGCCCTGCCCTTCCCACAAAAAACACACATCAGTTACAGGACCAAAGAGTTGGTGCATTATGCACTGTTTATGTTTACAAATTTAGAAATATGATTGCTCCCCACCAATGTTTACCAATTATGTATTCCAGCCAAAGCAGGAATGAGTCATTTTTACATTGCTCATATAAAATTAAAAAAGGCTTGAACACCCACAAAATTTGCTTACTCTTCAGGTGTAGCCCCCGGAAGGGTGAGGACAGCTTCCGCCGTATTCTGGTTGGAAACATCACTGACATGACTATTGGGAAGTTAAACAGTCCCAAACCAGTGATAGGTGATGTGCAAAAAAATATGGAAAACGCTATGAGGTCAGATCCTGAGGACAATTTTTAAAAAAGGGCTGGGTTGCAAAAAGTGGTCTTGACTTCGGTAAGGCCTTTTCATGACATGTTGCCTGATGACGCTGCGTGGTGTTTATAGAATTAAGCCAGTCTTTATCCACAAAGATAGGAAGTCAGATCTTTTGATGCACTGGTGGCTGTCAGCAAATCACGATACAGATGGTCGTTTTGTTCAGAACAACATGCACAAAAGTATCCCAGAGGTGCAGCTCGAAATATCCACATTGCTCTCGTGTGTCACTCCCTCTCTTTCCATGAATGCAAAATGACTCACAGGCTTGAAAAGGCAAACATTGATCAAAAGACCGAAGAGTGATTTACTGGTGCAGGATGGGACAAGATGTTGTTTTAGCCCAACAAACAGTAACTGCATTTAGAGGTATTGCCAAGGGAGTCTGAGGCGGTGCTTGCTTACTAAATTGGGTGAAATGCAGGGATTTCACCAAATGCAAATGACAATGAACAATATGTATGACTCAATATATCCGCTATGCTTTCAATGTGCCGTCAGAGGGTGGTATAGCTGACCTTTTAAAGTGATTTTTAATCCACATTGTTATGATTATCAAAGTGTTCATTTTAGAGTACACTATTTGGACCCACTCCTGTTAATTTTCTCATGTATCATTTGAAGGCTGTTTTCTCCTCTGTTTGTAAGAAAAGGACTTCCAGGCAACCCCTAGAGTGCCATACTTTTATTTCTGTGTCTAACCAGGGAGTGAAACTTGCCATCAGCTCTCTGAAGCTTGACACACACCTCTGGAGTACTTCAAGTCACGTATGGAATTAGCTAAAATAAGTTTGATGGTAATTTTGTGAGACCTTCCTGTGTGCCAGAAATAGTCTTCAAGAACAATGTAGGGCGAGAAATATTCTCTGCTCTTTAGCCTCAGCTTCCTCCTATCTAAAAGCTGTCGGTGGCATCTCTGGCCGTGCAGAGCAGATCCCAGAATGGCTGTGGGGTGATTCCAGTTTTGCAGTACTGTAAGGGAAAGAAAATAATCTGGCACCAGGTTTGTAAATTTAAGTGTAGAAAAGGATAAAAAAAAATAAAACAATCACAGCACATAGTCAGCCCAAGGCCAGCAAGCAGACTGGAACAAGGCCCCCGCAAATCCAAGAGAGGCAGTTTTGCTGGGATGCATTTCCTCTCCGTCCTCCATCAGCCAAGCCAAAAACTTAACAGGAAAAAAATAAAAAGGAAGCCGTACAGAGCAATTTGGCTGCACAACTGGCTGCACTCATCACAGATAAATAGCCTGGACCCAGCTTCTCCATGGTGGGGGGACTCAGAGCAGTGCTCAGGGGCCAGGCGACACGCTACCACCGTGACCAGCAATGGCCACCACCCTGCTTCCCACAGCACTGCTCACCTCTGAGCAGCCACCCCTCCGGCCTGAGGGGTCTGGCACAGGCTCGCCCACCACAGTTAAAGCTTTCCTGGAGCATGAGCTGCGATGCTCAGATACCCTATCGGGTGAAGAGTTAAGGACTAAAAAATAGCAGAATTTTCTGTGGGGTTGAGGATACCTTATTTTGATCATGGAGGTCAGGCACAGACATGGGAATTCCCCCAAGCTGGTTTATTTGCAGATTTGTTCAGACAGTTTCTTTTTTTCTTTTTCTTTTTNGCCTGTTTTTTGTAATAATCTCATCTTGAAACTTGAGAGGAAGGGAATGTATGGGTGAGCAGCTAATATCAGTGAGCTCTGGAAACTCCCTTTTTATGATCTCTCTCATTTAGCAGCTGTTATGATACTTTCATTGCATTAAAAACTTATTTGACAAGACTGACAATAAATTAACGTTGTCTCTTCCAGTAAAATTAGCTTCAGATCACAATAAGTTTGAGAAAAGCACTAAAATAATTACTAAATAATATTAATATACGGACAACAGGGCTTTGATCTAATACATCATGAAGAAATAAAGCATCGGAGGTGTTACGATCAGAGAAGGCAAAGCTATTTTCCTTCTTCTTTACTGATTATTCCCCTGGTTCAAGTATTATTTTAAGAGTGTATATGTAGGATCTAGTGACTCGTAGATGCAAACATTGGTTTAAAATTAATTTTAAAATATCTCTTTATACAAAGCAATATATTTACTGATTTAAATCATACCCATCTGGACGTGTTTATCAAAATCAATCCTTGTCTACTCTAAGCCATTTGCTGCCGTTGCCACCCACTGGCCAGGGACAAACAACCATCCTGTTACTGACCCAGATCAACAAATATCCTGATTAAACAGACACATCTTGCTACACATCCAACTGCGTCCTATTCAGCATCTTGCCTTTAACACAAAATCTGGCCAGCTTTGTACAAAATTTATTTACTGTTTTTATCTTTAAAACATAAGTCATAGTCTGGGAAGGAGGGGGCAGGGGGAGCCTGTTCTGCAGACCGTGAACTCTGATCTGATTGTCTCATCTTTCTGTCATCTCTTTAAATGTAGTGTCTAAAAACTGAAGGATCTCATCCTTTTATGTTTCTGTAGGACAAGGTACAGTTTTGGCAGTATATAGTAAAATAATGAAACTGAATTACAGGCTATAGGGAGCCATTTTTCTCACATAGGGGTTAGCATATATGGTAATACTTTGGATTAAGGATGAAATTACTACAGGACCATCATAACTAACCTTGTTACTCTCTTCTCATTTTTTTAAAAGTAGCTAAAAAAGAAATATTACAGCAATCACAGCTTAATATTGGAATCTTTCTCTGCTTTAATCACAGTCTTTTATATACTGTGATTTTGTGTGCTATTTTGTCCTAATATTACTAACAGTTTTGTTGTTGATTGGTTTACCACTTTCCTTCACAAATGATTTTAGGGCCCAATATTTATGCCTTTGAAAGAAATCTGACTGATACAAAAATGATTCTTCTTAGAGGAGCTGCTCTTCACTTAGGTACCCATAAAGAAAAGCTAAACCAGGCCCTTGGACTTCTCTTCCCTGCGCCTTTCGGTACCATACCAGGTTCATACCACCAATGCTGAGACAGCCTTCCCTACAAGTGAAAGGCAAAGAAAAGCGATAATGTTTTGTTCTCTGCATCATTGGTAAGGAGGAAGGAGGAGAAGAACTTAGCAGAACAACTGCATCTTTTGTTTTTAAGTTCTGCGGAACAATTCTGCCAGGCAGCGCGTTTTCCCTCTGTTTCATTTGTCTTTGTTATTTTCCTATCTAATTAAAATTCTGCAATGCCGTCATGAAATTGTTGTCCATTTAAGGTCACAAACAGCTTCTGTCCTAATGAAATATGAATTGCATTACTTAATTGAATTGTGCACTTATTGTGTGTTGTGAATGGACTGAGCACACTTATATTCTTAACATATACTGAGCATTTTATCAGTTTAGGCAGCGTGTGGACATAGAAAATGCTGCTATCATTCTTTGCATCACAATAGGGAGATTTAATTGGCAATAGACGGAACTAAGAAGTGTTTGTGAAGGACAAGAACTCTAAGATCTCACACAGGCATCTGCTAGCTGGGATGAGATCGGCTCTTCAGTAGTCTGGGGTCAGGGCACAGTCCCGAGCGGAAAACTCGAATAAACCCGTATTATGCACAGTGTCTCTGTGATGTCTGTCAAGATAGGAAGAACCAAGGGAGAGTAACGAAACATCTGTGGCCTTCTGCAGCAGGAGGCTTTCTGGGTTAAATGAACCTCGTAATTGAAACCCTCAGTGCACGGTCCAGACCATTCTCTTCCAGGGTCTGCCTGGTCTGTGTGCAGATACTACCCCCACACCTCTGGTAACACAACAAGCTGAGCTCTGGGGTCCTTTTCACAGCTGGGAGGTTCTTTCTTTGAACTGTGGGAAGGTTCACTTTAGGATGTCGAGGACCTGATCAAAGTCAAATGAAAACATGGGAACTCCTTCTGTTGACCTCAGGGCTGTGGATGAAGCAGGTGCTTACAGGAAATGCAGGCTCTGGCACTCAGCCTTTACAATGTGTAAGATGGATGTTTTGCATCAGTAACCACTCAGTGGTGGACCCTACTAATGGACCAGACTATTTTAGAGGATGGTTGTTAGCTGGGAAAACAGTAACAGAATACTAGATTTAATTTCCTTGCATGGGTCTTGATTTTTCACTTAGTTCTTCAGACTGTTCAGCATCATACATACACACACGTGCATTGTTGTATATATATACATTTGTATGACATGCGTATGGATATATATAGACATCTATGTATATCTCCAGTGTTTAGCCATTAGATTTATTTACAGGGAAAAGTTTCTTTGGATTCTGCATGATATTTCTGTAAGGTAGTAAATCTGAATATAGTACCTTCCAGATATTCTTGAACTTGACAGGTGTGGAGAAGTGTCTTTTGTTCTGTCAAATAGTGCCTCCCTTAGCTCAAAATGGTACTTCATTCAACAGTAGGCTGAAACAAAAGATAAGCAATGTTCAGGTTGAAGAGTTGTTGAGAAATTTCTTCTTCTTCTTCTTGTCATTTTCCACTCAAAAACTGAGGAGATACGCAAATGGCATTTTCTTTTACTACAGCAAACTAATGCGGGAATATAAAACCACACAAGATAAACACAGCTAAAAACTGACTTGCCACAATACACATTTCCCAAAGGGAAATACCATGACCCTTTTTACAAGAGAAACAGAGAGAAGAGTGTCTGTGCTTGATCTCAGCAGGCACGGACAACCCCTTTGTGGGGACTTCCCAGCGCTGCGCACATGCGGAGGCACTTGTCATTTCCCGCTGTGGGTGATCCTCCACAGCTGCTGTAGCACTCACCTTCCAGGAACACTTCTCCATGGGCCTCACACAAGCGCTTTGTTACCACCACCCACAGATGATGCACTGAGATACAGAGACTAAATGAGGGATTCTGGTTCAGGTAGGTAGGCAGGGACTTTCCCTGTATGCTCAACAGATGGGAAGAGAGGTTTTTTTGGAGGGCAGTGTGGGGATAGCCACATTAGGTGTCTGCTTCTCTGAATCACCTGGAAGAGTTTCTTTCTCAATCATTGTAATTACTGAACCTAAAGGGACCTTCCTCTGGGTGTAGTTGTTGCATTACAGAAGTGCTTCAAGCAGATGAGTTTCCTGCACTCCCCAACTCTCCGGAGATACTCATACCTGCTTAAACTTCTGACTTAAAATCCTGAGGAATTACCCACCTAATGCCCATATCACTTGGTTCTTTCCTCTCTCTCTCTGAATTTTTTTCATTGGCTACAGTACCGAGAGCTGTAGCTGAGCAACTGCTGAATATCCCTGCCCACATGAAAGGGTTCAGGAGGTGATTAAGAAGGGGTGGGTGTCTGTAATGGTTTGGTGAAGTGCGTCCTTACAGATTCGCAGGCAGTGGGCAAATGACTGAGAGCGAAAGTGGTGGGATGGGGCGTGAAGGGTGACTGGCAGTGGTTGCTTAGTGGTCTGTAAAGGGGTGAGTGAAAGTACTTGGGGGAGGGGGAAGGGGAGTTTGGGAAGCATAGCTGGTGGTGAGAAAGACACTACTGCGTTACCCCGTGGCACACTGCAGGTATACAAGCTGTAGTCTTCCGTGAAGCAGTTTTAAAAGGCTCGATGTCATTAAAAATGCTCACGTACTTCTATCTAAATTATATAATGTAGTGCTGCATAATTAAGCGGGGAGGAAATGAAAGAGATTCAAGGAAGGCTGAAAAATAAAAATAAACTGAGGAGTCCTCTAGGGAGCATATAGAAGAAGCAAAGACTGATAAAGTGTTGCAGACTGATGTGATTTTGCTGTCTTCTGTAGCACCACCACGCTAAGAGAGATAGTCTGTGTCCCTGCTCCTAGGGGTGGCCTTCCATGAGGATACCTGTGCTCAGCCTGCCCCTCTGCCCCTGGCTCCAGCCACAGGATCCAGTTGCCCATCTATGGCGTGGTGAATCCTTTTCTGCCCCAGCACCATCAGCCATGCTTCTGTGGCCTCTTCCAGCGTTCACTCCAGCCTCAAACAGAGCGGGAATGCAGGGGTGGTCCTCAGAGCAGCCGGGAAGAGCGTCCTCCCCTGCTGTGATTAATTCAGTTAAAAACCCATGACTGACCCGTCACAGTGTCTCTGGCTGGACAAAGGAGTGAAGGCGGCCCTACGTAAACAGTAGCATTTTATACCCTGGCACATGGTTAAATTCCATATTGTTACCAGGTTTTTTTGCTTTCTTTTCAGTTAAGTAAGGACCAGAGCTGTATTTTTTTTTTTTTAAATGCAGCCTTTTCCTTTTATGTTACTGTCATTATATGTTGAATTATTATTACTTCCATTTGGATAAAGGATATAAACAAAATCTAATTTTTTGTTCTGTTTACTTTTTAGTTTTCATTAAATAGTTTATGAAAAGGTTCCTTTTAAGATTAAAGAACTTGCCCATTTTAAAAATCTGGTTTGAACTTCATTTCTCAACCTTTCATTATGTCTTGCATTTAACTTACTTATTAAAAAGCATTTTTAAAATATGAAATAATCCCATTAGTTTTGCAGATAAAAAGACATACTAGAATTTTTTCTAAAGTTAAAGGTACTGTGTTGCTCGGGTTTTTTTCAATTTCTCTGCAAATCTTACTTTAGGAATACATGGATTTTGTCTCAATCAAAGTCTTTTTGTTAGATGAACATGAAAAAAATTAGAAGGAAGTCTTTAGAAACACTGAAGGACACAAAAATCCCCTGCTCAGCTAATAAATAATTATTAAAAATTGTCCGTCTTTATTGGAATCATGATCAATCTAGCACAGACTGTGTCTGTGCCTGTGCTGGGCACCACCTGCTTCAAGTGAAGGCAAAGAAATGCCCTGAGAGGTGGATTTAGGATAATGTCATCTCCCACCCTTCCCCCTGTCTTGTATAGTCCTTTTGAAGACCTCACACTAATCCCAAAAGTCAGAGATTTATTTAATCCTTCAAACAAAAGCCTTCCATTATAATTATTATAATAATAACAGCTATTATCACTGTTATTATTATTATTGCCACCAATATTATTACTACTACTGTTACTATTATTTTGGACTGTTAACAGCTTTTGTTTACTGTAGAAGTATTTACTTATTCTTTGAAGCTCACTAAACTCTCGTCTCAGCATTCTGTAGCAATTATCTAATTTAAATACTTTATGTAATAAAATGGTCTAATTGAGGATGGCATGCAAAAGTATGCTGTCTTACCAGCTTTGAATTTCCTGTGCTTCCTTATGTTATTGAAATCCCTCTGTTTCTTGCACAATGAGGACCAGGAGTGCTGAATCTCCATCTGCACGTTCTCTCTCCCTGTCACTCACTGACTCCTTGTTCAGTTAGATGGCTACATTCCCAAATGGCTTGTTCCAGTGCTCTTCCTGTTGAAAAGTTTTCTGTATTCTTATAGTCTTATTGCTCTACTCTGATCCCTGTCAAATAAAGAGTGCAGAAAATTCAAACAGAATTTTCAGGAAAGATTTTTTAAATCCCAACAGCTTTAATTAAATTATTATCAATGCAATTATTATTAATGCATACTATTAAAATTTTAGACATGGGATCAGGAATTTAACTGATTTCCTCTGTCCCCATCCAAACTGTAGCTTTGTGGTGTATTTCTCAGCCCAAGACTTCCAATACTTGGCACCTGCCTAACTTCAGACAACCAAGGCAGGAGGCCCCCACTGCGAAACTCAGTCTGTCTCAGGTGTCTACTCATGTGTTTAGGAATCTAACTTGAAAGCATATTTTTTGAAGATTTAGGTGAGTGGGATACATTACAGTGACAATGAGAAGGAACTCGCATGGGCTGTCCAGTACTGACAGTTGTTTGCCCAGCCAAAAGCCAAACATTTTATTAACACAAGCAAGTAGAGAAAAAGACAGTAACTCTTATTTTGACTATGGAACTGGTTAAAATATCTTACCTTAAGGACCCTTGATCTGACACAGCTTCTGCTTCTTTACTTTCAAATGTTCTGAAGTCCCGCAAATGGCTGTGACAAATTGAGGAAGCTCAGAAGCTGAAAGGTCATCTGGGAGGGGAAGGGTGGCTCTCAGGCACGAGCTGGCCAAGGCTTTGCTTTAAGAAGCCAGTCTCCCGATGGCTGCAGAGTGGAGGGTCAGATCATCCTTCTCTGGAAGACAATGCGACTCCTTGCAGCTAAAGATAGCTTTTGCCACCGGTCAGAATGAGATTGCCGAGACACACACCCCCAGTTGTCCCCAGGAACATGGTTGTGATGAACATGAGCTCAGCAAGCTTCGTAATTTCAGCCAAAATAATGGATATCATGAGGCACTGGATGAGCTTTTCTTACCAGTAAGTAAAAGAAACTGTCTGGGAAGTAACATCATTTGGCTAGACAGAAAACTCTGGTCCAAGACAAGGCAAATGGCTTTGACTCAGCTGTTCCCAGTTTCATATGCAAGTCTGATGAAGCAGTGAGATCCGTGCCAGTTCTCAGTGTGGCCAGAACAGACTGTGCAAGAAGGTGTTCTGGTTTGTTAGATAGAGAGTACAGTAACTGAGTAAAGGAGAGCCTAGAAAATGGAGAGGACCAGAACAGAAGTAGATCCTGCAAATAAGCCAGAAGTTATGAGCGTCTGGGGAACATATTAGTCAGATATGTCTATTAAAGACATCTGTATATATGGCAGCGTCTTGTGAATTCAGAGAACATGGTGCCAATTACGACCATTGGAGAGTCGTAATTTTGGTAAATGTATAAAAGGGAATTCAGGAAAACTGGGAAGGTATCAGAAAAAGGAGTTGAATAGCGTAACTATTTAGACAAATGTAACAAGCTTAAAAGCAAAAGAACAATCAGAGTATTTTGCCATGGAGGATGATTTTAATAGCAATGGGTGGTAGGGAAATGTAGTGGAACAACATAATTATCTACCTACAAACTGTTCAGGAAAGAAAGACTGGGCCGTGGAGGCAGAGGAAATGCTCCTGTATAGAAGAATAACATGAACATTATTTAGCTGAACTGTAAGCAGGAAGGGCTATGCAACGGAATCTCTGAAGACAAATAAATAAATGCTAAACTAGAAATTCCAAAGCATTTTTACAGCTTTTGAAAAGTAAAGACATTAGCAGGTCTTTGTTGCTAATATCCAGCTTTAGAAGAGGAAACAGAATGAGCATTGTTGAACTCAAAAGAATTGTTAACAGATTTGTGGTAATGGGGGCTTGGGCTACTCCCCTAAGCTTGACCAAATAGATCAGGAGGCACACAAATTAGAAGAGCAATTTTCTTAACACTTGACGCAACTCTGTCTTGGAAAAGTGAGAGACAGAAGGAAGAAACTACTCTTAACTCAGATATTAATCACAAACTGATTGTCGCTAACTCACTGAGTACTAATGCTTAGGTGTACCACAAACCTAATTCGGTATGGCAGCTCGGGGATCGAACTTTCACCTCTTTGAGGTGATACTCTTTTTGTTTTCTTCAACCTCTGTGACATAAGTATGTATTTTAACATGTTAAAAAATTCAACAGAGAGCAACTTCATCTTCTTCTGCCTAAATCTGCCCTTAAAAACTGGCCAGAGGTGAAGTAATAAACACAGCTTTATGAGCTTCTCCTCCTCCCAGGAGTGTGAAAGCCTTCAGAGAGCTTCTCATATGGCTCAGCCGCTACCAGCTCCTTGATAAATCCTACAGGTGTGCCGCACCTTCCACATAGGAGGTTTCTGCGTGCAGGTCTACAGCTGCACAGTGCCCAGGTATCCCTGCTTTCTGACCGTGGTTTTGTGTTGGCTTCACAGCAAACCTCACACAACTGGTGTTGGACTGAGCCTTGTTTTAAACATTCCTACCCGACCCCTGCTTGCTTCTAGAGGAACACCACCTCGACTTGGGTTTATTCGAGACACAAACTGGGTCTTGGGCTATCGCCGAGTACTAGTCAGGGCTAGTCTCACTGCAGGCTACCGCTGGGTCACAGCACAACCTTGAAGAGTCCCTTTGGCACAATGCCTGCGGTGACTTGGCAATTACATCCACCTAGGCTACGCTCAGCGTTGTGGCAGCCAGCTGCAGTTAAAACCTGCTGGGACCACAGCTCAAGCATGATTAGCTGGCACGATGACAATCATGTATTTGTCTCCACTAACTTCTGCTCCATAGACAGGAATAAGCAATATACCATCAAGGAAAGGCATAACTTGTGCATGGACAAATGCTTTGTGGAAACGGCAAGGCAGCACTGAATGCCTGAAAGTGAATGGTGAAAAGAGAAGTAATGAAGGAAGTAAGATTAAACAGCCAGAGGAAGAAGGAATCATGCAAGAAATGGCTGAAGAAACACGCACCAGAAGGAAAGTGAGTGCATGAACAAAGCATATAAAAAGCCCCCAATGTGTGAAAGGAGTGCAGGTTCAGAGGTACAATTTTGGAGTGAACACAGATGGCAAAATTAGACTGAAATAGATACATACAGGGTCAGGTAGGCATGAGAAGAGACTCACTGACCCTTGCATGGTTCTTACATGTGTAGAAAGGCCATTTGGCTGGGACAGAAAACATTAGGCAAAAAGGATACAAAGCAGCAGTGTATTTTTTCCCAGTCAAAAGCCATCTATAACCTGTGCTTGAAGATGTCTTTTTTCTTCAAGCATATTAACAGTTTAATACATGAGAGTATCACTGGTGACACTGAGAACACTGGCCTTTAATGAATCAATAGATTTGTTTCATCTTTAACTAATTTGAACCTTTAATCTTCTTGCTTGTACAAATTCTTCTTCCTTCAGGTCAAAGTATTAAATAGACTCAAGAAGTAAATAAGGAAATAAATACCAGAAACCCCATGGGGAACACTGAAATTAAAGTTTTCTAATAGTCTAATCAACTTAATGCTGTGATTACCAGCTCAGTTCAGCTTCTTTCTCTCACCCCTCTTCCTCCAGCTCTATGGCTAAAGCTGTGGGAGTAAATGGCCTAAAAAAGGAAGGTGCTTTGGTTTTCTTTTAGTTTCTTGATGCTTTTGTTGCGCTAGATTGAGGTTGAGGGGTTTTGTGTTTTAACTGCTCTCATTATGGACATACAGGAACTTTTACAATACAATACAATACACATAGATATGTAAAATAGCCCAAAACATTGGTCTGCAAATTCTCCCCGATGCTTCATGCCTGGTTTGCCCTCTACTGTGCACCCGTGTTGTTGATGCATCTGACTTTTTTATGGATATGAGTTATACTGGTGCAAACCCTTCTGTAGACAAAATCTTGCTGATATAACTGTCTCCCACCAGCACAACGTATTTCAGTTAATGAGTCAGAATACACTTTGATATCAGTATAAATGGTTCCTCCTGGGGGGAGGACTGCTTCTTTACTGTTAAAAGTGTAGATAAGTTCTGAACTTTCCTCTTCCCTTACTTGTTCTTAAATCAGTCAAACCTATATCTATTATTTCTCATCCAGAAATAATACAGGTTCTTTTCATCACCTTTTTGACTGCTGGTCCCTGTGTGTGTTCTTGCTTCGATTGTACGGTCATCAGAAAAGGGTATATCTAAAATCTTGAAAGCAGAAGTTCTGTTTCAAGTGACGGTAACCACACGATCAAACACCTCCAATCTTAAAAGAAAAAGAAACAAAACCGGCTCAAAAGTTTGAAGCTAACAAATGGTTTGTAGCTGGCTGAGACACTTGTATTTAATACTGAGGAAGCAATGACTTTCTGGTCTCCAGTGGAGCATCTCCTAACCAGACAGACAGGCACACCATGAAATGAAGTCTTAATGCCGAGAACTTCTTGAGAACACTACAATAATATTCTGGCAGGCTGGGCTCCCTTGGCTCATGCACTCACTGCAATTTGAATGTCTCTTTCAGTTTAGCATGATGCTTGGCAAATTTCCCAACCTTACATTATCTGGGAAAGGAAGACAGGAGAAGCTGGTACGTTCAGCAAATCTTTGAAGAAGCTTCTTTGCAGTTTGCTCGTAGCAAAGGAGTTGGCTGCAGAAGAGTGTAGAAGTGTCAGGACTGCAGCTTAGCTAGCTTGAAAAGGGTTTATCTGACTTGCATCCAGGCACCAAGATGCTCAGATACCACAGCAATGTGTGTGGTATAAGAACCTAGATAGAAGATGATTAGATAGCAAATCAGACAGAATTTTGCATGTGATTTCCTGGGTTTGTCTAAACTTATAGCAGCAACAGTTAATTATAGGAGGTTCTGAAGGCAGTTCCTGGGTGGGTTTGTGGCACTTGTACATTGGATTCCAGCCATGAAGTGCCAGCTGAGAGTTACCACTGTAGCAGGAAGCACCTATTGATGCAAAGCTGATGGAAACCATCTTTGGGCCTTCCCACGTCGGGGTAGAAGCAGCAGATATCGGTGATGGAAGATGTAGGGAGAGAAGAATTCTTTTGGCAGCAATGGCAGAACTCCAAGGAAAAGAGCATTGAGATGTGCATGGGACATCACCCGAAGAGCGACAGAAGCGCGAGGTGGTTGCACACAGGAGTTACTTGTGGTCCTCCTCTAGATGATTGCTGCACCTACTTCCAGATCTAGTGCCTCTCCTTCCACCACACATGAATTCCTCAGCCCTTGTAATCACTTCCTCTGGCTCTTAAGCAAGGGCAGCTCTTTAATTGCAGATTAATGCCTTAATGAAATTCTTGAGGCTACGTTGAAGTGACTGGGCAAGAGAGGCTAGGCTTTCAGCAGCAGCTGCTGGCACAGGAGCCACAGCTCACATTGCTCTACGGGGAAGGCAGTGCCGTAAGCAGGAGCAGGATCCGTCATTTTTTTCTCCGGTAGTGCCTCAGGGCACATCTACACGGCAGAGCGCAGCGCTGCACAGGGATTCTGGAGCTGCCTCTGAGCAGTGGTTGTGCTAGTTTCACAGCAGGAATATTTAGCCTGCCTGGAGTACTATTCTAATATACCCACTGTGTTTGCACCCCTATCCCTGCCTCCGAGGTGGCTTGATGAGTGCAAGGTGAGCTCTCTCTTCCCCTCTGTAGAACTGTGCTCTGCTGTGTGCTCTCACCTGCTCTTAGAAGTATTAAAAAAATAAATTACGACATTTATGAAGGACTTTATATCCATTTTGATCTGTGGTTTCTGATCTGTGGGGTCTTATTTATTTCAGAAACTGGGGAAGCTTTCAAGGCTGATTTCATAGGTGATGCTTTTTAGTTTTCTTAGCTGACAGTCCTGATTTTGTTTTATATTCTTTCCTTTGAGTATCTGAAATTTTGCATGAAATTTCTACTGACTTGGAAACACCAACACATGAAGTAATTACCAATCTTTCCTGCCTAAGTTAACAGCCTTCTCCTTCCTTGTGCTCTTAGTTCAAGGTCACAATGATAGAATTTAATCCTTCATGAATTTTCATCTGACTTGCTGTCCACAAAAATTGTTGATTAAAAGATCCAATTTCCATTGGCATTCTCCCTTTCAGAGATGTCAACAGGAAATATAAATGTGCAGCCCTTTGTGAATGATCTGCAGGGACATGCAGGCTTATTAAAAAAAAAAAAAAAAAAGCAGCAGTTAGCTAAATCCTTTAGTTTCTGTTTTGAATGACTGGCCATAGGAATGCAGGCTAAGCTGTATTTCAGCTGTTCCCAAGGATGTGTATGTGTAACTTGTTGATAGTGGTTGGTACATCAGGCTCCAGTGACAGCTATGTGACCACTCTGATGATCACTGTCCTGTAGCAGAACCAGCCCCTGCCTCCCCTCAAGAACACCAGGCATGCAAGAAGACAAAGAGGGATCTGTTTACTCAGAGGACTGGCACTCGTACCTCCTGCTTTTTACTGAGAAAAGAGAGATCCTAGGTTGTTTCAGCTCTCACTCTATTCTCCCAGCAACCATTAGGTTGTAAGGAACTGCATGACTTGCTCCAGCAATTGATGTGAATTTCTGATACCTGGGAGAGCTGAGACTTTTGCCATACAGGACCTGTGGGGAATCTGATTGATAGGAGCAAAACTCAACACCCAGAACACCAGCTTACTTCATTGGGAACTACCCATTACTGACAAAAAGAAAGGAAAGCCCACCACAGTCCTAAAGTTCCAGCATTATGTTTTTAAAATCTTACCAGTGTCCAAGGTATATGTCTTTCACAGTAAAAATGACTTGGAGTGTGCTGTGAATGCACAGACACAGATCAGTGCTGAACATCTGGTTAAAATAAATTACAGTCTTATTTTGCAAATAAAAGTTCCTAGGGTCTACATGACAAAGTCTGGCCAGCACAACTATCTCATGGGGAAAAAATCACATCTCTAGCCTACAAAGATAACTATTTTGGCATGATTCCCTTCCCCACTATGTAGACTTACGTAGAATTAGACCAGAGAGGAGTCCTTTTGCCAGTATAACTCACATTGTTTGGGAGGTACTTCAACCATGCTGGCAGACTACTGCAGCTGGTATAAGCCATGTTTCCATCGAGAAATATGGCCAGAACAGTGACACCAGCAAAGTCCCTGAAGTACTTAAAGAATAGCACTTTTTCTTCAGCTACCAATGTCCAATATTTTTCCGTTTTAGAGCTTCCTGCTAAAAGGAAACACGCAGAATTTGTGCCCGTCCTTATATCATCAAGACATTATTTCTTGTTACAGAAGAATTAAAGTATACATATGGATAGGAGGTGTGTTGCTTTCCAGCATCCTGATGGTACTTGCTTTTGGATGGGAGAAGATCCCAGTTCTCTTGCAGGATGCCTGTTACATGTTTTGGTGTTGGTTTTGGAGGTCGAGAGGCAGAAGTGGTTTGCCTTTTATTAGGTCTTCATATTTTGGTTTTGCAGGGTGGCATTTAAATAAATCTAATGTTCGTAGTTAATGAATTACAACTGTGTATGCAAATGAATTTGAGCTGTTTTGAATAACAAAACAAAGTCATTTACTCTGTATGTGACTTGGTTTGTATTCTTACACACATTCCTACTGGTCTGTTTTTTTTTCATGTGGTCCCTGTTAGCTCTTACCTGATAACTATTGCCAAAGGACTTTCTGGATAAACCCAAAAATAGAAGATCGACCAGCCCACCTTAACGTACGAGCCCACCGTCCATAAAGCTTAAAAATTCATCTCTTTTGACAACAGTTTTCACCTGTCCAGCTTAGTTCATTTTGTCCAAATTTCTGCTTGCCTCAGTCTACACAGACGGTGCTCATTCCTTTCCCTGCTCCTTCACCCTCAGGTGAACAGGTCTCATGTTTTTGCGCAAGTGATGAACAGGACAGAAAGGACAAAAAGTGGGGTGGGGGGAAGCACCCAATTAAAAACAATCTCTGCTGAGCAGATGTAGACGTTCCCCTTATTTTAATTTCCCATTATCATTTAGCTGTGAATTGATGAGAACATGGAGCAAGATACCAAGAGGCCCCAGTCGCATGTGCACCATGTTGGAAGGGGAGAATTGGCAATGCTCCATCAGTCTGCCAGGACCTGTCTGCCTCCCACAGCTCCTGGTGGGAGGGCCGACTTAGGAAATGGCAAAAGACAGCAATGACCAAAAAATGCTGCCTCTTCTCTGCCTCAAATAAGGCTTTTCCAGGTGAGCAGAAATGGTCTGAGCCGCTAATGAGGTGTAGGCTGCCAAAGAAAACACATGGGCAAATTCGTATTTTCCAGGTGGCTGGTGGTAGAAATGTAACTGTCCATTGAAGTCTACAGCATAGCCTTTTTTTGCACTTACTCATTAAATTGCAGATTTATCGTGAGGTTACTTTAGCGTAATGTTAGCTGTGTTGTCTCACTGGCCCTGTAAATCAGTCGCTTGTCACAAGATTTAGAAAAAAAACGAGGGCCTGCATCAAGTCACGCGAGGAATGGGTGGCACTTCCGCGGGGCCTCTTGCTGCTGGAGCCCCATGGAGCACCATGGAGCACCATGGAACAGCCAGGCCACCACTCCAGCTCTGTGCTACTCTTGCTCAACGCTGAGCACGAGTTTGTCGAGCCAAAGGAGTTTGGATCAGAACTGAGTGTTGAAACAACAAACATGAGATGGAGCATATCCCTGAGGGATGTTAAAACGAGCAGCAGAAAAACGCGTGACTGGTCCCTCGTGGTGCAGTCGATGGGACAACCTGCTCAGACCAGTTGGATTTCACCCATCTGGTTCACACGTGCACTCAGCCTTTTCTGGCCAAGGCCACCCTGAGCCAGGTCCCTCCCCAGGCTGACAACTTCACCACCTTGTTGTCCTCTTTCTGCCTCCACTCATACCTGTGCCTTGAGCCCAGCACCGCTAGATGTGCTTGTTAAATGAAAGCCTCTGTGGCCTTGAGGACAAACACTGTGCCACAGCACTCTGAGCATTTCTACAAGCAGCTACTTTCGTTTCCCATTTCCCAGGCGGTTACATGATTTAACTCTTCTGCGGCAGCCCAAGAGCAGCACGGGCAGCTGGAGCAGGCAGGGAATATAAAGGGGGATGTGTTCACATTTCCCTCCACTGTCAATGCAGCATCCACTGTAGACAAATCTTAAGAGCTGCGCTTTTAAATTAGCTGGGCTATTTGCAGTATAAGGGCACTCATACTGAAAGCCAGTTACAAGCAAGACAGAGATTTTAAGCAAGATTTAGAGAAAAACAGACCTGCGTTGACATTCAAGCCCATTTTGTCATTATTTTTTTTAAAGCCATTCTGAAGATTTGACCGGGGTCTTAATGCATCCAGCCTCTTTTCAGAGGATGCAGGTATAAGACCGATGTTACAGGGCGAGATGAGTATCCTCAGCAGCTCTGTGACGCTCTCTCCTTCAAAGTGATTCACAAATCCACAAATGGTTGTCACTAAATTTACTGTTGCATGTGAATGTAAACTCTTTGGAATGGGTTTGATAAACTGGGGAAGAATATGGCCCACAAATGAGTTGGTCTTAGTGCAACTGGGATTCATGCATAGGGACACATTTGTTTTCTAGGTAGAACAGTTTCTAGCACTCTATTTAAGTAACATACCTTCAGAAAATAAAACTAAATAAACCAGCAAATTATTTGAGTAGGACTATCAACCTACAAAAGATCTGAAAATTGTGAAGGATCAAATAGAGCAGCTTTGTTTGAACACAGTATTTTGTCCAGAAGGCCTTCTCTCCTCCTTTTTCTCATAATTGCTAATAGTGCTCCCTCAGAAGTGGCACCCGTCAAATACCACCAGCTAGCTGCTGCAGTGACATTACAGCTGTTATCCTGATGCCAGAAATACCTCATTTTATAGTGTGGGCCTTTCCAGGAATAAGGGAACGAGGCAGCCTCCACTAGGTCTGGGCTTTTGCATATTGCAGAACCACGTCTAAATGAATTAAGTAGAGATGCCAAGACTAAATTACTGAAACAGCTCTCATGCTGACTTGGTTTGACAAGAATGTGGCCTAGTCTGAACACTGGATGGATTTCCATCCAAGCTGAATGATCAACACCTTACAAATCCTGTGTTTAAAGATGTGACTTGACTATTCTTCAAAGCCTGGATTTACCCTTCATCTCGCAGGGGTCTGCAGGAAATCTGCCTGCCAGCAGGGTCACTCTTTAGGAGCACAGACAGGAGGACTAGTCATCTGCATTACTATAACCACTCACATTTATATATTTCTAAGCATATGCATCACTTTTCGTGAACAAACCTAACCACAGTCAGTCCTTGCTCCTTAGATGTCTCCGAGGGACATGTTTAGTCAGTCATGCAAATAATATTTCCACTAATGCCAGTTCACACAGCTGTACAGTGAGAGCCTGGCAAGACTGGGACCTGCAAGATGCACCCCCAAAATCACAGGCTCACTGATGCAGGAATTTATACAAATAGATAGTAAGGACAAGGAACAAAGAAGTTAGGCAAGACTACTGTGATGAAAACCAGTTTTGTCCGAAGTCAGGAACCTCAGACACCACTGGAGAAACAAAAATGTATGCAGCCAGCATCTAACACATCAGCTGCAGAGCTAAGATGGTGTCAGGCCTTGCAGAAACAGAGAATTCAAAACAGAACCATAGAATCAGAGCAGGTTGGACAAGACCTCTAACATCATCAAGTCCAACTGTTAACCTAGCACTGCGGTGTTCACCACTGAACCATGTCTCCAAAACAGACCCAATTTCTACCACAAGCAAAGGTGAAGGGGGAAAGAAGAAAAACCCGGATGGGAGTCGTTTCAGGAGCTCACGTGCCAAAGCCACTCCCCAGGCAGGTTCTTTTTCCATGATCAGCAGGGCTTGTGTGGTGACACCTTCTTTTCCTTCCCATTATAATTTGTTAATGTGCACCTGGCAGGACTACCAGCATGTCGGCGCTCCCAGGTGTAAAAAGATATCAGCCTCTCTAAAGATACGGACCTTGTGAAATGCCACACCTCGGCACAACACAGCCAAGGGCTGAGCTGCCCTTATTTGCATGTACTCACAACTTAGGCTTGCATAAAAGACCCATAAACTCTTTGGGAAAAGAACAGCTCCACATTTGTCTACTTTTTGTGTTCCAAGAACTTTTCTTGTTAGCTGTAAGATGACATTTTAATGAGGTTTCACTGCATAGAAAACACGGGACGATTTAACCAGCTCTGTCCGTCCCCTCCCTCTCTCCCTCCCCAAACTCCTTCTGAAACGAGTTATCATGCAGGAACAAAAGCTTTTATGAGAATTTATGTCATTCGTGTGGAGGCAGGGGTGAGGGAAAAGTTGTTCAGCTGCCAAACCCTGGCATCAGAGTGTATGCCATTCCCTCTCCTGCCCTGTACTGGGTGGCAAAGTGGCCTTGTTCAGACCTGTGCAAGTTTCTTCAAAAGCCAGGAGCTAGTGTGTGTTTGTTTGTTTGTTTTGGAGTCACAGAGAGGGCAGCGTAAAATAGCTGCGAGGCAATTCCCCTACAGTGAAATGGAAGTCTCACTGGCTCTTCATTCAATACAATGTGGCTCGAGAGGATATCCTGCCAACCCAACGATAACGAGGGAAATAAAGTCACTTCCTCACCAGCTGTTTGATTCAGGTAGAAAAAGGAAGCGTTTACTTCCTCATGTTTGCTCTCCCCGCCGCCCCCTCGTTCAGAAATGCCAGGCAGAAATTGCCTTCTCCCTCCACGTTTTCGGTAAGGAGCCGTCAGATCCGTAATGCTTCTCTGAGCTCAGCCTGTGGGCAGTACGTCCTCTTCTGCAACCGAGGAGCTGTGCCTTGCCTCTCGGGCCAGGGTGCAGGCTGAGCTGCAAAAGGACCGAGGCTGAACAAACTTGGCTTATTCCACAAGCAAAGAATGCCCGTGTAATTAAAGATGACATTTGTTTCTTGGATCAGAGCTGCCGAATTTAGGCCAGCGGAAGAGCGGGGGATAGTGTGATCTCTTTGTTTTGAGACTGCCCTGACTCAGTGCACTATTACGCCTCCTAATCCTCCCAGAGTGACAAACTCCACTTCTGTCCTGGGCTCCCTGCAAATCCCTGGAATTCTGGCCAGGAACATGCTCTGTCCTCCCTATATATCGTCCAGGGGGCAAGAAGGCAGTAAGGGGTGTGCCCTTGGGGCAATCCCTGTGGCTTCCAATCAAGCCTAGGTAGGTGAAGCAGGCATCTCAGGTGCTTTGGTGCCTAAGAGGAGCTTAGGCAGAGCATCTTTCCCTTCCCCACCGCCACCTTTCTTGCTTCATGGAAACAGTCAACACGAAGTTGCACAGTAAACCAGCAACGGACTGATTTGACTTAATAAAAGCTTCTTAAGAAATGGCTTTTTAAAAACTTACAGAGCTGAATGAAGAGTTCTTTTCCATATAATTTTTAACAGCCCTGATATAATTTTACATCCAGGATATAACTTCCTATTAAATTTTGAAGGTCTTAAAAGCAAGGTCTGCGACAATTTTCTTTCCAGTTGTATAAGACTTCCAGAAAGGTTGACCAAGCCAGAACTTGCCTCGGTCTATTTGCCAAAGGGACCCTTGCTTTCATTATAAAGACTGCTTTTCAAAGAACATAATGTATTTCAAACAATTTTCCTAATCTTATTTATTTTAGCTGAGATTCTCTTATTTTAAACAGAGCAGTTTAGGTGACAAAAATCCAGTGACAAATACATGGGTTTACAGAAGACAAAACCTTACGAAACAGTTAAGATTCTGTTTAGGGTTCTCTTTGTGCTAAAATAGTTTTCAGCAACGGGTCATACTTCCCTCCTCCCACCCCCCTTGTTTTAGTACATAAAATGGACATGTGTTTATTTAAAACAGGTTTGAAACTTAAACAAATAGTGACAGGCTGTTCAAACAAGCTTCGGAAATAGGCCTAATCAGGATGTTTGAGAAGGGGAGGGGGAACGATCATAAAGAGCTACTTGTAATATATAGTGCAGACACCATTAGGTTGGGTTCATGTTATTGTTGTAATAATCTCGGACAAAAAAGTACTGCATGCTGCACATTTTTTGTTAACATTCCTCTTTTGAGCCATAGGTTATGCTATATTTTTGTCTTGTATCCAAGTTTTACTGTTCCCCTCCGTCCGTCTCCATACCCAGTACCAGGAGCTGTATGGAATCATTGGAAATGGTCTCACAGAAAAACTGGGAGGAATGTTCCTGGACTGGGATAGAAGGGAGGCACAAAATATGCTCATTTCGATATTGATAGTGTGTATGCATCGACTGTCATGAATATACAGAAGTGAGACCTTCCCCACAGAAAGAAACCATGAAAACCTTAACGTTAAAATGTTTTCACATGACTTGCGTTTCCATGAGGTTTTTTTTTTTTCATTTCCTCTCTTTTCCACCCATAATAATATCACCAAATGTTGAACTTTACCCTTGTTGTATTTTTATAAGGCCTGATCTTGAACTCCCTATACAGACAAGGCTCCTGTGGAAGTCAGTGAGTCTGTACTGGCGACAACAGGGTTTAGCCCAGTCTGTAACATTTTAGGATATTGTGTTACTTCATAGCCTTAAGGAGAAATAAAAGCAGCTTTCCAAAGAGCTGCACAGCAAACTGAGTGTGCTTTTTCAGCTCTGCAACAGCACAGCAGAATATTAAGGCCAGAGTTTGCGAATGTCTATGTCAAAGAACAGGCAGCTAAGCAAAAGTTGCCAATTTCTCTCTGAAATGAAGAGTTTGCAATAAAACATTCCATCCTCCCCTCAAAAGGTTAAGCTGCTTTCACTTAAGAGTATACCTTTGGAAACCCAAGTTGGAAAATGATTGCCTAGAGGAACAAGCATTGAGAAATAGCAAGAGGCAGACGTGTTTTCACGTCACTCGGTTGGCCAGAGCCTGTGGCTGTTCCATTACCAAGTCTTACTTACTTACTTACATCCACTCCAACCTACAACATGCACCAATATTACTTAATGTAATAACATATTTTGGGAGCAAATATCTATTATTTATTTGAATCTCACTCAGCGTCTAGTGAATAGAAGTCAGAATTATTAAAAAACTTTACACGCCCTCTCGTGGTAAAACCACAAACGCTTCTATTCTGACAATAACTAGAGATGCCTGCTGAGGGAAGCTAATGTAAGTAAAGAATTTGATTATCATTAACTCGGTTGGAAGGTTTACATCAATAACGGACACCTTTCTCTCCTCAATTCCTGCTGTAAACCCTATCAATATATGCATTTTTAGAAGGCAGGTTACCTCCTAGCATAATAACATTGCGAAACAGCTGAAGGCATTATAACATTAATAGAGATTGTTAACTTCTACAAAAATGGGAAGTCTAGGGTAATAAAAGTAGAGACAGAAACTGTCACATTAGATAGCTGTTTCATGGGTTTATTTCAGTAGCTTGGGAGCAGACCTTAATTGGCTGCACAGTAAAAGAGTTGCCATAAATGATGCTATCAGTTTTGTCACATTTTTAAAGTCATTCAGCTTGGCTATTTACTGCTTTTGTGCCATACAGTATGATTTATCTGTCTCTCAGGAATGCTCTGAAGCGTCATGCTTGTTAGGAATTGCAGCCTGAAAGAAAGGCATTACGTGCAGAGTATCACCAATCCAATCATTAGCCTGGTCAAATCCCACTGTATTTATGAGTCACAAAAACTTTATCTTTGCTACTTAAACAGCCTTTCCATTTGGTGTGTACATGCACGACCAGATTTTCCTGGAGCACAGGACGACAGCATCACCCTTTTTGGTGACATTTGTGAAAGATTATCATACGGGTAACAAAACCCTAACACCTTCAGCTCATACAGAAGAAACATCTGTGGCTACTACACAAAGTCTTCTGAGCCCATCCCAAGGGAACCAAACAATACTGTCTTATTTTCAGTGAAGCTGACCTGCGATATAGATGCTCCTTATCCAGTGGAAATGAAGGATTTGGAGAATGGAGATTCATCTACTTCCTTTGTGTATGTTTGTGTAGACAACATTTAGGACCTAAAATAGTGGTAATATATTTTAAAATGCTGCTTCTGTCTTTTCTGTTAGACTGGGCATGCCTAAAGCAGGAGTCACAACCATAAGTAATTTCAGCAATATTTATAAAGAAATAGGCAGAAGAACTTTTTTTAAGCACAAAAAACAGAGCTTCCAAATCACTACTTTAATAGGTTTGTGTGGTCTTCTTGTGCCAGTGGGATTTTTGGGTGACCACTGAGGCTGAATAAGTTGCCTCCCTTTCCCCATTCCCCCCTGCCCCCAAAAAAACAGTAACTGCAATTCTGATATTCCTTTTCTTATTATTTCCCTTTCTAGGATGCCTTTGTGGAGTTGTATGGCAACAGTATGAGACCTTTGTTCGATTTCTCCTGGATCTCTCTGAAGACTATCCTGAGTCTGGTTCTGGTGGGAGCTTGCATTACTCTTGGCGCTTATCTCGGACATAAGTAGAGTCACCCAGTTTATTGTGGATTACAAAAGTCTTTCAAAACAACAAAATAATATTTTTTTTTCTGTAGCACAATGATATTTTATGAGCAAAGCAACTTCCCAGCGAAAGATTAAATCAGCTATTACTGCCAAAGGAAATATCATTTATTTTTACATTGCCGGAAAATTATTTATTAAAAGATATTTACATTTTAACCTGCTATTTTCAGAACCTCAGCAAGCTGTATCTGTCATCACATCATGTTGTTATTCTTAACTTTGATGAGCCCCAGAGTATTTTACGTTCTTTTTTTTTTTAATTAATGCCGCTGGCTGGATTATTTTATCTCTGAAGAGCGAATATACTGACAAAGACCTACCTGCTTACACTTACAAGGGCAGTTACTTGAGCTGCTAAAAACTGCCAAATTGTGTTGAATTTCCTAGCATTTTCCATGAGGGATCTGAACGACAAAGTCAGCATGAACAAAGTTCTCACCCTGTCCTGCTGGCAAGAACTGACGTAGTAAACAATTCAACATGGTACATACGTGGCGTCAAGACAGAAACTTCTTGAAGGACGCTCGGCTATCCCTACAGGAGAACAGTTGGAAATATGATTGCCTATGCCTTTTAAACATGTGTTTTCAAGTTACCAGCTGTGCCATCACATCATAATCACAATACCCACACAATACATGTCAACTTTTTTTTTTAATAGAAGTGTGAAGTTAAATCTTTGGGGCTCGCAGGAAATTGCTGTTCCAATGATTTTCTCAACAGCAAAATGTTTTTTGTGGCTACTGACACAGAAACATCAGGAGACCTTAAGTGCCTGCTTCAACAGAGCAGAGCTGGAGTCTGAAGACCTGACCTGTGTCCCACTTTAGTGGGCTCATATCTGCAACTAATCCTGCTTACTTACGGAGTTCCTCCGGGGGTTTGAAACCAATTAGATGTGGTCTCTAAATCCCTGAAAGTTGAAAAAGATCTTAATTTTATTTGGCAAAAAGCAGACCTCAGCTAAGTTACAGATTAGCTCTGACTATCCTTGTTTATCAAACTGGACACCAAAATCAAGTTCATTTTCATAACAGGAAAGGAAAGTGAGATTTATCATCCTGCCCCTCACCCTCAAAATAATTTCATGCTAATAATCTCCTAAGACTGTCTACAGAAGAAAAAATTATGAAGAAACTCAAAATCCTCTCTCTGGACAGAGACTCTTTGACACCTCGCTTGTGCAGGTGCCTACTGTCATCTCAAGTGAAAATAGGGTGAAGGAAAGGGGGGAGTGGGAGGTGCAAAGTCATCTGCTCCTGTTACAAAATGCAACGCAAGTAAAATTAATGCAGAGTACATAATACAGTTTTATAAACAGACCTGTGTTCTGAAACCAGACGTGTCAATGCCTTTTAAAGCGGGGCTTTCCGTGAACTCAACGGGGGCCAGGAGTCCCCTGGAAACCGAAGACTCTGAAGCGTCGAGTCCCAGGGGCTGCTCTGAGCCATGGAAATGGCCAGCTTCAAATGGTTTAAGTCCTGCGCTTCTATTTTTTCTATGAAACTCTTGAAATCTGGGATTTGTGGGTAAATGGACATCCGGATATAAAAGGAAGGTTTGCAAAGCTCTGGATAAAATGTACCATACAATACATAAGTGCTCAAAGGGTGAAAAACATACGGTGAATAAACTGTAGCTCCAACCTCAAGATTTCAGCTGAATAACTTTGTGGCATTATATGCAAAATATCTTCAGTAACTCGGGAATGTAATATGTTCATTGTTAAGGCCGTAGTTGATGTTGTGTCTTCAAAGCTGCTTTTATGTTTGGTTGGTTTTTTTAAGAGTTGTACATCTCAGCATTTTTACTGCTATTTAGTCGTGGCACCTACACTTTGTATGAGCAAAGATGGAGCGAGCTTACATTTCAGATTTGAAATTACTTAATTTTATGGAAACATAGAAAGGAAGTATTTCTAAGAACACAAAAATGTGAACTATGCTTGATTAAAGGAAAAAGAAAAATCCCACCATCAAACAAAAAGTACCTGCAGTGCTTTCAGAGTGCTTCTGTAAGAAGTGGGCATGGTCATGTAGGGTTTTTGTGAAAAATATTTCAAGTCAGAGGAACTGAGGAGTATTGTGGATTGAGTGTGGGCTTTGTTTTTTTTCTCAGCTTACAAACTGAATTTGTTTGCAGCCAACTGCACAACTGGAATTGGCTGGTATTGAGCTTGTGTTTCATTTCACAATCTAGTCTTCGTTTCAATTTGTGCCCATATGCCCATTAAAGTTTATGAACTATTAGACCTCAAATTGTTTCAACATTGTTTATTTTATTAAAGGTTTACATAGTCAAAAGTAGTAAAAATATCAATTCCAGTGCTGCTATAATACCAGGATAATTTGAGTGGGGTTTTTGTTTTTAATACCTTCCAATGGCTAAAGTTTTTTAAAGCTGCTTTAGAAATAATATGAAGACGACACATGATACACAATTAAATAAATACTGAGGATTTTGTGTTCTGTTGTGTCTACTCACTGGACTTCCCAGTGTATTTGTTAGTACCAGGCGAAAAGAGTCATGATGACTGTTGATGATTTTATTTTATTAAAGAGCTAATGGAGTTTTCCCATCCTGACTGCAGAATAGTACAGTATTGTGGCTGCATTAGGTATAATGATAGTTGATAATACATTTATTAAGAAAACATATTAGAAATGTTGAATGTATATAAAAGCTTGAACTTCTTAAATAAAATCCTCTCTTCTCACTCCTGCATTTCTTTTGCAATAATTCCTGTCTTTCCTACTCTTCATTACACTTCCATGTAAGACTTTTTCCTTCACAAAAAGCCTTACAGACTTCCATGCTCAGACTACGCTTCAGTGAAAACCCATCCTCTGTCACTACGTACGCATAGACATCTGTCCACTCCCACCATATGCAAATCGTAAAAGCGAAAAAAAAAAAAAATAGGACACTTCTGAAGTGTTTAAGTGTGGAGAATCAGAGATCAAAAAGGAAGGAAGGGGTCAAGAAGTGGAGGGAAATAGAGAGATCACTGAAATATCTCCCTGGTTCAAGATGAGTGTTACCTGGAATTTCTTTCTCTTTCATCCTTTCCATTGAAAAAGGATGATATAAGGGCAGAGAGAAAGTTTACAGAGACCCCACAATTATTTTTCACTATAGAACTTTGTTAATGCCAGAGGCAGTCTTTTTTAAAACAGCAAATGCGTAGGCATTAAAGAGAAGTACTGGATTTTGCTATATTCAGCTTAGGTGTCCTTAATTCTTTTTCACACCATGTTTTAAGAAAATAATGAAGAAAAGTATTTTGCTTCTGAAAAAATAATCTGTAGGATCACCTGAGATCTGTCATAAATCAGTCACTTAGGAACAGATGAAAAAATTCTGCAAGTATTCTGAAATTAGAGGTGATACAGAGGACATTTCTTGATGGAACTAGCACTGGATCCACCAAAGGACTAAAGGGGCTGTCGAGGTAACAGAGACTATACAGATGAGAAAGGGAGCTGGAAGATATGGAGAATGACATTGGTATGTGAGAAAATCTTCAGTTTCATATGTTGCAGGAGTTCACCCAAGATGGTCTGAAAATAACTGTTAACTAAAAGCAGCCACAAATGTGTGCACTCCATGGCTATGATTACTAAAAGTTTGCAATTACAAAATTACATGTCAATTATTATAAAATTATCTAGTCTATAAAAGTTCATCGGTTTGCTGTTGTGATTGGGGATTATATAGCCTGAGTAGTTTTGCACTAAGAAGGAACAATTATGAAAAAGTAAGTCTGAAAGCAGATGTGCAAAGGCAACACGAAGGTGATGCAGTTCAAAGAACACGGTCCCAGTCCTCCCAGTCCACGCAGCCTCCCCAGCTGAGGCAGCGAGAGTCTGGTCTGCATGCTTTGACCCTGAAGCATGACACTGCTTAGCTGTGCACCTGCACTCCACTTCACAAACCTATTGATTAAAAGTATTGTGAAGTAGCATGTTTAAAGCCTTTGGTTTTTTTCCTCTCTCCATCTCTGAACAAACTAGCAAAATGATTCATTTATTATGAGTTTATGGCTCAGTACCATATGAAAAATTATACATATTTTAAGTCATGGGTATAAAAATTCTTTCTCATTGCAAAAGCCCAGCTTTATTTTTCATTCCTATCTCTCTTTCCAACAAGGCTAAATGCGAGGAAGACAAAAGAGCTGATTTAATCTGTATTTGGTTTAAATCACACTTCTATACTAAGTTAATGCAGCTTCATCACACAATGAAATTATCTTCAAAAAGTAATACAGCATTAAGAGTTCCACACAAAAACTATATATTTTTATAATTTAAATAGCTTTTTTTCTTTTTCTTCTGAATATTTGAATTTTAATTATCACCAGCATAAATGTACATAAGCAGATATTGTTTATCCAGTACCTTTGGATGATGTATGTATGGTAATGTAGTTTGTCAGTTTATCATCATTTAATATGATTATGTTGTTCTTTGTCTTTAAAATGTTATAAGAACATGCTGCCATTAAACTTTCCATGTCTGTCTAGTTTATATTGTGAAAAAATAATAAAAGCACACTGTGAGATACTTGTTTTGCATTTGCATTGTTTAGGATTTGTTGATAAAAAGCTACTCAAACATTTTGAGTGCAATCCCATAAATGACACATAATGTTTCCTTCCTGATAGTTGTGTTCACCTGTTCTGCTCTGCAGTGGCCAGTGCCCACCAGCCTTGTCCATGAAAATGCAGTGACCCAGGTTTGAGTAGCTGCCGCTGTGTGAAATACAGCCCACAGGTGTAGCCTGCGCTTTGGGACCCAAGGACAGCGTCACCCTTTCTGCCCTCCCGTTCATTGGATGCCTTGCAGAAAGCGCAGCAAGGCTCTTCTGTTTATTTGCTAAAACTGGTTTTCATTCCTGCAAACAGGAGCTGGAAATGCACATAAGCAAGTTTCAACAGGAGCAAAAGAAATATTTTTGTTACTGCTGAAGGGTTCCTACAGTTATGACTGATTTCCAAAAAGTGTTTAGGTATTTCGCTTCTTACAGGCTCATGTTGACAAGCCCTTGATTCACAGTGGTTGCCTCTTACCTTCTGTGGCTTTAACTCAGGTAGAACATAGCTAAATGTGTTCAGGTATTTAATTGCTTTAATTGCTTTAAGAATTTACCCAGCTTCTTGAGCGGGTTTTGCAGCCAAATGTGTGCACTGTGCTGTCACGGATGCACTTTTTATGAGTGCCTGAAGTTCATAGTTTAATGCTTTTCAAGCACAATTCAGGCACATGTGCAAAACATCCACCCCTCTGTCTGTGTCCATGAAGACAGAGAAGGTGAAGGAAGTCAGACTGAAACTGGAAGAAGAAGCAACAGTAGCAGAATGCAATGCGTGGACTCTGTCCTCTGGAGTCTGGGATTTAACTGTCCAGCAGACAGCAAGGTTACTGAATCCTGGCAAGGTAGAAGGTAAACCACATTGCAGTAGGGCAAGTACTACCATTTCTCTCTGCTATTATTCTGTGAAAAAAGAAGACAAGGACTTGGGGGAGAGCAGCCCCAGCACTGCATTTTTTTCTAGCTAAAACCTAACAAAGGAAGATGGGATTAAGTTTCCACAGGGAGTTCAGCAAAACCAGGTAAATTAGTTCAGGCATTCTTCTCTTTCTGCCCAGTCAGATAACTCCAATTTTTCTAAAAAGCTAACAGATCAGCACCCAGGATTAAATGCTTACCTTACTACTGGGACTAAGCACAGTGAGCAGATGGGGAGAACAGAAGGGGTCTGGATAAAGACAAAAGGAACATTAGATCTGATAACTAAGGTGGGTTTTGGCTGTCTGGAAATTAGGTAGGAGCACCCTAAGAAAAGAAGTTTTGCTGGGCCAAAACCAGAAAGGTCCCTCTCAAAACATTCCCGAGTGGTTTCAAGCACTGTAAGTCTCCACTGAAGCTACACAAGCAGCAGCGTGCAGTTGTCCCTCTGCAGCAGCAGGCTCTCCATCCCATAGTACCTGTAGCTCCTGCTTTTGTCCTCCTCAATTGTTAAATATTTAATGGGAGTCTACAAGTGGTAGAAAGTGAAGTTCATTCCACTATGAATGGCTGGGTACCAACTGCATGGCATTTAAGTTTCACGTAACACCTGACCCTAGGAGGAGCTAGGCTTCTGCTTGGAACTAACTTTTTGGGATCAAGAACTGCCTCTGAGGACATGTTACTCTGGGCAAAAGACAATGGAGTCAAGATTTGTGCACTGCAAAAAGCTGACTTGCACAGATGGACAAACAACAAAGCAGCTCTTGAAGCGTCCCATCATAGGCTGTAGTTCACTGCTCCCCACTATAATTGAGCACAAGTAATGAAAATGTTCAGAATGGATCTCTAAAATCTCATTCGGATAAACAGATGGCAGTTAAAAACCTGGGTATTTAATTTTTTTTAAGACTTCTAAAGGTGCAGACACACTCCTTGCTATCCTGCAATATACTGAAGAGTGTTTCTGGATTAGTTCACCTGGAAGATGCCTCTTCGTCTCCACTGGGAATACCTATTCTGGTACTGACCTATGCAATTCATATTAAATGTACTGAGTTGCCTCTTGGATATCCTGGAGAAACACATCAGCCTGCCCTCTTCTGCATGTGCCCTCCAGAACTCTTATTACAAACACAACCACAATAGTGGGAGTGCAATGCCTTGATTGTGGTGAAAATCTGCACTCAGATAAGGTCCCAGTCATACAGCTGAAAGTGTCCATGTGGAGCAGACAGTACATATGCAAACCTTTATAAAGCCACAGGTGACAGAGACAAAGGTCAGCCAAGCTGTTTATTTGGGAATGAGATGGAAAAAGACCCTCCTTCCCTTTCTTTGTCCACATGATAAGCTACAGGCACTTCTCTGCCTACATGGTCAGAGTTGCTGTCCAATGCCCTTGTTAATGATATCCTTGAGTTTTGTGCCTGTTTAAATCTCTCCCCACCTGTACACTCCCACTCCAAAAAGTCTGCTGATCCTTAATATATCCAGTAAGTAGACTTTTCCCTTTCCTACCTGTGACTTCTAGATTATTACTCTTCTCACCCCTCTGGTAACACAAAAGACCCTTTGGGAGGTAAGGTGCAATATATGTGGATGACACTGCTCATGGATTATTAACATTAATGTCCAGTGTGCGTGTTTCAGGCTGTGCTGCTGTGAGCATAAGCACCGTGGAGGTCTCTGCATTGGTAGACCACCGAGATGGAGAGACACGTTTCTACCAAAGCAGCCACAGAGCATGCTAAGCGGCTGTAGGGGGAGGAATGACACCTGATCCAGCTCCATCTAGTTAGAATGGCACAAATAGACTTTATCCCATTGTATTGGGTTTGCATGACAAGGTTTTGGTAGCTGTGGGGCTACAGGGGTGTTTATGTGAGAAGCTGCCAGAAGCTTCCCCCATGTCCATTACAGCCAATGCCCACTGGCTCCAGGATGGACCCACTGCTGGCCAAGGCTGAGCCCATCAGCAACGATGGCACCACCTCTGGGATAACTTATTTAAGACGGTGAGGGAGGAAAACCACATAACTGCAGCGGGAGAGAGGAGCGAGAATATGTGGGAGAAACAGCCCTGCAGACACCAAGGTCTGTGAAGAAGGAAGGGAAGCCCCTGGTGCAGACAATGGTGAGGCAGCTGTGCCCCTGCAGCCCATGGAGGTCCATGGTGGAGCAGAGACTCACCTGCAGCCCATGGAGGACCCCATGTCAGAGCGGGTGGATGCACAAAGGAGTCTGTGACCCCGTGGGAATGCTGTGCTGGGGCAGGCTTCTGGCAGAACCTGCGGACCCATGGAGAGAGGAGCCCCGAGGTTTGCTGGAAAGACTTGTGACCCCCTGGGGGAGCTCACGCTAGAGCAGCCTGTTCCTGAAGGACTGCACCCTGTGGAAGGGACCCACGCTGGAACAGTTTGTGAAGACCTGCAGCCCTTGAGAAGGACCTGCATTGAAGAAGTTTGTGGAGGACTGTCTCCTGTGAGAGGGACCCCACGCTGGAGCAGGGGAAGAATGTCAGGAGTCCTCTGCCTGAGAAGGAAGAAGTGAAAGAGACAACATGTGATGAACTGACTACAACTCCCAATAGCAGTCCCTCTATGCTGCCCAGGGGGGAGAAGGTAGAGAAAATCAGGAGTGAAGTTGAGCCCAGGAAGAAGGGAGAGGTTGGGGGAAAAGTGTTTTTAAGGTTTGTTTTTACTACTCATTATCCTAACCTGATTTGATTGGCGATAAATTAAACTAATTTCCCCAAGTCAGGTCTGTTTTGCATGATGGTAATTGGTAAGTGATCTCTACCTGCCCTTATCTCGAGTCAGGAACCTTTCATTGTATTTTCTCTCTGCTGCCTAGCTGAGGAGGAGAGTGATAGAGCAGCTTCGGTGGGCACCTGGCATCCAGACAGGGTCAATCCACTATACCCATTCACCATAAACCCCTGTTGCATGATGTTAACTTACAGTAGTGGGGAAAACATTTGGTCAACTTGACCCAGCAGGGGAGAGCTTACACTGGAGAAGCACTTTGTGTAATGCAATTATATAAATGCATGCCATAGAGCTATTTTATAATCTTTCAAAAAAAACTCTTTTAGTCAAGTATCATGAATCTCAAAATTGGATTTATTGTTCCCGTGACCCACAATAATCAGTCTTATGAACTGATGAGTATATCTGATGCAAACACATAAAAAGTCAATGCATGCAGTCTGCATACTAGGGTGGCAACAGCTTTGATAGACCCGTAATCTTTGTCTTTGTTGGGGCAACTACATCAGAAATTGTGAAAGGAGAAAATGCTGTGTTCAGAACAAAAACAGACAAAAAAACCTAGACTGTACATTACTGCTGCAGTGGAAATAATCACCCCTGATTTACTAAAAGTTTACTCAAAAATACCCTGAAAACAAGTCGCTTGCCAAAAAGCCTCTTGGTCTCTTCTGGGTTCAACCATCCAAGTCACTAGTGTGACAACACACACCTCCAGTTGCCCGAGCATGAATGCTTAGCATTCAAACTGCACAGCCTTTCACAGAATCATAGAATGGTTTGGGTAGGGAGGGACCTTCAAAGATCATCTAGTCCAGCCCCCTGCCACGGGCAGGGACACCTTCCACTAGATGAGGTTCCACATAGACTCTGGCCTCAAACACTTCCAGGGATGGGACATCCACATATGACTGAATAGTTTGGAAAGAAAGCAAAAGAAAACAGCAAAAGATAGGAAAGTGAATCTACGAGTCACATAAAAAACCCTAACAGGCATCAAGGCATTTTGGAAATGCACTTCTTTTAAGACAGGATTGCTGGAAAAAGCTGAGGCATCACGCCTCCCTACCTCTTACTGTGTCATCCCACAGCACTGCCAATGGCAAACCAAAGAGACTTTGGCTAGACAGCTCCTCTTCCTGGCCTGCACCACCTCCACTGCCCTCCTCCCAGCAAACAACCGAGGAACCCACTGGCAGGGCCGAGCAATGCCAAACACGTCAGCCAGCCTCAGACGCAAGTTTTGGCAAGCTCACTTCCACAGCGTAAAGATGCCAGCACCCTGTAATACACCAGGCAGGCGGCGCAGAGCCACGGAGCTGCAGGATAATTAATGCTGCCTTTCAGCGGGGAGCTGGGGCACAGACGTGCTCTGTAATGTTTGCATCGGAGCCCGGCCAGGAGCCTGGGCTGTCTGCTCCAGTGCCCAGATGCCGTGGCCTGAAAGGGACCACTGCCTGCACTGCTCTGTCCTCCAACAATTCTGCTTGAAGTCAAAACTGGCAGCAAACCAAAGTGTTCTCTCGTGAGACTGTAAATTAATGTTGCTGAAGGAAGCTGGCTAGTAGTTCATGTGGCTCTGGGTTTGCTTTACATCTGGTGTCAAACTTTGAATTCCCTCTACAACTAGGAATAAAACAGGTGAGGTGCCTGGGCCACTCAGCACCCTCTACACATTACTAATTTTCTTTCATCCAGGCCTTTAAAAAAAAAAAAAAATCCCTGATCATGCTACAGTTTTGAAATGTTATAGGGTTGGGGGGTTTTTTTGGTACTTAAAAAAGCAGCTGTTATTTCTCTCCAGGCTTTGCAAACATTCTTCCCATTAAGTAACTCATTTACTGTGAGCAGCAGGCACAGCTTCCTCCAACTCACAACTCTAAAAGAAGCTGATACGTTTTACACTTGAAAAACGTGGCCATGGGAAAAAAAACAGATGTATTTTAAACAAAGATCCTCATTTTCAGCTCCTCCTCATTCCTTCACCTCACAGACCAGGTACCTAACAAGGCCTTCACTCCAGCTGCCTACCACCTAAATCAGCATGATTCTTTATCCCAGTTTTCATTAGGGACACAAAATCAATCTTTAACCAAGGACAAATAGCACTGCTTCCAGTTACATCCAAATAACAGCTTCCAGTTCTGGAATTAGACGTCAGTGCTGTTACTTTGTAGGCGCTTCCTTGCTTTCTGCCAAGATGGAGGCGGAAAGGAAGGGCAGTCCAGAGGTCATAAAAGATATTCAAGAAGTATAAAAAGAAAAATTTATACAGCTACCTCCAACAAGAGATGAGACAGCATCCAAGGCTCAGATAGGCTTAACCTCTTCTTAACATCACACACTTTTCAAAGCGTGCTACCCGCTTGAGAACTACTCCAATCATCATCTACTGAGAAACTCCTATCAATATTAACTGGAGCTAGGAAGAGATATTTTAGTACTTGCACTGGAAGTAGAGTCACTGATAGCTGCAGAACAGCTTTAACTGCTATACAAGGCTATTCAACTCCCTGAGAAAAGCCTGGATCCTTCCTCAAATACCTTTACTTTTCTTAAGTTCAGGTTGATTGTGATGGGTAGCTATGTGGCCAGGGAAAAAATCAGCCAGCCATCCCAAATATTGCTCATCCCTCATAAGGAGAAACCCCAGCTGGCCCTTGCAAGCCCTTTTGAAAGCAACATCAAAATCCATAGTACAGTCAGAAAGGTATTAGGAAAACGGACCATGACACAGCTGCAGCATGTGTTAAAAGTGAGCACAGCACATGCAAGCAGAGATGTGCCCTGGTCTAAGCAGTATCCTTTTCTTTGCTTATTTTGCATGCTTGACAAGTGATGTTTTACCTCATGCTTTCGCAAGTCTTTCTGGAAGTAATTTTTCTATGCATCTCCAGAATATGGAGCCACCAACAAGGATATGACCAAAAAGTCTCTATTTGCTTGCCTTAAAATGTTCAAGTTCTCTCCTACTGTGGAAATTGTATTTAAAAAAAAAAAAAAAAAGAAGAAGAAATTAAGTCAAAAAAATTTTTGTTTTAGTAGATTCTTGGAAAGAATTAGCTAGTCAAAAAAATATATCACTTCTGGCAAACTGAAGTATACACACCCACATAAAAAAAAATCATTCTGTCCTTCATTTTCAACTGGATGTCCACTGCTGAATCATCCTTTAATTACAGCTGACAATTGCACAGATGTCTCCAATGCAGTTTGCTCATAAAGACACATTCATTGCAATGGGATACATGACAGACTTCACACTTAACAGTTGTCAACATAACTTCATTAATGTGTCTTGAGTATCCACTTGCCCACCCCCACCCACTTCAAAACCAAAATTAAAACCCGCTTTTCTGCTGTCATCACATCCTCCAACAACTGTCAGCACTCACTCAAGTGTTAGGAAAATAAGTCACCGCTTTTTCCATAATCCCCATCAAAAATTGCTACTTCCAACAAAAGCAATGTACAAACAAACTCAAAGTCACAAACGAAAGAAGCCATTTTCATTTCCCAAAGACCACATCTATTTATCTTCTTGACCCATCCAATTAAGTGGAATGATTCACCGATGACTAGTAGCACAAACATACATTCATGTGTTAAGTTCTGTCAAAACATTACAAAATTAGCAGAGCAGCTACTGTTGTAAATTTAATGATGTACCTGTGATGACTGTAGCTGGCAAAACAAATGTTCCAGCATTATAAGAGACCTTTTAATACATAAATATTTCCTCTAAAAATAAGCTTGCACACTTAAAGGACATTATCTTTATTGGGTAGAAAAGACCTAAATGTTCTCACTTATGAATGTCGGACAAGCTTATCTTATGTATGTGTGGGGCAGCAGCCCCAGTGGAGACAACAAATGGGATTTTAAACAAGAAGAATGCCCATGTTTCGTATTTGTCTACACAGAGATTGAGATCATGATGGAACGTGTCTACAGATGGAGCCAATTATCTGAAAACAAGAGATGTTCACAGATTTCAGTTTTTGAGTAGAGACATTTATCAGTCAAAACTACTTGTGACTCATGCTAAGATTAAGTTGTATATTAGAACAAAGATTTAAACTACCTCTTGGTGTCATTATTGAGAAGACTGATATTCAACCTGCACTCATGAATTTTGCCAACTTTGCCATAAAGGTCTCTTGACAAGGACTTGGTTACAACACTGCTCAGTTTTCATACACTCACAGGAATAGAAACAAAGTGTTCAACTGTGGTACCTCATTATGAGTACTTGAACTGAGGGAAGACTCTAAGATAGAGGAAGTAGGGTTCAGTAGGTCCTCCCTATTCATATTGGCCTTTGGAATTTGCCAGATATTTGCATCTTTAAATGCTAGACAGAGCTAAGGGTGTTATGAACCTTGTAGGGGTCAAGCCTTTGGTGACCTTCAGAGCCAGGAGAGCATTACAACCTGAAAGGAATATTGATGCTAGGAGCTGGAGCACTAACAGAGGGAAATTTCCCTTCTTATTCAATCCAGGCTTAGGAGGGAGTCCATTTGAATCCCTCCACTGATGTCTCACTGTGCTTCTTTGCTGCCCCCCCTCTTTCATGCTGCAGACGTGCGCACATACACAGCTGTAACTTCAGTTCCCAGCACCAAAGAATGTCATCTTTATTGTCACCCATGTCTCCCCATCACTGGCTATCTGAGAGAGAGCATTTAGCATCACAGATACGTGTCCTCACAAACCAATCAATGCTGTGAGAAAACTTCTTCCCTGAGTTTCCCTCTCTCCTCCAGCCTCCCTTGTTAGGTGGGAAGATGGAACGCAGTAAGAAAAGGAAATTATACAGCTGGAAGTTCCCCAGTAAACCTTGGAATAGTTCTTCAGTGGAAAAAAATACATCCATAGGAGTTATAAAATCACTCTAATGCTAATGATATACTAATGATATATCTGTATTGCTGGGAGTGTGTGGTAAACATTTCTTTGTAAATGTGATTTGAATGTATGTAGGCAGTACTGTAAGACAAATTTGAATTCTGGCAAATTAAGACTTTCTATTACTCTGTATACTCAGCTAAGTAGAAATTCAAAATTACACACAGCAACATGAGAAAAAAAGCAGTCAGACTGAAAAAGGGGGGGGGTGGTGTTTGGTTTAAAAGTGTATTTATTTTGCCAAAAATCCCATCTAAATGAAAAACCTTAATATGTTAACTATGAAGCTGCTATTCTACCTGTATAATCAGTTTAATGCCTCTGAAGATTTAAAGAATAGTGTAGCAATTATGTGATTTCATCTTAATGCCAGCTTTAAAATGAAGGGGAAAAAATCACTTCTGTATGCCTCACAGAAACAAATAATTGCTTTAAATCCATCTTGCTTGAAAGCAAGCTGTAAACTCTCCAGTTTCAAAACAGACAGATCAATCTTATGCAATTTGTCTGGTTTCTAATTATTAAGATAATTCATAATAAAAAGCTGGAGGGGGTAGAATTAGGTGCTAGGGAAAGATGTTTGGGCACACATCAACCACCAAAATGGATTACAATCAGATGAAAAAGAGAGAACAGAACAGCTTTTAAACTTCTGCCTCGTCTTCACTGAGGCTGTTGTTAGAAGCTTGGAGTACAGCTGCACTTAATGAGTTTGTGTAAAAGCAGACATTATACAAATGGGAGAAAGTAGGAACTTCATCCAATTAGATAAGAGAATTGGCCAGCAGCCTCCAATGAACTGAAAAGCTCTTCCAACTTTAGGGATGAGAGCTAATTATAACTCTGTTTTTGTGTGTGTACAATGCTACTAAATTATTAAGAAATATTGTTCTGTCAAAAAACTATGTCGGATGTACTGACTTGATTATTACAGATAGAGGATTTGCCAGAGACAGGGCTGGAAAGTGATTAGCCTTGATAAAAAGAGAAGTCATTCTGCCATCAGACTTCAGGGTGCAAACAGCCGCCCTTCTTGAGTTTCTCCCAAAATTTGGGCAATCAGGTGGAATGGCAAGAATTTCTATTTCTTCCTTTTGGTACTTAGGATGCAAGGAAGAGAGGCTGACATAGGTAATTATATGCCTGTTAAGAAAGGTAGCTCAAGAGATGTTCACTGTTGAAACTAACACAGAAACCGGGGTATTGTTTCCTTCTTTTCTTTTTTTTTTTTTTAAACACACGATAAGACGAAGAATCAGAAATACGCTAGATATGAATGGGCACAAAGGTTCTCACTTTTGCTTGATAACAATTAAATACCTTGTTCAGAGAGCAGACTGAGGTACAGAGAAAACAAGGAAATGATGTTCCATCTCCTCCTCCTTCATCACTCCCAAACATGCCTCCTTAACACACAATACAACAACAACTTAGGGTGTGCAACTCCCAGTAGCCATGGCCCAAACACCTTTTTGGGCTCCATGGCCAATTAAGTCCCCCAGCCAGCTCCAGTTTTTCCATCAAGTTGGGCAATTTTCAGGAAAGAAATGACATTTTATATAAGGGAAAAAATGTGTGAGAGGGCATGTGCTCACTCCTCCCTGCATGCTGAGGGCAGCGGAGAGGGAAAGTGAAATTAGAGAATTTATTACATTATTATTAGAAAACAGGTTCAAACTCTGGACCCCGCTATTTCACTTCACTCATGTCACCTTTGGAATAAAGGCTTATGACGACTGCCAAACAATGTCACTCCTTATAGCCAAGCACTCAGGTTCTGTGTTTACTGACAACCTGTACAGACTGTCCTTATGAGCATGAAGGGTAATTTGGTTTTCTTTTCAGGACAAGGTAGAGCCACTGGGACTCCGTGAAAGAAGCCAGAAAAACAAGCCAGAAAAATCCCAGAGCAGACAGAGCACAACGGAAGGCTGAGACTGCTAATGGGACAGCTGTAAACAAGAATGAAAGACTCAAATTCAGGATTAAAAAGAGCAGTGGGAAGAGTCCAGAAGAACATTGTATTTAAATCTAGCTGAGCCATACTTCCAAACTAATATGTTTTACTTCAATTATCCTAAAAGGAAAAAAGAAATTAACTTAGATTTAAATCATCAGTAAGACAACCTCTCATGAGACTTTCCACAATCTTTCAGACTTTGAAGGAAGACTACCAGTGCCAGTCCTAAAACTAACAGAGGCAAGAGAGAGGTTTAAGCCTCCTAAACACAGATTCAGCATGTCAATTCTGAAATGCTAAATAAAAGCATTGGTGTCTTATTAAACGAAAAACAAATCACCAAGAAATCAGCTTTCAGGGATCTACTGAACCGCTGCATTGTACTTGCTCAGAAAATTACCCAGCAGTTTTTTCTGAACCAAGAAATACAAATCAGTTTTGCTTAGCACATGCAGGAGCCAAACTCTTCTATTGTGAGGGTTTCAATAGACACTCAAATAACTTTGACAGCAGCATGGAGGGGGAAGGGTGTCTCTGACCCAGTTTCTGTATTATGGCGTCGCTTGGGTAATGGCGGTACGAGTGTTCACAGCAGAACCTCTTTTCTTCAATTTTCCTCTCCTCCTTGCCCACCATCACTTTGTTTAAATAATCCACAGATGTTATCATGGGCACAAGAATATGGTTAATTGAGCTTAATGATTGCTGGCGGCTTCTTATATGCATTCAGCTGGTGATTCTTCAGCAGAGAGCCCTTTACACAGTGTAAGAGGAAAATTCGTTTTTTTTCTTTGGCTGTCTCATTTCATGGCCATTCTGAAAGCAGAGTTTTCATTTTTTTCCCGAGATCTTTGCCCAAGTCCTCTTAACACGCCATGGGATATTTTGAAGGTCAGGCCCTCTTCACCCAGTGGAACCTAAATGATTTTTTTCTAGGCTCTTCACCAAGAAGTTTCTTGCTACTTCTCACACCACTGATCCACGAGAAGATTCAATTGCTCCTTTTTGTAGAACAACAAAAGCCTAGAGAGGCAGGGAAGTGAACTACTGAACAAGTGGATAAATGCATGAAAGAAAGGCTCCACGTACCCAGGCAGCAGGGAAATGGGGACTCCACATGTGCAGACACCTAAGGGCAGTATCCCTGCCAGGAAGCCAGGCAAGAGATGTGACAGATGAACTGGGATGAAAACACTGAAAATCTGAGCAAGAGAGGCAAAATCCAAAGGATGTCCATAAAGCTAAAGTCACAAGTTTTTTTTCCTACAGCAAGAGCTGAAATACACTTCTGAGTCTGAGCATGCACAATGACAATTTTGCCTTAAAAAATCTCTCATTGCTAGCCATGTTTCAATATGGTTTTCAACAGATCTTGAATTATTACAAACCCTTGCTTGTCTGCTTTTATATGTCATAATCCATCACTAACCTGACAGCTCTCTGGCAGTCTTTCAAGCATCTTCAAAAATACAAAACTAATCTTGCTTTTAATGTTTCCCATTACTTTCCATTACTTCCAGCTCCTAAACCAAAATCTAATTCAGAGATGTGAAAAGAGAAGAATGAGAAATAGATTTTCACAAATGTCCTGATAAAGAAAGCTGAAAGTAAAGAGTTACACTGTCAAAAGCAATGGTATATTGGCAAAAGAAAAGCAGGAACAATTTTATGTCAGACTGTAGGGTGCACAGTGGTGTATGCCACAGCCAGGGGTGACCAACCTTTGAGAAGCCCACAAATAATTCTGCTATACATAGACTGGGATTACACCAGGTGGATCCCAGCATAGGCGCATGAATCTGGGTGCTACTGCACAATAAGAACCCAGGCCACGGAAGGAGGTGAGCCAGCAAAACTTGCTGAGGAGATCCCTGTTCTACTGCACAGTAAAGCAGCCAAAGTCACGAGGAGCCACTGTCATCAGCCATAAGACCTCTTCCCAGCTCTCTCCCTCTCACTTTCCTTGGCTCATGAGTGTCGTTCAAATTGCTAGTGCATGTTTATTAGGGTTAAGGAGACTGGTCACACTTGCACTAGTCAGTTAAAAGACAAAAAGAAAAGACTAAGACTGGAGAGAGGAAATCCTGAAAAAAGATGTAGTTTTTAATTTTCCATCAACAATACATTCGCATTCTCATTTCATCGGAGAAACCAGGTCTTTCTTTTGCTTTCTTCCCAGCTTTTATTCTTTTTTGTTTGTTTGTTTGTTTACACTAGGTAAAAAGACCAATTGGAACTTTTACATTATAAACCTTATAAACCTAACTCATTTTTGTTCGAATACAATAAATTTTACTTCACTTTCTCAAAATAAATACAAATACTTTTTCTGCAAACATCTTATATCATTTGAAAACTCATGTTTGTTAAGAAAATAGCAGTAGTAAAAACTTTTGGCCATTTCTAGTGATTCCTTCTTTATGAGAATTGTGGCACTTCCCTGGAAAACGTTAGCTAGTACACTAACTTCAGTACTGTTAAGTTCCCTCAGGTGACAGAATCATAATTTCCTCTGCTGCTAGAGACTTCCCTCCTGACTTTGGGCTATTCACTTTGCCTTTGTGTCCCTCAAATCCAGCTATAAAATAGGTATAAAACTTGTACTTTACAGAAGCACCATAGGCATGAAACCACTCATTATTTGAAGCTTTTGCATACTGTGGAGGAAGAAGGTATAGAATACATAAAAACCCACTTGAATTAGAAAGATGCTGAGAGGATGATGGACCTGACTGAATTACTATGCTCAACTGAGCAAAGCAGTATTGCTTCCTGAATGACTAAAGCCTTAAGACGCTCTTATGCTTGCAAATAGCACTACAAAATCTCTAATGGGTTACAGATAGGCAGGACTGCTGTTTTATATCTCACCCAGAAGACAAGAATTATTCTGCTGCTCAAAAGGCTACAAACATGCAGTGGCTCAAGCAGACCAAAAGGAAAAGCAGCCAGTACCACAGAGTCAAGACCAATGAAATAAACACCATCATTCCCAAAGCACTTTAATTTTATCTCCAGTGGAAAAGCCAGGCACTGCCTTGCTTTGCCAATGGTATATGAAGAATTTGCTGCTGATGCAGTGTGCCTGTGATGTCACTTCAACACTGGACAATTGTAGCTCTACTCCTGCAACTTAAAGCATGTTTTCTGAACATAGCCTTAGCTAAAAAAAACCTTTCCTGGCAAGAACTGGTCTCATTCACTTGCTGGTCTTTGACATCCCTCATCTAGATTCAGAGTGGTGTGTTTGCCTTTCTCCGAAGGTAGAAACACAGGCCAGAGCTGAGCTCGACAAGGCAAGGCCAGTAGCATCTCATACAGACACACGTGAACAGGGAACAGCCGAGAGCCCAGTGCCCTCCTCCTCCTCTGCCGATTATCAGCAGTACCTGGTATCGGAGCTAGCTGTGCAGGGGGAAAAGGGAGAAACACTGAGAAAAAGCGAAGCCGATGATTAAGGAGTAAAGAATGGCAGATGAAACTAAAAATAGTCCCCTCGGCAGTTGTAAAGGAAATTCGTTTGACAGGAGGCTGCTTCTTTTGTCGAGAGCGGTTTGTTATGCAAGAGACGATACCAACACCGGCTCTTCTTATCTGGCTTGTCAGTTTAACTGACAAAAAGGAGCAGGGTTAACATCTCTGGAGCCACTGCCAGTCTCAACATTTGTTTGTTTTCATGCATGTCCGTGTTTTAAGAGGCAGCCCGGGGATTAATATCGTCCAGAAACTGTGGTGCAAGCTCAGTTAGGCAATTCCACAAAAATCTGCAGAGTACTCACTCGTCATTAAAGGCAACAATTAAGCCCCTGCCTGCTGCTGGTTTTGTTCCCCTGCCTCCTGCTTCAGCCATCACATGGTGACTTTCCTGCACAACAGAAAACTGAATGCCCACTGGTTTTTCCACACACAGGCAGCAAAGGACAACTGCTTCTACTCTGCTTTTCCAGTTCTCAAGGTAGATGACTCAAAACGTGCAGAGCCTCCTGGATACAAGAAAATGAAAAACTAAACCCAAGAAAGTGGTTTCATTTTCCCCCCACTCCTTCCTGATGCTGAGCCTTCAGCAGCACTTACACCTCTACGTGCGAAGGTAAGAAGTAGGAAGGAAGAGGCTTTAAAATACACCAACTTAACACCTCCTCTCTTACAGAAGAGAAGCCACCATAAAACCAGGGGGAGAAGAAGTAAAACTGAGGCTATCAGCAGCTTGCTGGCCAATTGCCCACATGAGTGCAGGTGAGTCTGTATGTTCCTGGTTAACGTGCCTTCTGGCATGCCTGAAAGCTTTTGGAGAGAGCCTGGTCACGGCTGCCAATATCTGCTGGTGAGGAGGTAAGCAAATCACAGCCTGTCCAAGTTAAACAAGTTAAAGCCAGGACTTCCAAAAACTCAAGTGACCCAAACACGGTGTGCGGGAGTGAGCACTTGGGTATGATGTAGGTGCAAGGGAAAACAACTCTTATTTGTCTTCTTGTCATCGGACTTCCCTGAAACATTAATTTTAAGACCCACTATGCTGCACTAAACCGTGGGTTAATTAGAAACAGGAGTCTGTCCTCTATTCCTGTTTTTGGAGGAAATGTTCATCAGCACAAAGACAGCAATGCAGAAGTCCCGTCTCCTTGGTGAGTAACTGAAATCATCCTCTCTGCCCCAAACACCAAGGTGTTTGGTAGAAAAACAAGCAGAATAAGATAAAGTGGTGGGAAATCCTAGTTGAAATGTATATAGCAGCTTTTTACTTCAGATTTTAAATGTGCACTGTGTTGAAATATTGTGGGCTTCTTCTGTAGACTAACTTAGAAATAACTTGATCCATTTCCCGCTCAGTGAAGGAAGACCTTGGTGGCAGATTCTGCCCTAAACCAAACCCACCTGCCATGAACTGCTTGGGCCACAGGATGCCACTGTTGCATTTCTTTTTCAGGAAGTCGGAAGAAAGAGCGACAAATTGTTTGCATGAACTGGACACGTAAATTTAATGCTTTTTTCCTTCTTAACACATACAACTGCCAATGTTTACAGCTCCAGACAGACCATCCAGATGTAAATAGCACAGGAGTATGTGTTTTCTTCAGGAACAAAATGTCTGAATACCTTTTAAGGCTCGATTACTGAACCCAGCACCTCTGTACCTTCATAAATTTTCTATGCACAAGAAATCTTTCCAAAGACTGCTGCAAGTGTTGACTCCAACGCTGATAGTTTTGACCACAAAACAAATACCCTGTTATTGGATTTTATCTGTGTCCAGATGAGAAAAGAAAAACACTAGATGGGAGAGTAGATTAAATCAGAGAGAAGGCAGGCTGCTCGTAATTCCTACCTCTTGTGAAAGAGCAAGAGCCCCTACCATGTTAATAAAACTTCATAAATATTTTACTAATATAAAATGGAATGCAATGTATTCATGCCAAGAGACAGGGAAGTGGCCTGAGCTCTCAGATAGCTGCTCTTGCTGCAATTTTGTGCAATTTGCAAACTGGCACACAGAATCAGAAGCCCAGGACTACTGAGACCTCTGGGACGGTTGAGACAAAAGCACCGCAAAAGGTCTACCATAGTGTGAATTTTAGAGCAGTCAAGATTGCAGAGATCTACACATGGTCTAAAAGTCCTCTGAAAGCAAATTTCAGCCCTAAAATATTTTCACATTTAAGTGGTAAATTATTACAGAAAACTAAGTATGGAGTTGCAGACAGTATCCAAGATCTACACAGACTAGGGTTCCCCCAAGTTCAGCACAACACAGATGGAATTTGTGAGAATGGGTTGTTAAGAAATGAGGGAGAAATTTTAATGCCAACAGTTTCTCAGATTTCAAAAGCCATTTTGGTTTTGCTCAACATTTTAGAAGGGAAAAAATGGCTTTAGCCTACTACAACTCCATTTAGGAACAGGGAAAAAGAAAATGAATGATAAGGTTTCAGATACATCTTGGGTGGCCAGCAACAGAAGAACTTGAGGAAAGCCAGCATGAAAGTGACAGCTGTGGTGATGCAGAGCATTACCGAGGCTGCTGTTACAGCTCTGTACTTCAAGCTGATGTAAATATGAAGGGGCCCAGAGATAACAGCCTTTTAGGATTCAAGGCTTCAATAGAAACATCCTCACTACCTTCAGCCTGTTTTGGATGTGTCCCAGAAACTGGCTATTCCCCAGTCAGGGTCTAGATTCAGTGAGACAAAATCCCTCTTTTCAGAAAGCTGTGTTGTAAGATCTCTAAATCAGAACTAGACAATTACTCAGAAGATGCTGGGAAGGACTCAGCCTTGTAAGAGAAACAACTACCAACCAAACAATTCACACATTTCCAAAGACAAAAATAAAGAAGAAGCCCAAGGACTGGTTCCATTGCTTTTAAAATTAAGTATTTGTAATAGCACACACCAAGGATACAATATTAATATTAAATCAGTCATGACTGTTTACATTTCTTTTGCTGAAGAAATTTTTAGTGTTGTGATTTTTTTTTGTCATTAGCACAGAAAAAAATTGACCACACATAACCAATTACTTAGTTCCCAAACTGAATTTACCTCCCATTCCAAAGACCAGGGATTTCAAAATCTCCTTATGAAAGAAAAAAAAAAGCCTTCAATCCAAATTCTTTTCTTGTTGTTTATAACAATAAACTAAGTAAGGGGTTTATAACAATAGACAACAGATTTCATATAAAAGCAATAGCACAAGGGTAGAAAATAGTGTTCCAAAGTTAATTTTAGTCCTGCTGATCTCAGGAGCTTAGTGTTCCTGTCAGACTGAACAGACTCCAGTGGTGCCCTGCCTGCCTGCCTGCCTGGAGAAATCTGTCCCTGGAGATCTATTTATAGCACCTTGTACCCTGTACCTAGATTAAGTTTTAGGTTTTTTGTTTTGTTTCGTTGTGTTTTGTTTTGTTAGACTGGAGCATGTATCTAGGACTACACTGATCCAAGACACAGATGTGACCTACTCGAGTAAATTACCAGGAAGAAAAAAAAGTCGAAACAGTTCACACTTCATTTTCTGCACATCAGTCCCTCTGGACTTCATCAGCTAGCCAAAATTCAGTCCCAAAGGTTATTTCTATTACAAAGAGAAATTGATTACAGAATAGAGTGTATCTTTGATACAAACCCATCTGCTTACATACAACACAGCATCCTTTCACCTGCAATAAAGTTAGAACAAATGATCAGATCTTTTTCCTTGGTGGTTGTCATTTAAATTTAGCCAGTACCATATCTAATCTCTTGATGATTTTCTCCTTAGAAACACATTCCTACTCCTACATTTGGATGTTTCTTCCTGGTTAGCATCATTTTCTGTGTCTTGTTTCACTGGTTCTTATGCCATTTATAGGCAACTCCAGCAGCCACTACCTATCTTTCATTTTCTTTATGAGTTTCCAGGGGAAAACCCTTATGTCATAGAGTTAAGTTTTTTATATAGATCTCACCTTGTAATTCTGTGTTGGTTGTGACCCTGTTATTTCAACTACCTGGCTCCATAATGACTTTAAACACTTCTAAATACTTACTTTGCCCGCCAGCTTCACTGAATTTTACCCAGTCCCTAATAGCATCCCTTCAGTTCCACCCAGTCTTCCATTAAACCAAAATGGCCACACCTGAACCCTTTCAGCCCAGAAAGAGAAATGCTTTAACAAAACTACTAGTTATACTGCAAACAGTGGCTGTCAAGGATACTCTTATATTTCAGGCCCTCCAAAAAAGTCTGTTTCCAGCCATGTCTCCTTGTGATTTTTCAACTGTTTGTATGAAATCTGCCCACCAGAAGGGAGATATAATTCCTCATGCCCCCCATCAAGAGCAGATATCCTCTGCTGGATGCAAATGATGAATCTATTTCCCAAATATTTGTCACCTAGACAGGAGAACAGAGTTAATACAGGCACCCTAATCGTTAGGGTAAAATCTGCCAAACTAGCTTAAACAACCTTTAAATAGAAACAGTAGGAATTAGCAACAAACAAAGCTATGAAACAGTAAAACACTCCTGCTGTTAGGCTGCCTTTGCTAGCCAGATGACAGCCCCAAACTGAGAAGGCGTAGTGACTGATGGGTAGAGGTGTCTCAAACTGCAACTTCTCATCGGGGCTTCAGTTACAGTCACCACTCACTGCTGCCAACAGAGGTAGCCCTCTTCCGCCATCCCTCCCCCAGTTTCTTCCCTGTGGGACGTGCTTCTGCCAAGTCCTTGCTCCAGTGCACATTTGATTGCAGCACAAAGCCAGTTCAACGCACTAAAACAGCAGAAAGTAAATTGGTTTTGGCTGGAAAGCAAGCAGAATTGGATTATTATGTGACCAAGCAAGCACTAGGGTTGGTGCAAGACAGTGAGAAGAAGATGAACTGAAGTGTACAGCTGAAAGCAGGAACAGCAGAAGAGGTCTAGGCAAGGTGAGAATGGTAAACAGCAAAAGAAGCTGTTAACACAGCTCATCCAGAGCAGAGGATCACACTCTTACCACAGTTCAAAACACATGCTTTAAGCATTCAGTTCCCGTAGCTATCTCCTCATTTTAGGGACAGCAGCTCCTCTGATACCAGCATGTTACTTTACAGGCGATTTTGGATTTAGCTCTGACATGGGACTGCACTAACAGTTACATCTCTTAAGCCCAAACTCACAAAACACTGGTACCCCAAGCATGCTGCTGTGAAAGCCCTGGGAAGGAAAGGGATTTTCTGCTCCCAGCTCTTGTGCGGGACAGTGCCACAGCCTAGGAAAGCTTTCCAAAGCTCAAGATTAGCTGGGCACAGTGTCATGTTAACACCACCATCCTGTTTCCCAGGCACAGGCTGCTTTTGTGTACAGGACTGCACAACCAACAAGCCATTCGTTGCAATGCTGGTTCAAGAGCCTGCCCAGACTCTCTCCAAAAAGAGATTGTAAACACCAACAGAAAGCATCCTGAGGAGACCAGCACATTGTTCCTCTGTAAGAGAAACATCACAGGCTGGCAGTGAGGTGACAAAGCCCCTGCAGATACACCACAGGGAGGGCTTTCAGCAGAGCACCAAGAAAGGAGAGTGCATGCATTCAAATGGTTGTTTATCCGAAACATGGCTCTGCACCAGAGGAGAGTTTATCTGCTTACCTCGGTGTTCAACCTGTCTAGCGTAACACAGGCCATTCCCACACACTTGCACCTGGGGACAAGTTTTGCCCATTTTGTTTTGCCTCCTCTCCTTCACTCACCCTGTTCTGCAGGGCTTTCTGCCCTGAACGCTGCCAGTCCATGGAGGCGGCTTTAGAAAAACAATAAGGCAACCTGTGGGGACCTTGAATTTCAACTTTATTAACCTTCAGGTGTTATATCCTCTCGCAGTTACCAGATTCTTCCTCAGAACTGTAGGGCACGGGATCCTCATTTTATTAAATTAAACAAAGCCCAGGTTGTCCTACGTTCCCAGACACCAGCCCGTTCCCACGGCCCTCGTTCCTCTTCATTGCCCAGTGAAGGGCAAAGAAGCTGGTGAAGGGTCTGGAGTGCATATCCCGTGAGGAGTGGCTGAGGGAGCTGGGCATGTTTAGCTGGAGAAAAGGGGTGACCTTATCGCTCTCTACAGCTGCCTGGAAGGACGGTGTAGCCGGGTGGGATTCGGCGTGTTCTCCTCGGTAACCAGTGACGGGACAAGAGGACATAGCCTCAGGCTGCACCCGGTGAGGTTCAGGTTGGACATCAGGAAGAATTTCTTCACTGAAAGAGTGATTAGAAACTTGAATGAGCTGCCCAGGGAGGTGGTGGACTCACCATCCCTGGCGGTATTTAAGGAAAGCCTGGACGCGGCACGCAGTGCCATGGTCTAGTTGACATGGCGGTGTTGGATCATAGACTGGACTTGACGACCTCAGAGATCTTTAGGTAATTTCCAACCAAACTGACTCCGTGATTTTTTGACTCTGCGCTCCCCCTCCTCCGCGGCCGCCGTGCTCAGGCAGGAGCGGGCAGGGCCGCCCCAACCTGCGGGAGGGGGCCGGGAACGGGAGGGCGGTGCCGGCGGCTCCGGGAGCTGCTGCGGGGCGGGACGGAGCTCGGCGCTCCCTCAGGTGAGGGCCGGGGGCCGCGGGCCTTGGCCCCGGGGCCCAGGGGAGCAGGCGGCGGGGGGAAGCGGAGCTGCGCGGCGGGAGGCGGGAGGCGCCCGGGGTGCGCCGGCTGTCCNCTGTATAACATCCAGAGGAGATGGAGGAAGGTTATCAGGCCTTGATCAGTCCGAATTAAACCGACTGCAGGCACTTCTGCAGGGATGTTGAAGGGCTGTGATGAAGGCGAATGAGTCTAAAGATTGTTCAGGTGTTTGAAGTCTGTGTTTCCCTATTTTACAGGGCTTAATTGTATCGCACTTGAAAAGATAAAGATACTTTCAACAAATAACAACCTGCTGATATTTAACACAGAATTATCAGGGTATAGCTTCTTCCCAACTTACTTTCAGCCCAGCACAGTTTTGCCCGTACCTAATGTTTATGCAAATCACAGGCGGCGTTTGGTACTGACGCTGTTTACACCCACGGGTGCCATCCTCTCAGAAACTCCCAGGACAAAGGTCACAGCCTGCTCTTCCAGACTTCCCTGTGCCAGTGGCAGCCGTGTGCACGCTCATGCAGTGCACTGCCGCTTGCTGGGCTTAATGCTTTATGTGAGACTCAACACTACAGAAGCCAAGATTCAGTTCTTGGCGGACACGATGCCTTGCCCTGGCACCAAAGGTGGAAGAGTCAGACCAGACCTTGTGAATAAGCTAAGTGCAATAAATGTCAAGTATAGAAACATTGCATTTACTTCATGAAAAGGAAAAGGTGAAGAAAAACTTCCTGCTTTAATGAAGTTACTTTGTAGTTTAAAGGATTTTACTTCCTTCACTTCTTAAAGAAGTCTGTACTAATTTTGAATCAGCATGAAATGGAAGTGAATGCTGGTCAATGAATAACTTTAAAGTGGAGCAATAAAATGAACCGGTTTTATTTCTCTGTCTCAGGAAGTTATTTTAGAAGGAGAGAATACATCTGAGAAACAAGATGTCTCATGCTGGGAGTCGATACCAAGACAAGCAATACAGGCACCATGAGAACCAGAGATCTGATAGATATAAGGAAGACAGAAGAGCAAGAAAACCATACCCATACAATACAAGGTACGTCTTTATCTCCTAAGAGAAATATATCACAGCAGGTCTGTAATGTCTGCCTTCTCTCTGCTTTTAAATAGGCTTATTTTACAATAGTAAAGAAAGCTTTTACTCAGCCTTGAAAGCACGAGCATACTGCATTTGGAACAGGGAGCTATTTTACACTTAGAAATTTAACCTTTTTTCTTTGTTCTGAGCTTCAGACAGAAAGGCAGGCTGTGTAACATAGGCAGATACGTGAATTTCCTGGGATGATCTGAATCAATCTGGGTCACAAGTAGGTGAGGTGTGGCCATGAGTCTTCGTACAGTTCCTGAAGGCATTGGTCAGCAGGTGACAGCAAGCCGTGGCTTGCCAAATATGCATTTCTTAAATGAGAATGTTACATGACTGAGATCAGCACAGGGACTTCATGAGCCCTCAGGTTGCTCTGTTTCAGCTGTGAACATGTTCCTATTAATCTGAAATAAAAATACTTTCAGTAGTCACTGTCAATAGATGAGTGCTTGTTGAAGTGTCTAAGGCTGTTGGCAGCACTTGAGAGTGGGTCAGCCCCTATCACCACAATGAGCAGATCAACTAATGGGTTTCCAGTGCCAAATAAACTCTTAGGATATTACACTTCTCCTTCCAGCCTGGCCAGCCTGCAGCATGCTAGGTGTGAGCTTAGGCTGTTTTCCTTTCAGGTCATGCCAGTGGAGAGAGGTCTGTAGATCTGAACACCACTGGCAAATTGGCCGTGGCAGTAGAGTGTTCATCTCTCCCATTTAGTCTCAGAGGACATGACTGTAGGGGAGTTTAAGAATAAAGGCAGACAGGGGGAGGAGATAAATATAATGAAGATTACTGAAAAGCTGAAATACCGAAGTACTCCCTGATAATATGCATTTTAGCAAGGAAAACAAGATGACAATAAAAGGAGCAGAGAAGAGCACTGTGTGGACTACAAGGAATACTTATGGCTAAGTATAAAACACTTGCATAGCAGTAAAACTGTTGTATTGTGAAAATAGCTAATGGATTTTTCTTCTGTCTCTCTTAAATTATGAAAAAAATGAAGAGAAATGGGAACAAAGACCAGCCTAAGAATCATCCTCAGAGGCTGAATGCCTGTCCTTAGCAAAAGCAGAGATTGGCAGGCAATACAGTTAAATTATCTTGAACATATTAGAAGTGAGAGCAGCTAATGCCCGTAACACATTGATAGCACAGTGGAGAGAAAAAGAAAAAAACCAAAAGGGTTGGGGGTTTGATGTGGGCTTTTTTTTCCTTTCGTGTATAGCATAATATAAGCAATGTGTGAAGGGCTAGCTGTAAATTAAACCCCCACTTTTTAATAAAGCACTTCTCTGGATTTCTTGGTTTTGCTGTTAGTTTTATATGTTTGGACACATAGACTGAAAATTGATGGACAGACCATAAAGGTTCACAGACATCCCTGTATCCACCAGGGATTAGGGGAAGGGAAGCTGCAGTTACAAATCTGTAACAGCCATGAAGATAATTCTTAGAGTCAAGTCAAGCATCTGGTGGCCATCAGACCTCACTAAAACTAATTGAAAAACTTCTCTATCGGTTGTTTTGAAGGAGTTTGGCTTAACCTTACAACATTTCCTCTGCTTGGTTCTCATGGAGTTCTCATGGGTTTTGGTGAAAACTTTGGCTGATTGATCAGAACACCACCAGATCCTGTAATGAAATACATGGGAAGAGTTTCATGGAAGCTGCAATTTGGGTGCCTAATACTTTCATCCCTGATGAACTAGACTTTCTAGCCAGAGTATTTCTCTTTCCAAATGCATTTCTGTCTGAAACTCCTGCAGCAACCTTCCTCCCACTGCTGAGAAGAATTACCTAGAATGGTAAAGTCCTCAAGGAAAACAGCAGCAAAGGTGGCCAGAATAGGCCATAGTGAGGAAAAAAAGCATCTAAAAAAAGGATTTTTTTTTTCCTAATTGTACTCTGTTGCTGAGCATTCAGGGGGTTTTGGTTTGATTTTTTTGTCTTGTTTTGTTTTCTGGCAAGTAGCAGGAAACAATAGAGAGAAGCAGCTGCATCAGAAGTACCAAAGGGATTGCTTTCAAGTTACTGGAAGTCTTATAAATCACACAGCTTATTTAATTTATGTGACACAGCTGCACAGGATGCTTTGGTAGTTGCACAAGACACAGGACAGAGGTCAGAAAAATCAGAAATGTTTCAGCCAAATAGAGCTGTTGGCAGCTGAACACGGAGATGTTAGCATTGGTCTTGTTATTGAATGTCTTAATTAAAATGTAAAAACTACAAAGAACATGATTTAATGTGGATGAACGAGATAATATTGAGTCTGGAACTGGATGAAGATAAACCTTAGTGAAGTGCAATGATACTAGGAAACAAAACTACAGTTGAAAATGCTGATCTGTGGATAAGAAATTCAAGATAAAAAAGGAATACAAAGAAGACTTTGAAAAATAATAATGCTGAATGAGACTTAAAATACCCTTTAATAACAAACTCATCCAGCTGTACCTTGAAAAAGGCAAGCTCCAATTCTTCTTCAAATGAGGGAGAAAATTTCGATTAGACCAAGCACAAAAAAATTTGCAGCCAATGTTTCTTTCAACTTGAGTGTTAGATCAGTTTAAATTGCACTTTTCCTATAAAATAATCTAAATCTCACCAACTTTAAAAATCATCGGACTTCAGATATGGAGCTGTATATCACTGCAGAAAACTGGACCATTTTGATGTGTGTCAATGAAGAGACTAATTGGAGACAGGAGAAATTGACTTTTTTGGGGAGGAGGGTTGATTTTAGATTCTTCTTCAAATATCCTCAAGGACCTAAAAAGATTGAACAGGCTATTTTTTTCCCTAGTTTAAAATATTTATCTGTTTAGTTTAATAGCTTTTATTCTTTTAAAAGGCATCTTTGTGAGAGACACTGGTTGGAAGTACAAACTTGACAAAACACCCCTGAAATAGTTGTGCTACTTCGCACATTTATTATGCCAAAATCTTTCTCATTTCTATTATCTGGCCTGCTATGGACTAGCTAAATTGTTTGGTTTTCATGAAAAAGCTGTAATTTCCTCTTTCTACGTTTTGCCAGTAAGCTAAACAGTTCAGCCAGCTTACCCATTGAGAGTACACTATTTTCCAAAATAAGGACCCTTGAATGCAAGTATCTTTGTGAACATGGATTTATGCAAGTTTTTGGGATATTTGCTTTCGAAACAGGCAAGCAGAAAAGGTCAGATGCCTGTGAGGCAAGCTAGTTGCTTCCACTAAGAGGAGCTTAGTGAGAAATCTGACAATTTCTCGTGTTCTAATGTTCAGGAGAGACTATGGCCTAATTAATAACCATTAGTCATTTACTCCATTGTAGAGCAACAGGAGACATCCGGGGTGGCCAGCACTCAAGGACTTCCACTGTTTGCTCAGACCCTCACTCTGAAACCTCAGGAGCAGCACAAGAGTATTTTGACCCACCACCAGAGTTTTATCCTCCCAAGGAAAGCTTCTCAATGAAGTGTTCAAAGGTATGCACAACAAGAGGTATGTGAGACTCTCATTGTCTGCCATCCACCCCTCTCCTTCCGAGGACTTCTCTTGGATTTGGTTTCTGTGTTTAGGAGTATAACAAAGTACAGCTAGAGGAATATTAAAACAAAACAAAAGAAAAGAAAAAAAGAAAAAAACCACCACCAGAAAAAGAAAGGCCCACAAGAACTGAGAGAATTGACTAATTAACTGAGGGTTATGCCATTTTAGACATCTAAAGGCAATATTTATACAGATATTTAGATACTTGAAAATACGTCTCTGGAATATGTGTCCAGGGCACCAGAGTGGGTTATGTGTGTAATCAGCCAGTCTGTCAAACAAGATGGGATTTAGAAATAAAACAGACATTTGCATCTGTGAGCAATTTAAAGATGGCTGTTGAAGGTTTGATGCTAGTTTATTTCCGAATCACTCTTCTCAGACTTTTTATCAATTCTGAATTTACTCCAGTTATCACTCATACATCCTTCTAAAGCATCATTGCAGGAGACAAAATTTTTTTCTGGACATGAATCCAATAAAACAGTTTTGGAGCCATAACTTGGGTTTTTCATAGGTAGAAAGCAACGGCAACAAGAAATGAGCTTTAATGTGGGAGGAAATCAGCCTTAGTAAACTCATTCCTGTAAACTGAAAAAAAAGAAGTCGTTAAAATATTCATTACCCCTTGAAAGTTTCCTTCTTCCAGGGCAACGATCATTCTCACCTTGTCTGTAGGAAAGCTCCGCTGCAGTCTGAGTTGAACTTGCAGCTAGGTGCGAAGTCTTTGGCTTATGTCTATGAATAGACTTTCAGTGTCCTCTAGTAGAGAGAAAAGTTAAGAGATTAGCTGTTGGCAGTAAATTGAAGTACAAAATGTTAGATTATTTCTTCACTCCATGTAGGAAAGTTTAGTAACACAATCAATTTGCTCTTAATATTTCTCTGCATGTGAATATGTGAACAATTTTAAGAGTGAGATGAACTATTTTGTCTTATAAATACGTTCTGTGTATTAGGATGCAGTTTGTTTTTCATCTTCAGATGCAACTGCAACCATTAGTAAAGGTTTAATGATATGGAGCCATACTGATATTTTATCCATGATAAAATTGTATCATCAGTTTCTTCTTGAACCATACTAAATTATTTTAACTTTACTGAAAAAGCTGCAGAAAACTCCATGCCCTTTTTTATCAGAGCTTTAGAAAAATGAAGTGGCAAGTCAGTTTTAGTTTTCAGTTTCACTGGTTGTTTAGACTTATGGATAGCTTAATGTGAATTTTTGGGGATTTTGCTCTGCATTTGCTTTTCATTATTTCAGTGCATTAAACATCATTAAGATTTTTAAAATGTCCTAGTTTTGGATGCATCAGTTGACGATGATGATTTTACTCCCACCCCTCCCCCAGGTGTTGCTCAGTGTTTTCCAAAAATTTAATGTCTGAGCTTGCAGTGGAGGAGGGAAAAGAGATCATGCAGAAAAGAAACCCTTTTATTAGCAACTTCATTTCAAAAAACGAAAATATATTGAAGGTTGATAAGATTATGAGAATGTTACTCCCCTGTTTGATTTTTGGAAGTACTAAGATTTAGCAGACTTTACAAGAACTGTTTTGCAGAATTCCGTATTCCCTGCAGTCATGGTAGGTGCTGTAAATGAACTACATGAATTGTTTACTAAGAAATCAGTACATGGGAGCTACAACACTTTAGAGCATGAAAAGTTCCTGTAAATCCTTCTTTAACATCCCTTTCTTTAGCCAATGATTTATCAGCACTCTGGTGAAATTCCCCCTTCCCGATCACCATAATTTTGAAATAAACTAGACTCAAACAAGGCTGGGAAATCAAGTGATGAAACACAGTCTTTTGCAAAGCAACAACTGAAATGTGAACCTTAGTTTCTGACGGTCCACTAAGTAGTTGAGCTTTGGGGTTTTTTCTTTTGCCTAGCACACCTAGGTTATGTTCTTTATGCATTTTGAACAGTTTAACAAACTAGAGAGGAATTCTATACAACTAGAGCTCTGAAAAGTATTTGCTTCACACAGATAGTGCCCCCTTCATCCATGTTTTTTACCAGCTATATCCCAAAAAACTAAAGCTGAATTTCAGAAATAAGTAGCTGGGTTTTTTAGGGTTCCTTTGAACACCTTAGAACACTTTAGGACCTTGTTCTCCTATCTTTGTTATTCACCCATTCCCTCCCTAATCCCTGCCCCCTTTTTTTTTCCCCCTACAACCACATTAGGACAATAAACCCAGCCCAAATAAAATGGAAGAAACAACTGATACTGACCCCTTTTGCTGGTAGGAACATTTGATACCATCTAAGAAACTTCAAAACATTCTGCTCTTTTTAAATCCTTTCATCTTGAAAACAGAAAGGGAAAAAAAGTCTGTTAAAACATTATATGAGGGATACCTATTCAAAGCCATTAAGGTGGGATCATGTGGATAGCAGTGCTGGATCATATAAGGCACCTAGTCACTCTTCCTCCCAAACAATGGACTAAAGTACAAACTTAGGAGGACCGTCAAAGTTTGGACCAGTAGAGAGTGAGCTGTCTTCTGGAATACACTCCAGACTTTGGATTGGTGGAATTTCCTGAATTGGAAGACTGCACTCACATCTGTTGTGTTTAATACCTCTTTACAGACCTATCAAATTTGTTTAATTCTCTGCTGAATGCCTTTTTTAAATGTTTGACCTTCACATTACCTTAAGATACGGAGTTCCAGAGTTTCAGTTGAAGTACTACTGTTTCGCTCCTTAAAATGTTTTAAAGAAAGTGTTTCTGATTCTGATGGTATTCTAAATATGTAGTGATAATCTCATGTATTCACCTTCTCCATGAGATTTATAGTTTTAGAGTGAAGTCTTCCCTTTTTCCCTGTGCCCCTGTTGCTTCTTCACAGATTGAACAGTAGCCAGTTCTGGTCAGTTTTCCAGTCTTACACCTTTTCCAGATCCATCATACCTTTTTGAGATAGGCTGACCAGAAATGCAGAAAAAATTCCAGATAAATTCCTGAAAGAATCAGACATCTGCCTAAAGGCTCTGGTTCTGTAATCCTGTTCTAATGCTTCCTAGCTTTTTGTGTGGTGTTTGACTATCAGTGAACACTGAGCTGATGTTTTCAGAGAAAGCTACCTGAAATGGAAATGCTTTGCTTAGAGCCCATCTGTGTGCTCTGTGGGCAGGGGGATTGGTGTTTGTGGGTATTTCTGTACAGCCATGAAATGGAGGTTGCTTATGAAACACTGATTTCATTAATTTCTCATTCAGCAGCTTGAGCTCTTAGCAGCCTACCAATTTTGCTGTTGGCAAACTTGAAGACATTTTTATGATTATTATTATTATTAGGGCAGACTTCACCATCTAACTTTTCAATCTTTTCAATTCATTAATCTGTGCTTCTACCATAGTATTTTGGTATGTAGTTTTGAGCTGAACCTGTTTGGAGCCTCCACTTACAGGTCTTTGGGCCATATTGCAGAGCAGACCCAGGGTGCACAAACTGTATTTTCTTTGGATAAAACTAAATAAGAGGGTGAGCTGTAACTACTAGCAGGCACTCTGCCCTTTGGACCAAATTAGAGCCAAAATGAAGTACTTCTCTCTCCCCAGAAAATGCCTGTCCTGTAGCACCTATATCTTCAGCTCCACCTGTTTAACTGCAGATCCGCTCCCACTGCACTGCCAACATGGGCATACTGGTGACAGGCAACAAAACCCAGAGAATACCCCCTTAACTGCAGCTGCCTGAACACTGGCTTTTTCCTTTTAATTATCCTTTAACCACTGCTAACCCGTGAGAAGATTGTTTATCTCACAGGAGCTTGTGTCATTTAAGAGCACTACCTTTCTTCATCTATCTGCTGATTCTTTTAATTAACTTCTCCATAACAAACTTTTGACTATTCCCTGCTATGCTGTCTTTACGTCTAGTTTCTATATGCTGGCTTATTTTCTGTAGGAAAGATACACTTGTGGGCCTGCAGATTACAGATCAAAAGGCAGTAGAAACACAGAAGTCTGCCACCTTCTGTTTCTGCAATAGTGAAGGAAATTTAGGGAACAGCTTGTAGACTGGTGTCAAACTGCCTAGATGCACTATGTAATTTATGCACTATGTAATTTATCACTGTTTGTGATAATGACAAACCTTTCAGTAACTAAGGAACTGCTGCTTGCAATAGCCATTTCTTACAACTTACACACAATATATTACACGTGCCATTTAAAGCAGCACATGTTGAAAACAACAAGAGTTTTTTGACCTGGGGATTCTTAGAGCTGAAATTCTTTCAGAAGGAAGCATTCAGTTTGCTTTTCACAGTGCAGGTAAAATTTCAGTAGTTCTCTCTTCTGTGTAGAAAACCTAAAGTAGTAACCATTTTGCCTTTCAAAGACCCCCCCAGATATATTTGAAAATATAACCAGATTCAGTGCTTTTGTTTAGCAGACGGAATGAGAAAAGTGTTCAAGGCTGGCTGCCATCCTTCACCTCAGTGACAGGAAAATCCGACTTGAACCCAGGAGTGAATTGCTGATTGTAAATTGGTCACAGATATTTGGTCACTTGACCCCAAAAACTTTTAGTTTTCTTTTTATTGTGTATATTGGTGTGAAAGAGGTGGAGCAATGCAATCCTAGGACAATGCCTCCTGTAGTTTTGCTTAAACAGCTAAGGTAAACTAAGTTTCTCCCATCTTTGGACAGTATGTGACTCAGAAAATTGCCTGTGCTTTTGCCTTCTATAGAATTGTACTGTGCTGGTCGTGATTCCTGAGCAAATAACTTTTTTTTTTTTTTTAAATTTTTTCAACCCATTTGACATTTAAGAGAGACAACACTGAAAAGGTTACAAAACAGTTTGTGAGGGAGCAAGTATAATTGAATCCCTGTTCTTTGCTGCTATGAATACAGCTTTGCGCCTTGAATAGTGTCAGATTTCTTAAGCATATTGTAGGCACTTCCAAACAATCATGCCTTTAGCCTACATTCTAACATCCACAATTGTTAAAACCTTCAGACCAATTTCCTCTCAGAAAAAGACAGCATTATGGTTTGTAACAACATGAAAAGTCTCCAATTTCAAGCATAGCCAGGAGGAAATATCAAACTGAATTTATTTGGAGGAGGAAATAGAATTAGGGAGTAACAATGACTTTCTCCAGGATACATTCGTGCACTAACAAGCCGGCATTAATTCAAATGTAAACATCTATAAGCTTTTGTTTTTACAAAACACAGTCAATTTTTTTTCCCCCTGTAGCTATGCATGCTGGGAAATACTTATAGACTAGAAAAAAGAAAAAACTGAGATGAAAAGTTAGCCTAGACACAGGGTTCACACTAATAGAGACTTGCTTTGAGTTATGCCATTGTTCTCAACCATAATACTGCTGTTGTTTCTTTGCTGTGTTGTGTTGTGATACTCTTGGAGTCAGACATGGGAGCTGGGGGGGGAAACCATTTTGCAGAGCACTCGTATCCTTTTCAAAGCTGCAGAGATGTTGGGGGAGAATAGTGGTCGGCAAGAGGCATTGGACTGAAGTAAAAAAAAACTCCTGTAGCTTCAGGTATGCCTGTTCAGAAACACTGAAGGGTCATTAAATGTGCATAGTGCAGGTAACTCTGTGGGTGAAAAGAAGCATTTGACAAGTACATTCAGCAGCACGTTGCATCTTTTTGGCAATGCAGGGCACCTACATTCCTGTGGGGGCACCCAACAGGATTAGAAACTGTTGTGTTTTGTAGTCACCATGTTCACATTTTGCCCCCACAGTGTGCTGTGCTTAGTTCCTTTAAATTGTGCTCGAAGCTGCTATACGCTGTTCCTGTGGCAGTTAATTTCCATGCATTTCTGCCTAAGAAGGGAGCACTAGGGTCCCCTGTAGTCTCATTGGAATTAGATAGCTTCCGCTTCTATCTGTTACAAAGTATATTTTAAATACAGTGTGACTAACAGACTGAAATTGCCATCAAGGTTTTTAATCTTGTAATTGTGAAGACAGACGATATAAATAGTGGGAATTGGATGGAGCTGTGCAGATTAAAATAATCTCAGTTATTCAAAATGCCTAATTAAAGTAGCACACTAACAAGATACAGCGGCAGAGCTGCAGGTAACCTTCCTTCCTGTTCTGATGTTAAAGTATTTCATTTGGAGCTCAGTCCTCTTTGCTGTGAAATACAAACAGCCTTGAGCAGTTGGCTCTATAAAAACAGGCAGGGGAGCTACACTACTTGCAGATGCCAAATCCTACCTTTAGCAAACTGTTGCCTTGCCAACACACGGGACTTCACTCTGCCCACGTTTTCATATGAAATTATTTTCATCCACCTTTTGGCATTGTGCTAACATGCATACGATTGTTTTTAGAGAAGGGAGAGCTGCAACTGAGAAGACTCACTAAAGTTGGCAGGGGAAGATACTGGCAAAGTTGCTGTTAGCTGTTAGGTGTGTGTTAGACTCCAGTCCATGTTTTCCATACTGGCAAATCTGAGTTACACTTGCTCGCTGCCATTACAGAAGAAGAGTTACAGCATCTTTCCTGTATGAGAACTAGGTTTGTCTTCCCCACATCTGACCCAAATTATGGGAACAAAGGAAAACTCTTCTCTTTAAAAAGTGGCTCTCAAAGCCAATTGATACAGCAGACAGACAATCTATTGAACGTAGCTCTATTTCTTGAGCAGGTGATCCTAGCTCTCTTAAAGGAGAAAAATCTACCCAGACAGGAATGTTGCTCACCAAGTGTGACAATCCACAATTGGTAAAGTGAATGAGAAGCTCAGGTTCACAGGTGCCTCCAACCTGACCCACCTTCAGCCAGACTATGATTACTTAAAGAGCAATAACACCCCAATCTTTGTACTTTCTAAAGGTGGCTCAGTTTCAGTTCAAAGGGAGGGAGTGGCCGTGGAAAGTTGGCATACGGAACAAGAGTGTTTCATTGTTTTCTGAACTCTTTTTAAAAAAACTCCTGCAAGCTGGTTGCAATACCAAGACACTTGTTTACTACTAGTACTATTGGTACATTAAGAAAAAAAGAATAAAAAAGGCCATTTCCTGAAATGCAGAATGCAAGGTGACCATACGGAGACCTACCAGTGCTACAAATAGAATACAGCCTTTTACAGTTGTTATATTTAAGCAGTACTGTCAAATACTACAGTTTAATGCAAGATCTTTTGCTTCCCACCCTCTCCAAAATTAGTAAAGATGACTCATGCTCAATTAGCAGGAGAGAAATCAAGAACATTCTAGAAGCGATGCTTTAAAGAACTACTGGGTGTGAGTAAACCATAGCTGTTGTTCCCAGGCAAGGGCTGGGTTGTATTGAAACTGTGTCTTACAGCGGTGGGAAAATATGGGGATAGAGGATGATGCAGTAATTTTACAATTTAAGTCCTCCCTTTCCTGTGAAAATTGGACAGCACTGTTTAGAGGATGGGAGGGTATTAAGCAGAAAGAATAGAGCAGGTGGGATAGTTGTTCTTTAAGGGAAGAGGATACACAGAAAAAACAGGATAATATATTTGGATCTGAGCACTCTGTGAACGTAAGATTTCTCTGAGTCATTAAAACCAAGGCTGGTCATCCTTTGAGATTTCCTAACAGAATTATTATCCTGACTATAGAGAGGCAACTTATTAAAAGGTAATAATAATGTTCTTTTCTAGAGCACATAAATCATTTAATTTTCCGAGTTTTAAACTATTTTTTCTGTGATTTCCAGTAAGACGGATATCTCAAACGAGCATAAGTGTGTTGGGCACATCCGTGCAGTTTATATTCAGTTGGCTCTGAGTATGTGCATCCCTTGGGTCCTCTGAAAAGCCAAGATTTTGTTGGTGTTACATTGCCTAATTCTTGTGTTCTAGGGTTGGGTTGTTTTTTTTCTGCCTTTGATTTTAGCATGACTTAGTGAAAGCTAAATCCCACCACTGGCTGAAGAACACAGAGACCTGCAAAAATAATAGTGGTGTGGGGGCTTGGGGGGCATTTCTTTGTTTATGACAAAGCTGTGTATTGCCCTTATTCTGCTTTAGTGAAGCTGGTGGAATTCTTGTTACTGATTTCAGTAAGATCTTGCTTTCTACATCAAGGGAATAATACTGTTAGAAAGATATTAAAATATCTTTGCATCCAGATTTTATATTTTTGACCTCTTGCAACTGTTGTCTTAATTTCTTTTCCCTTGTTCAGTTCTCCTCATCTGTTTTGGTTCCTCTCCACTTCTGTCACATTTCATCCCCTTCCAAAAGCAGAGCCAAACCCTGCTTTACTTTGACACTTTCTCCCCTTCTCCTTATCTTTTTCCTCCTGCCACCAACTCAGTTTAGTGGAGAGGTGACCAAAGCTGCATTGAGCTGTGCCTTCAGTCTCTGGGAAATGGCAAATCTGCACTGGCAAGAGATGTTCTGCACTTGAGATCCTTTTCAGGACTGACTGCTGCTTTTGTAAGTCACTATATATGGTCAAAATACTTGTTTGCTCCTTTGTGGGGGGTAAAAAAATAAATAAAAGGAAAGATTACCTCTGAAAAGCCAAACTGGGGGGAAAAAAAAGAACCAAATGACAACTTTCAGTGAAAAAGGCTCAAAGAATGATTTTTCATGTGTTGCAGCTTCTAACTCCTCTCTTCCCTTCTCCTGGAGCGACCCCTAATGGGATGTGACATGGGCACCACTGACCTGTGTGTCACCAGCCCTGCCACTGGGGTCCAGGTGTCCAAGAGTGGCAGCCACACATCCCCAGGGCTGCCCCTGCTGCTGGTCCCAGTGGTACATGGTCTGCAAAAGAAGCAAAGGGAGAAGGCAAGCCAGAATGGAGAATGGTAGACGTAGAATATTTTGGAAGTGCACAGCGATGTTCACTGAAGAGGAGGGAATGATACCAAAAGAGACAGGAAGAGGAGTGCATGTGCATTCAGCAGAGGAAGAAGGTGACTCCTGTGCCAGACACAGTGGAGGGAGACACTTTGAAGGCCTTTTCCATTAGTCTCATTAGGCCCTCATGGGATCAGGGGAGTTCAACAGAAAGAGCCAGAACTGTCTGGCCTGCAATTCATTTATGGCAGCTGCAGAAACAAAGGAACAAACAAGAACTGACCATCTTACTTTATGTACACGTATATACACACCCCACGACCCGCACACCTGAACATCGGGGCTGTCCTGCCACAGTGCCTGGATAAAAATTCCTCCTTACAGCTTCTGACACATGAGACTTGAGTGCGCACCTGAGTTACTGGGTACCACACATTCAGCCACAGTGTGGTTTTATGAGCCAGAGCACGCAGATTTAACACCTCACCTCACCTGAGAAGGAAAGTTTCTGGTCCTTCTGTGGTCCTGGCTGTTACTGCCCTTGCTAAAGTCGTGCCAACACAATTGCTCATCAGGTATGCTGTGAGTCACCCCAAGTTGCTCAAGTTGCAGAAAAAAACCAGCAGCACGAAAGAAAAGAGTTGAATAGTTTCCTGCTATTTATGTGAACAGCTCTTAGAAGAGCCTAATGTGGAGCTAAGGGAGAAAAGTCGTGACTGCCCAGCCAAGGGTGGGAGCTGTTAAAGTCAGCTGCCTGTGGGTCTCTACCCTTAACCAGCCCACGTGGCTGCTTTCCTGGATGGTCAAGCCCACCATTTGACAGAAGATAAAACCATTGTTCAGTGGGTTGATACCATGGAAATAGCCCAGCAAGGAAAAGAAAGGGAAAGAAAAAGTGAATAGTAGATAATTAGTATAAATTGGAAGGCTGCTGTTGGTTATTGGAAGGCTGCTGTTGGCTGCTCTTGAGGAAGCCTACTCACAGCAAAAGACAACTGGATTCAAGCAAAATTAACACGTATGATACATTGAAGTTACTATCCACTGCAGATTTAGATTTTATGGAACAAATGAAACAGTTCTCTGGAAAGCTCTGGCAATACCCACTGTCTTCTAGAGTGCAGCCATTCTCCTCACCTTCAGTGCTGAAAAGCAGTGCAGGAAAGAAGCATGGGAAATGAAATCGCAATCCAGGATCCCTGACAGGAGTTCTGTAATTTGTTCAGTAAGGAGAGGGTTAGTTCCCAAAGCCAGCTGTTCACTGTGCTGATTTTAATACAAATACAAATGAGTAACATTTTAGATAAATCCAAAGATGTTGAACCTGAGAAAGGAAAAAAATAACCAATAGAATTTTGACCTCCTGTCATTTTACAGTTAAATCTTGCAATGCATTCATTGTTGATGGGATTAGGGAATTATTGTAGAGATAAGCAGCTTCCCCATAGGAAGACTTTTTGGCAGTCTGGTTTCTGCAGGTTTAACTCCAAGATGGCATGGCTAACTGGCCTATGAAAGCAGAAATGGCAGCGCAGACTTGGAAGCATGGCTTGTAACTCAATCCCTTCTGCCAGCAGCACACTGCTTGACACAGATCACTGCTAGGATGTGTGTGAACTTGGCAGAGCTAAGATTCAGAACTTAACTGTCCTTTTATTCCGTACTTCTCAAATCTGTCTATCCTGTTTATGGGAGTAGGATTTGCTATCAGCTTGTAACTATCAAAGATGAAGGTTGCACGAGGCTTTTGGGGCTCCTAGGTCAGAACAAACTGTAGGGCTTAACATTTCCATCAAAGCCCTGATGATTATACAAGGTCTTAGGCATTTCCACTAATTGTCTGCTACGTTCATAAATGTAGCTGGCTGTCATCATAGACCTGTAATTCATTCTACATACTGCTTATCATTTCAGAATTGTCTTTACTACAGAACGCTTTGTTATTGCACTTTCTTTAAAAAAAAAAAAAAAGTTAATCCAAATGATACAAGTGACTGGCGGAGTAGCTGCTGATGAGAACCTCTCTCCGTTGTTTAGTCACTCTAATCAATTCTACAGCAGGCATGTGTTACAACTGTGCAGGTACATACAAAACCTGTCCAACCTGAATGCCCTGTCTAAGGAAATTTCTCAGGCATGCCTTTAAAGCACCTACTGCTGCAGTTAAAAATACTGTAGACCTGCACTGATCACATTTGTCATCCCATTATCAATCAGCTTATCAAAGTTAAGGGGTGGCATACAGAATGTGTGTGAACACGTAGAAAGTTTTGGAGCAGCATCATTGAGGATTGGGGTCAGTTATAAATATGGGAAGGTTAGCAGCAGGCAGTGACTACTTTGACAACAGAAAACTGCCTTTTCCAAAGCTCAGCAAGGTGATGTAGAGGAAAAGTTGATTCTCAGCATGTCAGAGGGCCTCAGTACACACAGAAAAAAAGGAAATTCTGAAGTCAGCAGCTGACTGATCATGAATTCCCAACTACCAAGTTGCCAAACATACTTAAAATTTATGTTTCCCTTAATCAAATGGTCCTTCCTCCATGTAGACTTGTAAGAACTGTTTCCTGGTGGAGCATCTATGAAATCAATAGTCAGCCTTTAAAAAGAGAAGTGCCCTTCTACATCCAACACTGTCCAAGGGCCCTGAGGATCTAAGTTGACTCCCTGTCTTTGGAAGGCATAATGTACAACTCAACTGAGCAGACAAAAAAATACCTGATTGAGTTCCAATTAATGTTCTGCACAGCTACTACTTTTTCAAAATACTATGAACAGTCCTAGTAAAGTGATGACTCTTTACGTATTAAAAATTATGAGTCTTTTGGCTGCATTGTTTGAATTTGGTACAAGGAGTTCCAAATCCTAACTCCAGGGCCAAAAGTTAAATTTCTCTTTACGTTTAGCTCCACAAATATCTCTTGTGAAATATTTGAAGCCTGCTGAACAGATTTGGTAACTAGCATGGTTACTGCCCTGCTTCATAGAAATGGTTGTGCAGAAGGGTCAAAGAAAAGGCACGCTGTCATGCAGAAATCAGCATCACCTCTGAAGAACATACACACAGAACTGCTCACTTGGTTCCTCTTGAACAAGGGGAACAATTTTGTCTGCTCTAACTAACACTACTTTCCTGTGCAGAGCAAGTGGCAGCAGGAAAGGACTCATTACCTTAGCCCTCTGTGGAGGGAGTAAGAAGGGGCAGAATGGGAATATCCAATAATCCTTCATTGTTGCTGTCACTGGCTTTCTTAGGTTAGAAGCATCTGGCAACACAAGAGAGGAATTTGTTAAATTCCCTTGTGTTCCTGCTTCAGCCTTTCCTTTTCAAGCTCATACAGCCTTGACAACAACTGAGCCATTGCTCAAGAGGGAAATGCCATGTGGATCAGCACTAGCAGCATAAATTGAAAGTCTGTGTGCAAACCACAGATCCTGCCCCACTTTAAAGACAAATACAGGACCACTGTGTCAAGCATCTTACATTCTTGGCTGTCAGCCAGCAATGGAATAATAAGATTCACAATTCTGTAATTAACTTCAGAACTTTGGAGCAACATGCCTGACACGCTAAGGGTTTTCATTTCCCCAATAGGCAACTCTAGCTGTACTACGCTTCAACATCCATCATGTTTACTAATCTTAGTCTGACCCCTAGTGAGCTGTCACAGAATAATCAGATTTAGCAAACATGAGGCACCTTCCTGAGCGGCAGCTACCACAAAAATCAGTAATTTCTCCTCTTTTTGGTTCGGTTCTGGGTTTTGTTTGTATTTTTTCCTTTAAAAATACTTGGTTACTATTACTGGTAGCCTAACATAAGAAAAAGTGAAGAGTCAACTCAGAAGTTGTAAGGCTTTTTTCTGAAGGTCAGGGTGCGAAAGAGAACATATGACCTAGTATCAAATTCGCTTAATTTATCTCTGCATATAAGGTGGGTTTTGCATCCTTCCCCTCCTCCTTTTTTTTTTCTTTTTTTTCTTTTTTTTTTTTTTTGTGAAATCAGAAACTGTTTCTTCAGAGTTATGAAGAGATTTTTGTCTCTGAAGGAGATGAAGTGCAAGTTGCATCTGGCTAGATAGTAAGTTTAAATTAACAAATACTTTCACAAAAAAAAAGGTGTAAGTTAAAGCAGTAAACACATTTTGAAGGACCTAAATAACTTGCACAATTTTTCAAGCCGTTAGAAGCTTCTAGGTTTGTCAGCTTCAACCTCAGCATTTTGTTCATACTGGATATTTCTTGCTCAGTGTGTTTATGCCAAGTAGTTACAGGCCAAAATAAAATCACTGTGCGCTTGCCTTGGCAGTAACACAAGCACAGTAAAATTTTTATGGATTTTTTTTCACTGCATGGAGATCTATCTATCAAGCACACTGACAAATTAAAAAAAGTAATTTGCCCAACCTCCGAAATGTACCCGTGAGAGTTCAGGCTTCTCTTTTTTTTCCTTTCCAAGCACTTTTCTGTAGCTGTAGCCAAGAGGAATATCTCAGTATTAGTACTCTCTGTCTATGGTTTTGGTGTATTTCTGTCTCCCAGTCTGCACAAGATGTGGTTTTGACACCTATTCCCATCTTTCTGCTCCTTCCAGGCATTTTGAAGTTCGTGGAAATCACGGTTAACCTCCTGGTGCTGATTTGCGTGGGAGCTTCCCAAGCCTCCGTTGCAGGCTTCACATCCCTTGGAGGCTTCGGATCCTTTAACCTGAATTCGGCCTACAGCCCCTTTGAGGGCACGGAGCTGCAGGAGGTGAGGGAGCTGGACATGCAGTTCACGCAGATGAGAGCCCCTTGCGTGTATGGCGGAGTGGCCTTCAGCTTAACAGTGGCCACGCTCACCCTCGTCTTCCTCGTCGTGGGGGCAAAACCCATCCAGCAGCTCCGGCCGGGGCTGCTGGTAGGCGAATGCGCCTTCAGCCTGCTGGCTGGCATGGCGTACCTGGCAGCCGTGGGGCTCTACCTGCACTTTGTCAGGCAGGTGAATGCCACTGAGGTGTGCAGGAGGCGTGAGCGGCTCTACGCGGGCCGTGGCTACACCTCCATGAACTGCGCCGTCCAGGGTGGCGACGCGGCTGTCGGCCTGTTCGGGGTCGTCGCTTCCTGCCTGTACTTCGCCAGTTTTGTGGTCTGCATCCTTGCTATCCGCACTGTCCGGGCCTTCCAGAGCCACACGGCCAAGGCTCAGCACAGTCCCAAGGGCAGCGTTAGCGACAGAAGCATCAGAAACCACCGCGCTGTGTGCAGGACCTCTGAAAGCTCCCACAACATCCAGGCTCTCGCCACGTTAGTGTGAAGTCAGCTCTGGGACTGTGCCAAAGAACTGAGGCTTCAGCAAAGGATGGACGCTGGCAAACAGGCGACCCGCCCGCAGAGTTTTTCCTACAGGGTGCTGAGGTGTGTATTGAATCACCGATTAGACTGCTGCAACATGACGTAATAAAATCGACACTGAGTGACTGGTTTTAACAAGGTTTTTTGCACCGGTCTCTCAAGCTGGACTCCTGCATTTAAAATGCATTTGATTGTAATGTTTTCATCCTGCACAGAGCAAATCCAAACAGCAGCGGGCTATTAACAGGTTACAACTGTGTTGCTGCCAAACTTGTGCTAACAACCACTTCCCTTCCTCTCCCGTGACAGAGAATTTTACACACAGCTAGGACGGGCAGCCTTCAACGGAGCCTGTGCCCGTTGTGCATCCTGTTCCTTTATCCAGCAGTGCTTACAAAGCAAAGAACACCCGAGTGCTTCTCTGAATTGTGTCCAAAGTTACACTTGTGACCTGTTTTGCCTGGGCTAGTGAGGCGTTTTACCTTTTGAGTCACGGGGGTTGACACATGCCGATCATGTGCTCCCTGAGGAATGCCGCTGGGAGGAACGAGCTGCAATGTCAAAGGCAGCATTTGGGGTCCTTCTCCAGCTTCCTTCTACTTTTTCTCGTCTCACTGAGCGCAGATCAGAACCGGAGAGGCATCACACTGGTCAGGTATCAGCTTAGTAAAGATACCATTTGCTTCTGTAAGCACCTAAGCAAGGTTTGGCTTGCTGACTCCACAGCCAGTGGTGGGCAGAGCCTGAATCAGGAACGTGCTGCCTGCCGTGGGAATGCTGTAACAATGACAGAAAGTACATGTATCCTTCCAATATCTAAACAGGCAAAGCATGAGTGAACAGCAATAATTGTATGCCCCAGGGGTTAGAAAATAAATTTAAGAGAACATCTTTCAAGAGTCCTTTGTTTGAGGCAGATGAAATAGATCACTGGTCTTCAAAGATGATGGAGTGAGAAAAAGAAAAGGCTGTTTTTGAAGTGTATAAGATCTGTCAGCTTGAGAGGAGGGAAGATTCTGGCCATTTTCATTCTTTTCAGTTTTATCTGGCTCACAGTCATTGCCCAGATGAGGCTTTTTTGAACCATAGTAGAGCTTATTTATTGCATACCTCATACATACACATATGTATACACACACACTGACACACAGAGATCTCAAAGGATTGTGTTTGAGGCCAAACAAGAAAACGTTATGGTTCTGATTAGAAGTGATTACATGAACCTTTACAATAAGTATCATTTATATAATTCCTTAAACATCTCTTTAACACTTTGAACACCAACAAACTCCATAGCATTATTATGCTTATGGAGAGACAGGAATGGAGTCTTTCCAAACTTGCTATGACTCACAGTTGTCACAGAGTCAGGAAATTAGGACTTTGATTTCTAGCTCTTTGCCCAAGCCCAGACCTTCTCTGGTATGCTGTAATCGGCTGGAATGTCTGTTCCAGGGATGTCTGGCATGCAGCTAAAGCCGCAGCTGACCACTTGTTAGGCATCTCTGCCTGCACTCTTGTTCTGTGCTACCTCTACACCTTGCACGGTTTGAATGCAGGCTTAGTTACACCATGACACTGTTATTAACTTATGCAAACAACAAAAAGCAGCACCTTGAAGTGACAAATTCAAAATACTAGAAAATGCTCCAGGTAAGAATGCATAAATTTTAACCCAGTCCTGAAATACATGCACAATATGAATTTTAATCTCACTTCTTACTCTGTCCCACTCATTTTTGAATGCTTGCCTGCTATCACTGTGTAAAAGCAGCAGTCTTTTTGGGAGCATCAATTTCTTTTTTTTCCCTGTCTCTTTTTGCCTTGTGTCTGTAAAGGCTTCATTTGCTGCAAAGTAATTTAGTCTTTAGAAAATGGTGCACAGAGCTCCGCTGTGGACTATTGCTGTAGTGTTCCTCCCCTGGGCACTTGGGTCCCTCACAGTCCATCCATTTTGGGTCCCTTTCCTGTTAGCAGGAGCAATTTGATGTGTTTTACATGGAGAGTCAAAAAGTAGGTGCTGAATACAGGTCAGTCCCAGTCACATTCTCTCAGTACCTCCCCCAGTGGCTTCCCTGCACTCACCATCCCCTCATGTTTCTAACTTTCACAGCCTCAAGTTTACTCCTTATAACACAACTAATTATACTCTCTTTTAGTTTAAAATGGTTGCCTCTTGTCCTGTTACTACAGGCTCTAGTAAAAAGTCTCTGTCCACATTTATCAGCCCTCATTTATATATTGAAAGACAAAAGGATCTTTCCAGAGCCTTCTTTTCTTCAGGCTAAACAACCCCAATTCTCTCAGTCTATCTTCATAGCCAGCCCTCTGATCATTGTCCTAGCCCTCCTATGGAGTTGATCCAATAGGTCCATGTCCTTCCTGTGCCCCCGAGCTGGATGCAGCACTCCAGGTGGAGTCTCACCAGAGTGGAGCAGAGGGGCAGAATCCCCTCCCTCTCGCCCTGCTGGCCATGCTGCTTTTGATGCAGCCCAGGATCTGATTTGCTTTCTGGGCTGCAAGTGCACATTGCCAGTTCAAATCCATTTTTTAATGCAGCATTTTTTATCCCCCCTGTCCTTCTCCACAGGGTTGCTCTCTATCCCTTCACCACCCAGTCTGTACAATACTGGTGATTGTCTTAACCCTTGGCCTTGTTAGACCTTTGTGAGGTTCACATTGGCCCACTCCTCAGGCCTGGAGACCCTGACAGGTGGCTGTGGATGGCATTCCTTCCCTCAAGCATTCCAGCTGTCAGGTTGGTGTCATCAACAAACATGAAGTCCTGAAACATGAGGTCCTGAGGTCCTGAAACACTGCAAGCAGGGAGACCCCAAAGAAAGCCCAGTGAATGACAGTTTCTTGAAAGTTTTGTGCCTTGAATTTGTTTCCTTCCCTGACATCATGAAGAAAGATTATTAGGCAATAATTGTGTATTATAATAATTGTGAGGAGGAAATAAACAATGCTGTTTCTTCCACTCACCTTCACAGAGGGAAGTGGAGGAGAGGAGAGGAGAGGGGAACATCCCAGAAATACTTCTCAGAGAGCTAAGGCAGGAAAGAAGAAGTTTTCCTACCTGCTGGGGTGAAGGACAAGCCAAATACCATCAGAACAATCCAAACCACCCAGCTTTCCAATTGTAACAACACCATGCTTGATGTCCTCTAGAAGACATGAAAGTCTTTACTATGTGAGCTGGGAAGGTGTAAATACAAGAGCAGAGATTTTCTAGCAGACACATGACTAAGGCTGTGACAGGCTGTCCTCCCCAGCTGCCATTGCAGGTGGTCCTTTTTCCAGGGCAGATTAGCCTTCACACCTTCTGCTGGAGATGGGTGAGCCTCACCAGTACCTCTGAGCAGCGACTGCCCTTTAGTACGGGACAATAATCCACACTGGGACCAGTAAACAAAGGCAGGGGAAATGGCTCCTGTCAGCCCTACCATTTCTTTGAGCCTTTCCCTGCTGCCTGCCCTGTGCATACATGTGTGTGCATTGCCTGCATGCAGCCTTCAAGGTCAGCACTGAAAACAAGCTCAGCTGTTTCTCTGACACAGCCCCTGACAGCCTAATTCACCTGCAGCCGAAGGACTGCACACAGCCATCACCCTCAGTCCCTCTTTGGTAAGGGAATCCTCAGGGTGTATCCAGCTTGCCCTCTGTGACCACCGCAGCTCCTCACCTGCTGTGAAGGAAGCAAAGATAGCAAAGGCCAAACCTGCCCTTCTCTGAGAGGCTGTTCTGTGGGTAAACAGCCCAGCATGTCTCAACCTCACAGCCTTGGGTACAGCAAGAAGCCTTCTGGCACACCAAGCCTTTTCTGAACCTTCACAAAGAGGATTAAAATGGCCACCATCCCTGGAGATGCGAGGAAATGGATGCAGGTTGCAGGGTGGAGCTGCCTGGCAGGAGAAAAGTCCCACTGCAGATGACAGGTCACTAGTGAAAGGAGCTGGGCTGAGTAGCTCATTCATCTCAGAGATACCTGTGAGACTCCTGGGCAGCCCCTTTGGATTTAAACCATCAATTTGCACCGGTCTGCTTCAATGTGCGAGCAAATAGCTTTAGTCAGTCAGAGAGAAAAGCCTCCAGCTGAGCCCCCCAGCATTAGCTACCCACAGAGGGACGCCCTCCCCACAGAAGATTCTCAGAGAAAAAACAGTCTCTCTTTGAAAAAAATGTGTCTCCATACCCTAATCTTGAGAAGGAAACAAAGGGCATAAGAGATCTAGGCTGAGAAAGATAGAAAAGAAAGGAAGGAGAGAGGAGGAAGGAGGGGAGGGAATCCTCCCCCCGATCCTGCATCCCATCACTGAGTAAACTGCCATGAAAACTTCACTGTGCTGGGTTGTGCACCTTTGAGCACCCATTTTCCTAGATGTGACCTTTATTCAAACAAATTCATAAAATAGTCCAGTCTGGGGGAAATCTTGTCCAAAAGAGAGCAAATCAACATCCAAGGACACAGGTCTCTTGTTTCAATGTGAAAGGCAAAACTGGTAGGGGGGAGGACAAAGACAGGATGTTTACTCTTCCAAATAAGCTTAACATAACCTTTATGTTTCCCAAATAATTCATGTATCTGGAACTGGAAATCTGGTGCTGCTGGAAGATCTGCATGTATTAGGGCATTGCCATCCTGCTGCAGAGGAGCTGTAAGGGGGAAGGACCTTTGTACCCAGTACCCATCTGCAGAAAGGAGATTTTCAGGTAAGCAGAAACAAGAAGCTCTCCTATTTCCTTAATGACAAAAGAAAATTAAAAGAAAACATTCCCAGACTATAATACATTTTATCCCAATTTAAGCTTTTTCCATTAAAGTCCTCCAGAGAAGAGTTTGAGTGTATCCAATGTGCAGAAACAACTAGGGACGCAAACTGGTTGTGCAAGAGCAGAAACTGAATTCAAGGCTTAGCGTTAAGTCAGGGTCTCAGTTTACATGGGAAACTGCCTTAAACTGATGAGAACACATACAGGGATTACAGCACTAAAGAACAGTTTGAATTGAATTTTTCTTTCATAATCCATGTATTTTACTCCTAGTGCAGACTTGCTTTCATTAAGTTACTCCTCTGGTAGTTTTCCACCACAACTTGTATTCACCATAGAGTTAAGCAAAGCTACAGATACACATCAGACCTTCGGTAACTCAGATCCCTCAATCACATTTGCAGAACTTGGACATCTCTTTTTCTTTTCCAAGACTCAGGTAAGTTACTGAAGGGCACTATGAGTACATTGTTTATGACAGCTGTGACATTCATTGTTACTCTTCTCCTTCAAAACATCCATCTCCCAGAAAAGGTGGCGCGCAGTGGATTGTAGCAGCTTAATGCCAGCACAGCATAAAAACTGTCACAGATGCTCAGCATCACCCATCATAAATAAAACATGAGACCCCTCGCAAGGTCCACCAGTTGTCAAGGCATTTGATGTAATTGGTTTTGGCGTGTGACAGTGCAAAATGGGCAAGTCACAGGATGCCCTTCATTACTACAAATGGTCTATTGATTTCCAGGGATGCCTTTTGCACACAGACCTGCACCTGCTACTGGGCTCCCCAAAACTCTCAGGCCATGCTGAAGGGCTCGAGTGTGGGGAATACCTGCATGTGTTTTACAGGTAATTAGTTTTTCAGAAGGATGTAGAAAGGCTCATGAGATGGATGTGCACAGGTGCAAACAGGGTGTTTTCCTTGCTTCAGAGTGCAAAAATAATTCCCCAACAAGATGGCCCTATCATAGGGTCAGTAAGGTTGGAAAAGACTTCTAAGATCATCAAGTCCAGCTGTTAACCCAGCACTGCTGTATTGACCACTAAACCATGTCCTCAAGTGCCCATAGCCACAGCTTTTAAACACTTCCAGGGATGATGATCCCACCACTTCCCTGGGCAGCCGGTTTCAGTGCTTGAACACCCTTACAGAGAAGAAATTTTTCTAAACCTCCCTTGGTCCAACTTGAGGCTATTACTCATTTTGTTACTTGGGAGGAGAGGCTGACCCCCACCTGGCTACACTCTCCTTTCACGCAGTTGTAGGGAGTGGTAACATCTCCTGAGCCTCCTTTTCTCCTGAACAACCGCAGCTTCCTCAGCTGCTCCTCATCAGACTTGTGCTCCAGACCTTCACCAGCTCCACTGCCCTTCTCTGGACATGCTCCAGCACTTGTGCAACTTACAGGGGATTCAGATTTTTACACTGTTGTGGATTAGCTCTGACGGTGAAGATTCGGCAGTTTATTGGTCCAAATAAGTAAGACGTGGTATGAAGATCTCATTGCCCACTTGCTAAGACTACGTGAGATCTTGCTAAGACCCTGTTTTACCTGGCAGCACTGCAGATGCTCTCCTGAGCAGTAGCAGGTGTGGCTTTCTTAAGTGGCTCCCTCAGCCCTCACATCCTTGTTTGGACTCACAACAAATACTTCTAACACTCAGGAGCCTCGTGAGAGCCCTCAGTCTGTGTGAAGCAGACTCCTGCCATGTCAGTGTTGCTGCCTTCCTTGCTCAGCTGAAGAAAGGCTTTTGCGGGCCTCTGGTGCTCCTGCATGGCTCCCACGATGGGGCGGGAGCACAAGGGTGCGGGATGCACCAGTTCCACTGGCAGCCGCCACGGAGGAAGAGGCAGCAATGCTGGTCCTGTCCCGCGGTAACGCGAGGGGGAGCCCTTGCAGCTCCCAATTAATACGGAGAGCAAGAATACGCCGCCTTGCCCACCCCAAATATAAACCCTCAGTTCCTCATCAGGAAAAAAACAGGACGCCATCTCTGATCATCTTCACGAGGACATTGCTCCTGGTTCAAACAAGTGCAAGCCACATGCCACTGGGAGTGGGGAAGGTCACTTGCTATGGATCCCCCTTCCCACACATCCCTATTTCTGACAGTCCAGGATGGAATAGGGACATCCTTTCCCATGTTCTTATCTCCAAAGCATTCAAAAAATGCCAGGGAATGACTTTGCTGATACCTGAGTTGATTCTGAACATATCTGTGGTCAAACTTTGCCCAACAGAAATGAGAGCAGAGAAAAATCTCTTTACCCCTTGTTAAATGAAACTACCACAGGTGACTTTGCCAAAGCTTGCTTTCAGGGAGATTTGCTGCTTTCAGGAGGACAGCTTTGGCCTCTTTAAAAAGACACAGCAGTTTTTGCTCTTCCTCGCCACACAATTTTAAATAGATTTGAGCAGAGTACTTCACTATGTATTCTATGCACTATTCTGTGCATAATATGTCACTATATATTCTGTAATTTCAGGACCAAGGCAAGTACTAACTGCAAGTGCACCTACTGCAAGATTTTTTTTCCCCACAAAAATGCTGGTGTCTCTCTCCTTAAGAGGAATTAAAATGAAAAAGTATCTTACAAGTCACAGACTTCTGCTACACCAGTCTCTCTTCGTAGTTCTGCATCCCAATTTCCTTTAAAGCATTCAACAGCATACATTTAATTAGCAAAACAATCCCATCTGTTCCACGAGTCAATACTGACAACTTTACGGTTAAAACACATTTATTTCTCTTGGTGCAGCTGTGCTGAATCTGACGAGGAGAGAAGGGCCTGCTGTGCTCAGAGCATTGTGTCTGGTGCCCAGGCTCTCATCACAGGGCTGCTGGCACCAGGAGCTCCTAAAGCCCTCCAGAGCCCCATCCCTGCCCACTGATGGCCCCTGGGACGCCCCAAAGTTACCTACATTCCCTAAACACAAACTTCCAAAGACAATTCTACAGAACCATTGGTAAAAGATCCCTTTTCTATCTGTTTCCTTAAGTTTTAATGAGAGACACAGGAGAACAAACTCAAACAAAAACACCAAACACGCACCAGAGGCTGTGATGAGCAGCAGGACACTGGAATTGAGACCCTAATGGGGAACAGGGCAAGAAGAGCCAGATGAACTTCATCCACCAGCAGGAACTACTTCCCAGCCTTGGGACTGCATACTTCATCCTCTCCCACAAAGCCTGACATGCAGGAATCCACACTCTGACTGTAAACCAGGCACCCCGAATCTCCTACAGCAGAAGGCCTCAGGGGATCACCTACTACTGGGTCTCCCTACAAGGGAGCAGACCAGTCCTGCCTGCCCCAGGTCTCTGTCACACTGCAGTTATTATAACAACAGCTTCCTCATGCTGTCATGCTCCTGACAAGCTCTTGCAGTTTAAGTGTCTCCCTTCAGCTTCTAATATTAAAAAAATATGCAAAAAGATGAGATAGTGTCTGCCTCGTTCAGATCCTGCCTCAGTCTCAACCTAGAGGGCAAGCTTAGCTCATGGCAGGAGATAAAAGGTAGGACGAGGTATCCACGTCAACCGCAGGTGAATCCAAACTTGTCAGCCTGAGAAAGGATGATCTAAAGGATGAACTGTTGACCTCAACAGGAATGGAAATACAAATATAAAGGTCTGGATAAAAGCAGGGACCAATCATTTAAACCAGGGACTTGGAGCAAACAAGGAACTTTTTCCCCACTGATGTCCTAGATAAATGGTATACCGATTCTGCCCTGAGGCTGCTGTTAATCTATTTAATATTTGGGGGTTTTCCACCCCCACCTTTTGATTGAAATGGCTGCAAAGAGTTACTTGTTCTCAGGCGGCAGACGAATTTTAACTTTCAGCTTTCCACAGAAGCAGCAGTCTTGTCAGGTAGGGCATTTGAACACTTACAGCATCAGTGTAAGGCACAGCAAAATGCAAAAGCAATCAAGAGGAAACAGACTGATTCATGCAGCACCCTGTGAAACCCTCAGTGCAAGCATGCAGGTAACAAATCTGTAAGACAAACCAATTAATGCAACAATAGCAGAAGTTAGCCCCAAACAAGTCAATTGAACTAACAAAGCAGGGCAGTAAAGCAGGTTAACAGAGAAAAGTAAATGTAGAGTCATCTAACAGAAGCCAAGACTGTCCTGGTTCCAGCTGAGCCCAAAAGATATTTTTACCACCTTCTGGCCATGTAGCTCCCCCCTGCAGCCAAAGCTCTGAGGGACCTGACCCTGCAGTACTGCTGGGAACTGTTTGGCTTGAGTGCCTTCGTCTCTTAGAAAAAGCGCATCTCTTCACTGATGGATGGCAGTGTCCAGGGAAATCTGCCTGATCAGGTTGAAGTTACTGTTCTGTTCACTCCTTTGAATCCTACTGCTCAGCTTGAATTGATTCAAGCCCTTCTGCCCCCCAGACCAGCAAACCCTTCACAGGGTTATCCCAACCAACCCACTCAAGCACACATTTGCAAGCCCAGACCTGCAAGGCTGCACCCAAGAGGCACCATCCATGACTAGTGCAGAGATGCAGAAACCACCTCCAGAGCCAAGTGTGACATTTCATTAACACCCAGCCCCACACAGACGCACTTCCAAAGTAGCAAAGTTATGCTTAAAAACTAGATACATACAATTTGCTAGAAAATTATGCATATGAGTTGTAAACATGAGGGCTGGTGATGAAGCTGAGCTTGCTATGAAGAGATTACTTAAAGCAAAACTTCTGGGGCACTACAGTAGCAGCACATTCTGTAGCCATGAGGGAGACAACTCACACGGATGCAGAAGGCAATGCCACCATGGCACTGGTCACCATCACGAAGATGGTGGTGCCACATGCTGAATGCACAGGCAGGATGCCAACAGGCTGTTCTGGCACAACAAAATGCGTTACACTACAGCACTATGGGCAGAAAGCAAGAAATAAGCTTTTATGGCTTTTAACAAAAGGCTCACTTTTACAAGCACAGAAGCCACTCAGTTGCTTCTCAATACTACCACAACTTCCTGTTTAAAATTATCTTCCAGGAAATAATGTAAATATGTTAATTTCTCTGCCATCAGCCGTCTACCTCCTCCTATTCATGCATTTCTGCTTGTCTCAGATACATCTATCAGCAAGTTTCAAAGGACATGCAAGGTTTGATTATAAAGGTAATGCGATCCTACATTTTCCACGGCTGAAAGCCTTCTTCTTTTTAGCTCCCAACCTTCATCCCTGCTACAGCTGTTAAGTTCCGCAAACAAATCTACATCTCTTTGAGTCAGATAGTTCCCAGTAGGTCAAAACTGTGCAAAATACACTGTGAACATAATCCTAAAATCATGTACAGTATTAGTGCACATAGATGCAATTAGGGACGTTAGCGTCAGCCCTCGTGAGGAAAGAACATACTAACCACCCCCTTTTGTGAAAGAGGACAGCAATGTCCAGAAAAATGATGAGCTGCAAACATTGTATCTTGTTTTTCAAGTCCCACTTTAAAGCCAGGACAAAATACCTTTTGCCCTTGGTTAAAAATAAATGCTGTTTACAAAGATGCTGCAAGCCATCCAACCTACCGATCAAGTCCAACACGTGACACAAAGCCCAGCAGAGGGATGAAGTCACCCCTATGAATGCATCCATCCTTCACATTATGACTTGTTAAGACAGGCTATTATCACAGACATCTTTCTCAAGGCAGAGCAAAAATCCAAAGGTACAGTTCCTCCACCAAAACCCTGTCATTTTGCTGCCACAGAAGCCCTGACTCCAGAATGCTGCTGCTAACTTTACCAGGCTGAAAGGGGCAGCCTCCAGTGGGCTGTCAGTTTTGACCATCTGTGCTTCAAAGTAAGGGCATAAGGAAGGAAACCACAGCGCTGCCTGTAAGCAGTGAATGCCACGGGGGCTGGCAAGTTCTTGGGAGTCTGTCCTTCAGATGGAGGGAAGGGGAAGTCTTTACAGAGCCTATGTGCATATCCTCCTATTCATATGAGAGGAGTATCAGTTGTCAGCACCGAGCCAAAATTTAGCTCACATGAAATGGTTCCCCTTCCACCCCTACTCTGCCCTCTGCTCCTCCCTCTGAGGTACCCCATGTACAGCAGAGCAGAGACACCTTAGCACAAACAGAGACCACAGACAGCAGCAGCAAGGTTACTCCTCCACCAGCAGCAGGAAAATAAGTAGCGCCCTTGCTAGTTATCACCTTCCGCCTCAAGCAGCATCAGAACAGAAGGAAAAAAAAGAGAACATTTTCCAAGGACAATGAATCAATTCAGCAAAATCTGAAATACACAAACTGCTTATCAAAGAACACCTAAGAGTTACTAACCAATAAACCATAAACATTTTTGTTTAAATATATTATTTAATGAGTTTTCTTTAAGAAAGAGATATTTTGAAGCTCAAATTACAATGAAGTACAATCTTCTAGATCTACAGTAGACAGTGCTATAAACATTTATCAAACCAGGTATTTTAATGCTTGCTCCTCTGTTGTTATTAAGGAAAAGTAGCTAAAAATTTTCTGTTAACAGCAACCCTGTTCTAACTTGGCTATTTCACCCTAGAACAGAATAAGGACAACAGCCCATCACCACAGTCCTCTTCCCGAATACAGACTAAATGCCAAGAAGGAACAAGACACTGTCATGACTGCACACTAATTCAGCTTCTTAAAGAGTGAGAAGTAAAATGGAGCAGTTGGTTTGAGGCAATACTGAGAAAGGACGTTGCTCCTTTCCCACAGGAATCACAAAAAGATGCCCTTTTGCAACCAAAGTCTAAATGCCATCAAACTCATGTTCATTCAGCACAATGGAGCAAATTTACATAGGTAGTTTTAAATTCACTTTTCCACCTTCTCCTCATATTTTCTCTCTTCTCGCAGTATCCAATGTTTTCCTTCTACCTTTTCTTATCCCTTCATCATTTCTTATCTTCAGTCACTCAGTCCCAGTGGGACAGAGCCAGAGCACTGCTCCTCTTCAGTCTTCTGGCATTGTCAATAGTGTGGCAAAGGGCAAATCAATAGTGCTGAATTAGTACTGAGAAAGAAAAAAAGGAAGAGGTCAATTCCTCGGAGAGTTGGTTTGTATCTTTTAAAGGCCACTTTGCACAACCTTTAAATTCTGAAAATACAAGTGAGCTTCTGCAGTTAGTGTAAAAATGTGATCAAGCTGAAAAAGTTTCAACACGTCTTGGTTTAACTGAGCAGCACGCTGAGGAACCACAGCAAGCTGCTGTTTGAGAGGTGCTGCTCAGCTAGTCAGACATAAAAGCAGACATCAGGTGTAAATTTCATATTTATTATAACAAAAATTATGACATGTTCATTTGTGCATTCGGCTTTAATATAACTCTTGGTATGTAAATGTCCTACAGCAAATGAGCTCTATACAATCATGCTGGTTGTGGCAGCAGTAAGGAACACAAACAAAACGTGTCTGTAAAAGTAAGGAAAGAAAGAGACTGGAGGAAAAAGTGGGTTTCTTTGAACAGTCTACACCACCTGGTCTCTAGCTAACTTGTACACAGCCACACAGTCCATTACGCTTAATGACCATGGCCCAAAGAGTCACTTAAGAAAAAAGGTCAGTTTTCCAGGTTGTGTCCTTAATGCCAAGGCTACAAAACATGTAAGCATCACTATACAACACTGAGCTATTTACAGGAATTTCCCAATCAACTGTTCTCTCAGAGAAAATTAGTGAATCTCAGTGACTTAAGTCACCTGAAAGAGTAAAGCAACTCCTAGGAGTTAGTCTCCATATTCTACAAATGTCTATCATTTTCAAGACCAAAAAAAGCCTTTTCTCTCAAAGAAATACAGTATAACAATATTACTTAAATCATTTAGCATTGGCTACTGCCCTGCTTTTCAAACAAAACAAACAAGCCATTTTAAAAAATATTACATCATCATCTGTTTCTCAGCAATATATTAAACCTTTTTATTTTTTTTTTATTTTTTTTTTGTTTTCCTGTTTTTACACTTGATATGTTAGGGGAGGGTTAACTATTTTAAACTTTACCAGTCAAGCGTCTCTAGAAGAAAGTCAATGAATATTAAATCTAACAGACTGAAAAGCTGCAGTTATCTGTAGTGGCAGGATAAGGAAAAGGAAGTATATAAAGGAAAAGGATAAGGAAAACCCCTGCTGTAATGCAAGCCCACTGGGTCTCACAGTCAAGTCTCCTTATTTGTTAGTTTATTTCTGAGCAGTAAATAGAGGGGGTCATAGTGGTGTGTCGTAATAGTCTGCCAGGTGGTCCATCGGATACTGCTGCTGCTGCTGCTGTTGCTGCTGCTGTTGCTGTTGTTGTTCCTGGTGCTGCTTCATAATCTCCTTGACTTCTTCTTCGAGCTCTGGTGGGATGATGAACTGGTCATCAGGATCAGGTTGTGCTGGAGCAGCAAAGTAGCCCCCGGTTTTTCTGAGTGGCGCATCCGTTGCAACTTCAATTAAGTTATGGCTCCTCTCATGTGGTGCCACAGAGCCGTTGCCCCGCCGGCGCCCTATTGTGCCCGTGGCAGAATATTCAGCTTTCCTGGGAAGGCCAGGCTCATCTTCATTGGCACTGATGACGATACCTTCGTCACTGGCTTCCACTGGCACTTGGAGAAGCTGCTTCTCCTTTGCTCGGCTGCAGTGGATGTCCACCTCCACCTCCACGCGGCTGCCGTTGGTGAACACCCCCTCGATGGGCTCCTCGTCGTCGCTGTCAAGGCCGTTGTCGGAGAAGGCGCTGGAGAAGGTGGCGCTGGAGAGCTGCCGCTGGAAGGAGTTGGACAGGCAGACGGGGTGCAGCATGCAGCGCTGCTCCCCCGGGTACGCCGGGCTGTTCTCGTTCATGGCCACCTGGGGAGGCTCGTCCGAGGCTGTGGATCCCACCTCGCTGCTCATTTCCGAGGTGGAGATCTCGCTGCTGATTTCCGAAGCCATGCCACTGCTCGAAGACGGCATCCCGAGCGCGTCTGTGGGCCTGTCCTTGATGACCACGTTGACAGACTGGGGGAAGATGCCTGGGCTGGGGGGCGGGACCCCATTGAGCTCACAGCAGCAGAAGCTGTCCTCCGTCACATTGAGCTGAACCACAACAGCGCTGATGCTGTCGTTGCAGCCGTAACTCTGGGCCAAAGTGCAAAGCTTCTTGGCGGCTGCCAGCGCATCAGGCACGTTTCTGACAGCCTCCACTGCTTCATCCATCGAGAGGCTGTCCCACAGCCCCTTGCTCCCCAGAATGAAGAACTCATCTTGTGGAGTCAAGGTGATGGACTGGACGTGAGGACGCGGCACAACGCTTGGGTGAAGGAAGGTGTACCCCAAGATTCTTGTTGAATCTGTCACACCATTCACTTTGCCATCCTGAAATTAGAAAGGACAGAAAATTGGCAACGAGACAGAAAAGGATTTACAGTAGATGCCTCTCCTTGTATTTTACTGATGGCTGTTTTTGCAGTACCCCCAACACTGCCATTCACAGACAAGGAGACAGACAAGCAAAGTGACTTGCAAGGAGGTGACAGAGCTGGGATTAGAGCACAGCAAAGGCTGGTTTGCAATCCTGCACTGCGTCTCCTACACCCGACTGATTTGTCATCGGCACCACCTATGCACAGACCAACAAAGCAGAAGGCTGCAACAAAGAGCCATCTATTCTGCTCCTGCAGCTGCAAGAGCCAACTGGACAAATCTTTTACCAGTGAGTCAGACTTATCCCTCCTCCACCCACAGTATGTGGCTGTAGACAGAGCAAAGCAACACACATTTGATATAGGGGCAGGTCATTCAGTTACAAGTCCCCTCTTGCAGCTGTAACAATCGTAAGTTTCATCTTGGCTCATCACTTTAGAAACCAAGGTTCATTAAAAAAACCCCTTTAAATTAAGCATGCAAGTCAAATGTAGCAGAGAGCAAGTCTGCATTTCTCAGTCAGCTGAGTTGTAGTGAAATGTTTTACATGCCCCAATTACTTACTACATTTCTACTTAGATATGACATTTCCAAAAGGAGGAGGAGCAGTATCTGAAGGGATAACATCAGTAAAAACAGACGCATCTGAGAAAAAAATCCCATGCACGTCCAAATTCCAGAATCCTGTCCTGGTTAGAATCCAAGCTGCCAGAATAAGCAGAGCAAGTGTCTGAAACAGCAAGTCTGGCTATCTGTCAGCCTGCTGGGGATAGCTGCACCCTGCTAGTTGTGTATTCAAGAAGAACAGCAAAGGTGAGGATTTACACTCTCTGGGTCCAGCTAATAACTGTAGGGGTTATTATAAAGCAGAAAACCACAGAAAAGTGAACCCAGACTAAAAAAGCTTCCTCTTTAAAATCACTCAAAGGAAAAAAAAACCCATGTCAGCTTATTAACTTTCCCATTAGAAGGCTGACAGCAGTGATAAGCCATCAATGTGCATGAAATCAGTGAGTCATCTGAAGATTCAGCCCAGAAATTTCCCTTTTCCTCTACTGAGCCACAGAATGAGCGTGCCTCCGTGATGCACACTATGTTGGAGTGATTCCCTTTCAACTTGTCACGTTTGAGATCCCAGCCCTCACCTTTCCCTGGTAAGATCAACAGGAACATGACTTACTCCACACACACATGCCCTTACAAACACACGCCCACCCTGCCACCTCAGGCACACAGCAGTGAGATGTCTGCCCTTTCCCTCACCATTAGGAGGATTCAATATTTATCTATTCCTCTGCATGTGTCACACAAGGCAAAGCAAAACTGACAGCAGTGGCTTCAAGCTTCTAAGAAAGGAACAAATAATTTTCTCCTCTCTCATGGTTCAGCTGAGCACAGGGTGAGTTTTCCTTTTGGGCAAGTGCTCTCTTCAAGAGCAGCCTGTCAAAGGGCAGTTCTGGGAACATAGCTCAGACAGCAAGGTCAGCCTGCCAGGAGCAAGGAGTCTCCTAAGGGAAGGACAGCATTGCTCCAAGTGCTCTGCCCTCTCATCCTTTTTAATTGGAAAAGCTCTCCACGACAGTTCCAACACAGCGATTCCTCTCCCATTAGGAGAGTATCTGCTTTCCTGTTTCAATGCACCATGCTCGCAGCTGCTCACTCTTGAAAGCTAATCAAAATCCAGCATGGCAATGGGGTGGAAATGCAACTTGACTGCATGGTATGAACCACCTTGAAAGGAAAAGTGCAACTGAGCAACCCACACCATGAACACCACCTCCTAGAGGTTCCTGATATCAACACAATTTCATGCACTGCTGTGCAAACACTCTTCAAAAAGGCTGCAAGTTGCAACAGTCCCCAGCTGTTCTCTAACCTCTGTGATAATGGCCTTATGCTGCTTAATCCTCTTCAGCTCTTCTTCACAGCTCATCACGTAACACCTGGACAAAGGCAGAGGTTTCCCATTCCGGCAGAGAATGGTTTGGCACTTCCCCACGTTTGCTGAGGTTAGCGTGAAGCATCCACCAGGGTCCATGGGATCATGTTTTATATGGCAAAGGACAGCAGAGCCTCCAAGTTTCTGTCCAGCTGTTCCAAGTTTCCTGGAATTTAAACAAAACAGTGATTGTTCTTTAACTGGAAAACAAGTGTTAGGGGCAGTACAGAGAAACAGCCGCTGTTCCACAACCAGAAGCATTTGGGGCACTGGCTCTAGTGGATCATTGGGACAGAAACTAAAGTCTCCACTGAAGACTGTGACACTACAGCAGCAGCACTGCAGAGATCCCACATGCAACTCTCAGGCAGGGTGTTATTTTCACATATGCAGATACTCAAATATGCTCAATTTTAGAAAAAAAAAAAAATCTTTGCACTTCTAAGAGTTTCACAGTTGTCTTTTCCTTTACATCTTATAGATATTTGTTTTAAAGGTCAGATAGAGCTTTGGCTTCTGAAGCTATGGATCTTATTATAAAAATAATTCTGACTGTAACAAACCTCTACTTTTGAGCAAAAGCAGAAGGCAGAGGTTCACTGTTTTGTGATATCTTCAGGATAATGCTCTTAAAAGTTATCAAATTATGACCAAAAAAAATCACAATGGCTGTGAATTCCACTGTAAGAAAGTACATTTTTCATTTATGCTGTCAGGTATTTAAGCTGTTAAAAAAGTTCTTAGAAATGTTTAAGCCTGCTTTTTCAGCAGAAGCCACAGTAGGAAAAAAAAAAATCTATGGATAAAATTGAAGTTTTCAGAAGCGTGCCATTAAAAGGTAAATTAATTTCAATAATAGACTGTGAAAAAACACCCATCCTTCCCAGTAGTTTGTTTACCAGGATCTTACTCCTATAGTAATTAGAAAGCTAATTACTAGTATTTATATTAAGGCTAGGTATAGCTAGTAAGAACTTTAGATTGAAAATCCTGGGTAGAGAATGAACAACTAAATTCGCAACCAAGCTTCAATGCGCTTTCTACATTATTTTTTACAAATACACTTTAGGACTGCTGCATATCATCTGTAAGCATCAGTGAATGGCTAAATGCAACTGGAATGAATACTATTTCTGGTTCTCCAAAGAAGTGGTTAGCTGATTTTGATTTGAGACCAAAAGAAAAAAAGAGCTTTTTGTAGGAATGCCACATACCTTGTAAATGGCATTAGTAGCAAACAAAACCACTTAATAAGTACTTTCAGTACTCAAATTTGTTATTATTTTTGAATATTTTAAGTATATGGCAACCACCTTCTCAGTTAGCAGTCTGAGGCACTGTTATGAGCAGTTATGGGAAGGAAGTGTTTTCTCCCTTGTGTTTGTAAGATTCAATGCCAAAATCCTGCTTCCCTATCTTTCCCAAAACAACAGCTTCAGTATTTTTCCTTTCCAAGGGTGCAGCAATTCAACGATAAGCAATGCTACTTTTAATTTGATCCATTTACTCAGTCTCTAAGCTGCTTATTTGCTTTCTCCTTTGTTTCCCTGACCTCTTCACTCTCCTCTGTTCAATCCCCTTCATACTCCTCCTTCACTCAGTGTCTCCCTAGGCACAGTTTCTTCTGTCAAGAACAGCACGCACAGTTTCCAAACCACTACACAGAACTACTATTACACTCACAGCTATTGTATCACAATCTCTCTGGATGGATCCTGCTCAAATATTATTCAAAGGCCAAAAGGATTTCTAAGAAGTCAGACTACATGTTTTAAATATTTGTGTAGCCTTAAATAACCTGAATTGGTACAGAGAAACGGAAAGGATGAGTTCAGGCTTTGCAGGCAGTAGTAGCAAGGAAGTTTAAAAAGATGATCAAGACATTCATACCACTGACTTGGTTATGGCCAATTAAGTAAACCTTAAGACTCGGAGAAGATATCAGAAAGGAATAAACCTCCACCCACCACTTAGTCATGAGCATTTTAGTAACTTTGCAGGTGGGTTGCTACTTTTTTTGTTTGGTTGGAGAGGTGTTGGGGTTTTTCTCCCCACACCTGAAAGGAACTGAGGGCAATATTCACAAAACAAGCGATAAAAGGAAACACTGTAGTCAGATACCAAGGTTTTTTTCCCCTCTCTCACAATCCTTTGAAGCAAGAGCAGGTGCCTGACCTGAAAGCAAAGAAACTGCACAGTAAGCACAGACAAGGTAAAAAAAGCTTGGGATCCACGACTCACCTCTGCATAACGATGAAAGTGTTGATCATGTATTCCTCCTCATTCTTTGTTTTCTGCAGCTCTTCTGCCAGGATGTCGCTCATCGTGCACTGCAGCAAATAGGGCACTTCCACGTTGCGGTCCCCATCAAACACACCATAAAGGGCCTCCCGGTTGTCACAGAAGTTGTTGGCTGAAAGTGCTGCCACACACAGCCTAGGGAAAAGAACAAAGCAGGAAAACATCAGGGATTTTATCCCACTGCTAGTTTCTCAACCAGTCATTTTGACCAGAGAGATAAAGCCTGGTCTGAGGACCAGCTTTAACCACGTCTGGTTACAGGTGTTTCAGGACTGCTTTCTGAGCTGCGGAGATGAGTCGAGCCCATCAACAGTGCTAAGACATGGAGAGAACTATACTGGAAGTTCAAGCCAAGCCCTAAGGATTCTTCCTCCTTTTCAGCACGTGAGCAAGTCCCTTATTCGTAGAAATGGGGGGGGAAAAGGATGTCTGAAACAACACTAATTTAAACTGTAGTTGCTTCTCCAAAAGCCATCCTTCGGATCTAGCATGCTGACAACCAAGTTGTGTGTTAAATCAGTTAAGAGTTAGTAAAGGCTTGCTAGCACTTGCTATGGAAACCTAGGGAGCAGAAGATTTCTAAAAAGGTATTTGAGGAACAAAGAAAGATTCATCACATTGCCAGCAACAGAGACTAGCAGACTCTTGGTACATTATTTGTCAAGTGCTGCCTTAGTCACAGGAGCACCACACACTATGAATATTCAGAGTTTCGGCCATTCTGTCTCTTCTTTAGTATCTCTGATTTTGCTTGGTAAACATCCTTTGGTTGAAGATAAAGAAGCTTTGCAAAGAGGAAAATGCTTCTAAACACTCAGATCTTTTGCAAGTAGCAGAGTCTTGCATAGACCAAATGTGTTGGCTACACTTGTATCTTAGCAACTTCCCTAACAAAGACCCAAGGGGAGAGCCAGGCAGGAGAGCTGGGTACACAAATGGAAAGACGTGGCTTGGCCTCTGCAAGCCCAAAACGTCCCCAAAACTTCCACTAAGGAAAGGATCTCTTTGTCTCAGCACAGAGGTGCTCTGCTCCTGGGGTGCTCGCACAACAAAACCCTGGGCAGGCCGTACTTGTTCTTGACGCCGGACGCCTCCGTGTAGCCGTGACTCCACACCGCCGGCGCTCCCGACGCGTCCCCGGCCGACGGCTGGTCGATCTTGAAGCACCGGATATTGCTGCAAGGAGAAAGGAAAGGGGAGAGATGCAATGGATGCACTTGCTGACATGAGCCAACTTACAATGTGAAAAGAACACCCTTTTTACTCTCCCAGTTCTTAGTAACACATTTAATAGTAGCAAACGAAGCAGGGCATCCGAAGTGGTTACCTTTATGTGCCTGTATACAACAAACAATAACTGAGCCTCTATGAGGGTGTCAGCTGTTTGTCACTATTTTGTTTAGCTGGCTTGTATATCCCTGCCTTCAACCTTGAGCTATTTGTTTCAAACCAGGTCCTGAAAGAATACGAAGCAAATTTGCCAGTAGTTTAATGAAAGCCAGCACAGGGAACTGACTTTTTTAACTTATACATCTCTCTCATCCATTTTAACAAGTTTCTGTGCTCTTTTCAAATTCTCCTATATGACCCATAGCATCCCCTGAACAGAAAAACAAAATATTTAAAATAATTGTTTAGAAACAACAACGTGTAGTAACAGTCTTTCATGAAAACACCCACACAACAAAAATCAGCTCCATCCTGATCCTGCACCAACCTGCAAGAGCCGGCCTGCAGTCCTGACAGCAGGCACAGCCCTTCTGCATTCCCCAATTGTGCAGTCCAATTTTCACATAGGCCCTTGATCCTCTACCCTCCAATTTACTACCAACATAGCCTTTAGCCTGAATTTCAAGTATCTCCCAGAGCATAGTAAAGACTTAAAAAGGGCCCAGCCCTCTCTGTTTATATTCTTCTCTTCACAGCCCTGCTTTGCTGGGGAGAGATGACCTACCCTCTGCTTCCTACTGCTCTCTTCCAAAGGCAGGAAAAGCGAGCTCCCCACACGCTGCAGACACTTCAAAGGCACCCAAACCTTTCATGAACCAAATGAAACATAAAAGGACACAAGCAGAAAGGTCTAACTGTTCACTCTGAGCATTCGTTTTTCCTCTAAATCCCCAGATGACCTGAGCACACAGGAAAGTCTTTTCTGCATTGCAAAGCCTTCCCCAAATAACCTAAAGTACTGTCACATCCAGTTTGATTTCTTTTTACATTAATAGCCAGGATGTACATCAGTGAGGGCAGACTAAAAGCCAACAAATTACATAAATAATGTTACAACCACTTGTGTTTTAAGTTCTTGGTTTTGCAGCCCTCTGTGTGACAAATAGGAGGCAAACATCTTGCCACGACCATTAAAAAAGATTAACTAACCCCAAATCAAACTGGAAACCCGGATCTCTTCTAAGATAGCAGAGATTTTAATTCTGTTGCACCTGCAAAGCAGGACACACATGAGCAAACACGCTTTCTTTGCAGACGTCTCATACAAGGCATTTATCTCTAGGGCAGAGGAACTTGGGTCACAAAGGCTTCTGTTTGTTTCTTTTTTAACTGGGTTGACCGACCACTGGTTCCTGGGCAGGTCAAGGACCCAGAGTTGTCTCAAGGCTTCCCGGCAGTGGTGAAAAAAATAAAGCTACCTCAACACACTGTTTCCAGCCTCCTTAGGGGCACCGGTACAAACAGACCATGTGTCCAGAAGGGAATGATACCCAGCAGAACATCCTATGCAGGCAATACAGGCTAAGGCTTCTGGACAGCCTGGCTTATTTTCCCCTTAATTTAAAATGACTGTTACAATTGAACTAGATGCTTTCTCTTAAAAATCAGAGTAACAGCATCTTTTTTTTTCTTCTTTTTCATTTTAATTGCTAATGAAAATTCTTACATCCAATAAATCACTTGGCAACATCCTCCCAAGTATGCAAGCTTCCTTTAAGATCTCCATACATACTAAAAAAGCAAGCATGCATGACAGGACTCTTCTCTCCAGCACTGAGAATACATATTAACCTACTACCTGCTTGAATTCTGCCAGGGCACAGATGGAGAGCTGCTTTTCACATGCAGAAGGAGGATATAAAAACTACCAAGTGCACAAGTATTTTTGTGCCTGCCACGAAAATCAAGTGAAAGAAGCACCTCCTCCCTCACAGTCAATTATAGCAGTATACCATAAAAGTAAGGGTAGCATATCAGACACTGAGAAACCCCTCAGGAGGCCTGAAACACCTGACTGTGCCTGATGAACACTAGTGAACAGAACAGACCTGTGGTCTTAAGAATAATTAATTAAAAAAAACCAAACCAAAACTAAAAAAACCCAAAAAAACCAAAAAAACACCACAACAAAAAAAACCCCACACAAAAAAACCCCAAAGAAAACACAAACCCCCCAAAAAACAAAAAATAACCAACCAACCAAAAAAAAATCCAACAAACAAACAAAAAAACCCACCCAGACTGCCAAGGCCAAAACAAATAGCAAGCAAAACGCACATGCGAGAGGGAAAAGTTTCCTGTGAATTAAGGACCACACATATGCCAGTGAAAATATGGCATATAACTGGGCAACACTACTCTTCAAGTACTTAGAATTTAAATTTGTACAATAATGCTACCATGCATGATGCCTGAATCCTAACGTGGCAAGAGAATGCGTGCCCATCTTGTCTGCTGGGTTGTACACAAAAAAAGCTGATCTTTCACTAAGTTTTGACGCCATTCATTAACTCTACAAAATATATATATCTTTTTCCCTATGAACCAGAGCAATATTACACACTGCTTCTTCAGGAAGATATCCTGTGTGCAACAAAGCAGCTCTTAAAATAGAGGCATGCCCCTTTTTTCACTGTCTGCTGCAGAAAATGGACTCTTGTTCTTATCTGTGAGAAATCATCATTACTCAAATTTCCACCTATATTTTGAAAATCTGCTGATTCAAGCTAAAAGTAAACTCCCAACGTAAGTTTCCCTTTCTTGCACAGCAGATAAGGGTTACTACTCCAGTGTCTGATCTTAACCGTTTAAAAGCAAACAACATGAAGTAACTGCTCAGCCCCTGAAAAGTAAATCAATCCTCCTTGGAACCATTCAATGTTTAAGAATAAAATAGATTGAGAAGGAAACTTGGAGCTAGTGCAGTTTCCTACAGGACCTAAGAAAAGTTCAAGGCAGCACTACTGTCCACGGATTATCCGGTTTACTGCAACAGCTTCCCATCACGCTGCTGAAGAAGGGACAAAGCACTTGGGGAATTTCAGTTATGGATGACACTTAAATCCCAGGGCAGGAAACAAACAGGTGGACAGGAAGGAAACTGAGGGTCCCAAAGCAAAGGAACCAGTTTTTCTGCAAACAGAGTGAGAGATGCGAGTCTTTAGCAGTTTAAATATTAAAAAAATATATAATTTCTAGGACAGAAGCAGACAGATATGAAAGGGAACAAGAAACAGTATGTGAAGAGGTAAAAAGCAGCACAATGGCAACGACAGACCCAAGCAGATGAACACGAGAAAAAGATACAGCAAGCAGCTACTGGCATCTCATCAGTGGAATAAAATATGTCTTTGGCTGAACCTAACGTCAGAAGTAAAATGGAATCAAACTGGCCCAGTAGTGGTTACACCAGACTAGCAGACCTCTCCACGAGTTACAGCTGAAAGCAATTGCACTGAAGTGGGTAAAGTCATCCTCTTCAATGAAGCATCAATTTCTGACCTATTCACACAATCTGTTACTTTCTCATCTACTGGCAACAGGGAACCATATTCCTTAAAAGAGATACCACTTCTGTGTACTGTGGTTTTCACATGTAGAATCGTTCTGCTCCTTCCCCACTCTATAAGGTAACTTACTTCAGAAGCTCTAGGGTTTTGTGATCCAGGGCTAATCTGGGATTTCCAGTCAGGTCCAGCTCCTGCAGTTTTGGAGGCAGGTTTTCAGGCAATGTGACTTCACTCAGTTCATTGCAGCTTAGGTCCACACACTGCAAAAGGAAAGCAGCCAAAAAAGCAAGAGAATTCAGCTGTCATCAAGATCATACAAATTTTGATTAAATGTGGTAATACATGTTTCATGAACAATAAAGACTGCAATCAAGACCTAAGACCATTAATTTAAGTAAGTGGTTCTTACAAAAGAAATTCTTCCGTGGCATTTAGCCATCTTGCCAGATGTCTGGGACACCTAAAAATATGTTCCTTCCATTTCCATCTCTAGTCAGGTGTCATCTTGTTACAAAACCAGTAAGTTTTGTCTGCTTTTCATAGAGATAAAGATGGTCAGTGGATTTTCAAAGTAATTAAGAAAAAATGTTATTAATGAAAACATTCTCTTAATAGACAAAGAAAATGGAGATAAGTACAGCTGGGGCTTCTAAGCCACTGGCATAGTAGTCCATCCTCCAAATGAGTATGAGCAGGCTCCCAGAAATTCAGTATTTACTGAGGGATATTAAAATAACAAGTGTTATTAATGTGGAAGGGAGGAGTAGAGAAGGGAAAAAATATTGGAGCAGTTTTAAACATGGTTTTAGTTAGTGTCATCTTAGATGGATTTGTATTTAAAAACGAAATCAATACAACAAGTGAAAAAAATAAAGTTTAAGTATTTCAAAAATACAAAACAGCAGAGAAACTTGCAGGCTATCCACCAGCTAAGCACAAATTAGCTAGAACAAGTGCACTAGAATGACAAAATCCCCAAACAATGTTTAAAGTTGCATATCCAGATGAAAGTCAATACACCGGGAAAAATAGGGCATATGAGAACAAAATCAACTCTCCAAACCCTATTATAGGACGACTAGTGTAGTATGCACCAAAAACGAAAAAAAAATAATACTGAGAAGACCGAGCAGGTTGATATTTAACAGAGGACAGAAGAACTATCCACATCTTTCTGAAAGATCATTTTCTACTTTCAAGCTGCAAAAGTGAAAGACTTCAGAAACTTTAATAAAAGAGCTGAAAGGGGTAGAGGGAGATTTTTTCTAGCTGCACATTTTGACCATTATGTAATTTCCATCAATATAAGAGAGGTACTTTCATTTCTGTAGGTATATTCAAAGACATCGGTTCCTGAGCTGGAGGCAGACATAAGATAACCTAGTAAATCCTGGAAAAGAAAAGTCTTCAAATACTTTATTAAATAAGCGCAATGAAAATAAAAATTTTCTGACCCAAATCTTGAATCCTGAGATTGTCTAATATGGAGGCTTTATCATCTATGAAGAACAAACTGCTGACGTTATCTAAGCCTGATAAGGAAATCAAAGTTTAAATCTGTCACGCAAACAAAATAGTAGACAGCTTAGCAGCAGTTATTCCAGAGAGCTTTTTCCCTCTGCACAACTCCCGGCTGCTTCCAAAGAGCCAGTAATTACTTTGCAGATTAAGGAAGCTGCCAGCAGGCCTTGCTGTGTTCAACACCTCCATGCCATTACGTATTTGATGGAAGAGCATGCTGGAATGAAAAGTACAAATACCAGTAATTTCATTGTTCTCCTTAAATGTCCAGTGTGCCAAAGACGGCGACACTCTACATCAGATCCTTTGGTCCCTAGGCACTAGTGAAAATGATTTATTTATCAGGTTGGAATTTCTAAAGTGTTACTTGTACTCTCTTTGAAGAACAGGCTAAGAGGGACTTGCTGTGGGTCTGTGTTAAATTTAGTCCTTGTTCTACTCCCCAGGCAAGCAGGACAGATTATTTCCTAACTTATCCCAACTTCCTCCTGTGTTATTTTAATGCAAGCTGGTTTTGCCCCGCCCATGCAGCACCAGAAGAACAATTGCAACTGCACACAGGATTTTGCACTGGATGGGCCAGCTGGAAGACAGGGTTTAACAGAGAGCATCTGCTTAGGCTGCTGCTTTCACAGCTTTGTAACTGTTGTGTTCAAGGCTGGAAGGGGCTTGGGTTATTTCCACTTGTAGCTGAAGGTGGTCACACCAATATTATCCTATTTGGCTTTTTTCTTTTGTCAAGCAAGGAAAACTGAAGTCACACAACAACTGCAGGGAAGAGTCTGCTGGGGCACTGACTCAGGTGTGAGTGCTTCCAGCTGCTCGGCTGTTCGCAGAAGACATTTCAGTGTACACAGGGCAAACCTAACTCTGACAGTATAAATACCTGTCATGAAAGACAATAAAACCCCTAAAAATGTATTGTGCAAGGTATTTCCAAGGTCTCCACTGGGCTCTTTGAAAGAGAGGACAACACACAACTTCTGTAGCCTTGACTGTAGTGTGTAAAAAAGGCTTAGAGACAGTTATATCTTTAAAATGATCTTGCGTCTGGAAGTCCTGGAGTTATTGCAATTGTACAAACATCATCATTTACACTAGTCTTCCTTCTGAAATAATTTCAGACAGCATAGTAACTGCTGCTTCTAACTGTTCCAGTGACACTGACACCAAAAACATAATACGTCAGCCTCTCAGGCTAATTAAATACAGAAGCAAAACAGCCATTACCTCAGATAACAGAGTTTCCCCAGGAGTTTAGAGTGAATGCCACTTCAGTTAAAATTCATCATCAAATATGGTATAATCACAGAGGTGACATCAGACTAGATGACTTTGTGCTTTGCTACAAACAAGCTTATTTCACCAAGTGACCAAATCCATAGTTAAAGAAATAAATTCTGCACTTACTTTGGCATATTTTGAATGCCATCCCATATCTAAGAAGGAGCTTGGGTAAGGGCAAGAAATGGATACAGGCAGGCAGCACAAGCTTTACCTCCAAGACTGATAAATACCAACCCTGACCTAGAGAAATCACCAGAAGGGCGGAAGAACTCCTATGCCCAGCAAGGCACCTTCCCTTCTGGCAACTACATGAACTCATGTCATCTAAGTCAAAACTAGGCTTGAGTACTGACCAGGCATTTTCATTCCACAAAGGTGGAGTCAAAGAACACTTTGCCCTCTTAGATTAAGCCACACGTTATCCCTGCATTCCCAAAACACTTAGTGACGTCCATGTCTCTTTCTTCTGCTGAAGAGAACAAAACCACAGGGAACCAGCAGGAAGAAACTGCCAGCTCTTCCAAGAGCATTTTGCTGCTCGATGTGGCCGAGTAGCACTTTAACTATGACACTTCTATAAAGCGTTCAGTGTTCCCCAAGATGCACAAACAAAAGGAAAAAGGTGACTGTTCCCTATCAGTATGTTTACATTATCTTTTTCTTTTTTTTTTGTTAACACCACCCTCATATTTTTAAAGAAATGTTTACCATGCAGAGTCTTGCTCCCCCACCCCAATTCTTCCTCTAAGAAAAAACTTCTGATTGATTCTAAATGGCCCTCTGCTTCCTCTGGCCATTGTTCCAAAGAGGGAGGAGTATTCAAATACCCACGAGTTTGTTTGAGATTTCCTGGCTGAAACCACAAAGCTCATCTTTACACATACTCGCTTGTCCAACAGAATTATTGCTCCTGCTGCTTTCCATGACCCCAGACACTGAGGCACACACAGCAGGCTGGGAACTTAGCCTTTTGACTTCGCAAAGCGCCAGAAGGACACTTAAGTTGTTTTGAGTCCCTGAATAGGTAATCAGTTCTCAGCCTCCGAGAAGGACAGATTTTTCTGCTGTACCACAAGATTTGTATGCTGTGAGATAACTGTCTCCAGCTCTGTCCAGCAGAAAGGGCACACAGTGCAAACTATTCTGCACTAGAGCCAGGCAAGAAGCAGGAACTCGATTCACAAAAGGTAAAGAGCTGTGTTCATCAGTGTGGCCAAGTGAAGAATGCATCCCTCAAAAAGAAGTGTCAGGAAAAGTACAGAATTACTTCTGGAAGCACAAACAGGAGACAGATTAGGTAATCTCCCTGTTGTGCAAAATATGACTGCAATTAGGAAAATGAAAGTAGATTGCCTAAATACTCAAATCCCATGCTCTCTGAATTTATCTCTGTCCCCAAGGCCTATCCTGTTCTGCAGCTTCAGCGGTTTTTAAGATGCTCTAAACAAAGTCCATTCCTACAGAATCAACCAATTGCCAAGGCAGCAAGAGTTAATTACGCACAGCTCTTGCCAAATGTTTAAGTCGCATCAAAACAGACTGTCACAGGAAGACAATTAACACTTATCTGGCAGGAAAGACACAGTGTAATCAAGGTAAGTGTAAAATCAGATTTTGAGGCTCCTCTTAGTTCCACTCTGAGGCTGCACAGGGGCAAATATTTTGCATATGACTTCAGAGGAGAAAGCAGCTGTCAGATCCCCATACTCTTTGAGAATATACTATCCCACAGCAATGAGAGACCTGAGGGCAGAAGAGAATTGGTAAAATTGCATTATGCTTGCTTCTTCCAAAGCACATTCATTCCATACCTTTATCTCAGAAAGCTGCATGACTTCTGGGAAGACTTCAATGCAGTTGGAGTGAGCAATTACAGTATGCATACGTCTGCAGTTCATGATGGTTGTTGGAATGGCTTTCAGTTTGTTCCCACTAATATCAATTTCCTCCAACTCTTCCAGCTTGGCCATTTTGCTAAGAAAACAAGAATTTGAGGATTTTTCTTCTAATAGATGCATATTTTATTTTGAAGCAGTGATAAGAGCAATGGTTTCTGTTACTTTAAGAGAATAAAATCACAGACTTTGATTCTTGTTCACAGCAGTGCCTGTCACCTTTCCTCATGTCAGATGCTAACACAGTTGCAGAACAAAATGTGTACTTCTTCTGTCAGTGTTTGTTAATGCTACCTCTCAAATTACTTATTTTGCTTACATTCCCCTGCTCACCAGCTTACTTTCACTCTTTTCCCTCCTTTCTTCCCCTTTCTATCAACCTTAGTTTCTCACTCCATCTCTCTATCTCACATTTTGCCCTCCCCCTTTGAGCACCCCACTCAGCCCTTCCCCCTAAATTCATCTCTGTCCCTTCTCCTTGCTGCTGAAGCCCAGCTTCTCAGAATATCACACAAGGACAGAGATGTCTCTTCCATTATTTATTGGCATCTCTTTTTCAAGGTTGTACCCCATCAGTTTTACAGCACATCTTACACTTGAAAGATTTCTGATTAAAACAGAGTGAACTGAAAGCACAGAAATTGCTGCCAAGGCAGAATCTCCTTCTGGAGTTGAGAGGATTTTTCCCTAGTGGAGTTTAGTCCACTTCCAGAGGACACTTCCAGACGGCTGTGCTCACAAATCTCTTGTGAGGAGAAGCCCATCAGGTCTAAGCAAAGTTACCATGCCAGGGAAAACAGAAGACCTCCTTGCTTGACTTCCAAAAGCACAGAGTGACTATGCTGGATTAGTCCAGATGAAAAGAGTTTCAGGCACCATGAAAACTCACCAAGTAACAAGCATCACTCACTTGTCTGTACTGCGAGAGAGGGTAGCAATGTGCAGGAGGGCATAAGTGGGGGAATCCACCCACTGCAGTACCACTACACTCAAAATACAGCCTCTGCCACCACATTCCCGTGCAATTCAGTTCTTGCTGTGAAAATACTTCATGATGCCCACCCATCCGTGGGCCAGAGGCAGTGAAACGAGTTCCTTACCTTGCAGGGAAGCTCTGTAGGCGATTGTAAGCCATGTGCAAGATTTTCAGGTGTGGGTGGCCTGTTAACAAGGGTACACATTTATCTGTGAGGTTGTTATTGGTCAAATACAACTCCTGCAAGATGCTATGGGTTTCTTCAGAAAGGGTGGCTGGAGGAAGCATTTCCAGTTTGTTGGCAGAGGCATTAAGAAATCTCAGGCTGCAAAGAGAAGTTACATAAGAGAGTTCAGTCAAGCATCCTGCAGGTTTTGTCTAGAAGTATAAATAAAAATCCTTATTTTCAAGAGTTAAGATAGTCACAAGGCAAAGGTCAAATCTACAAGTTCACAACAGATAGAAAGACCAAAAGTCTAGCATTATATGAGCAAAACTTCTAATCATGTTTTTAATGACCACGTTTGTAAGTACAAAACATCAGCAAAATGAGTATGTCAAAGTGCCTCTATCCTGTTATCAAGACCTCAGTATCTCAAATATTACTACAGTTGTACCTACAGGTAAGAGCAATAATAAACCACATCATTTCCATACTCATTACACATAAAAATGAGTTCTGTATTCATCATCAATGAACCATGAGAATTGCCTTTCAAGTGACTAAACAAGTCAATGGTAAAAAAAGCCAGCCAATTTTTCAGTATTTTAAATATGGTCTAAGGTGCAGACAGTATTTTGTTTAAACCCGCAGGCCTAAGAGAAACTACAAAATATGAAAAGTACTCTTTAAATATTTGGATTAAAAAAATGCATCAATCACAACAAAAACCAAAACCTGAGACCAAGCAGTAATTTGTGGTTTAGATTTTAAAGAGAGACCGTGCTAGTAGCAAATTAAATTTTAAAAGTTATATCCTTGCTTGCTGATGTGTGCAGGAAGAGAGCCTTATCTCTGTGTAGTTTTTCTGAGTGCCCTTCCCCTGCTCCCCAAAACAGCAGAAGCCCATGTTTTTGCAGTCTCACCACAAGGAACAACGACTGAAGAAGGAAAGAAATGGAGCTATTCTTTCTCCCCTAAAGGCCTTTTCCAGGATGGGAACAAGACCTGCTGAGGTACAGGCACTGCTCATTCCTGTCAGCAAAGCTCTGTGGGCAGAGGATTCATGTTTGTTAGGGGAGTTTACTAATCACAGCAGCACTGTAGGTATCTTGAGGGCTAGAACTCACACCAGCAATTCCAAACAAATGGAAAAATTTATCCTTTGGTAACCAGCTCTGGCATGACCATGCCTTTTCAACAGGTACGGGACCTCTCTTCCTTCCTCCTGTTTTCAGAAAAGGCTGCCTTGGAGCAATGCAGAAGAAAGTGTGTGCTTGCCAGTCTGCAGTGACCACGTTCAGACCAGGCTGTCCTGCTCCTACCAACTAATGGGAACACCGCAGTGGGTAAAGCTGCATTCAAGAAACAAGACTCATAAATGTGCTGTCTCAAGCCTCTAAAGCCACTGATCAGGACAGAAAAGGTAGATGCATTCCTGTCATCGACATTAAGAGAAAGGGATAAAATATTGATGGCTGATCCCATGCACGCAGGAGTCCACACTGACCTTTAAGGTCTATTAATGAATGAAGTGGATTTGCAGGAGTAGCAGCTGGTTCAAACTTGCTCAGCAGTAAATAAGGGTCAGACATGCTACAGGAGTCACGTGGAATGCCAAAGGATTAAAAAAAACCCACTATTTCCATTAGAAGCAAAAACCTTTCAGCACTGCACAGAACTGAAACTAGGTTAGCTGTTTTACACAGACAGAGGAGACCACTTCAGAGAAACACAGTTTAATCCTCAGGCTCATTCATTATTCACAAGGGTGCTAAAAATCCAGAGGAGGAAGGGAGGAGAGGAAGGATTAGTACAGAGAAGGAAATAAGCAGCTGAAAGGGTTTTTAAATTTATTTATTTATTCTAAAAAGATACTCAATTTCACCCTTTAGCTACAAACTAAAAATATACTAAGCTCATTCAAGGCTGGATCATTAAACCGAAGCATACCACATCAACAGATCCTGTGCTTAATTAAACAGCAGCAAGTACAGCTATTACTAAAGTACAGACGGTTACTACTTTGGCAACTTCAATCTAATATGCATGGTAGTCTTCCCTCTCCACAAAATAAAGGCACTTTGATTAACATTAAAGCCACAGTATTTCTTGTACCATTCGTAGTACAAAATGGTCATCTTCAGCTCAAGCTGGAAAGGCAAAGTAACAATTAGGTTTAAGGCTGCTGGGAAAAGTGAGTTTTCACAGGAATATGATGGGGATAAGAGGTGACAACAAAACACACCTCGAGAAAAGTCATGTTCTTCTGAAGAAGAACCTGTATCTTAGTTTTGTTCTTGCAAGCTGCATGAGAATAACATGGAGTGTTTCACAGGTACCAGCAGCCAAAGAGGTAATTTCGAGAGCATCGTAGCCTATGGCTGTAAAGTCTGATCAAGAACAGCTAGCCCAAAGTACAACTAAAAGCTTCAATTAAGAAAAGGTACATTACTCAATGATACAGCTGAAATTAATACAATGTACTATACTGTAGCCATTTTAAATTCAAAAGAAAAATTAATCAAACATTCTTCTGTTTTTAATAAACTTTCAGCATTGGTGAAATATAATAAGAGATTTCAATTTGTTCCCTAACTGATATTAAAAGTGAATGGAATCTCTCTGTTCCTGTCAGAAGTACATTTTGATGCATATATTTTCCAGTGGGGAAGAGAGAGAGGAGAGTTGATGCTCTGCACACACAGCTTGCCCCCCACCCCGACCTTTTGCCAAATCTTCCAGGGAGTGATACGACACTGGAAATAAATCCCCATCATCCTAACCTACATGTTAGTGCCTTGTTGTGAACAAAGTTTAGGTGACTAGCAAAAAAATCTTGCCAACAGCTTAGAACGGGAACCCTGTGGTAGCAGGGTGTCCCACCTTAAACAACTGACAGTCAGGGTCAGAATAGTCACACACTCATCTCTGTCTCTAGATGACATAACTAGAATTAAATCAGCTTTTGGAAACGAGTGTGTTGCTTGCTTACATGTTTTTAGACCAGCCGTTACACTGAAATGGCAAAAACATTCTGAAATAATAACTCTTTCAAGATATTGTCTGGATTTAAAAAGACAAAATAAAAAAGGGACACCACTCTTTGGGCAGAGAAGAGAATGAACCATCAGATTGCTACTATCAAAGATTTGCCAATTCTATGCTATAACCTTATGCTAAAAAACAAACAAACAAAAAACCACCCAAAAAAACCCCACAACAAAAACTCAACAACCAAAAAACCCCAGCAAAACTTAAAACTGTAGTTGCCCATCAGGTTTTACCTTACACTGATTTAACACAGGAGTCCTCCTCCAGGTTATTTCCACTCCCCTATTTCTTCATCTTCATGCAATGCACCAGCTGCTGCCTTAGAAGGCACATCTTATAAATGCCCTCCAGAGGAGTGGAAATTTACTTGGGGACAACTGCTCCCATCTCTCTTGTGCATGGACTTAAACTGATTCATGTTCCTTGAAGATATCCCACTCCTACTGCTTATCAGATGGAAGCAGAATGTCAAGTATTAAAGCTCAGTCCAAAATTAATTGTTTCCCTTTCCAATTCCACCCACACACTATACCACAAGTTCATGAAAAGAACTACAGCATCACTACAAAGACCTGAATTCAGCAGCCTGCGCACATACCAGAGTACAATACAGCCAGGAAAGCATGAATTAACAAGCACTAAAAGAGCGTCGCAGATGAAGAAAGAAATGAAAGTGCTGGCAGGGAGATGTCTGAATTCTTCAGCTTTGACAAGGTGAATATTCTCCTCTGGAGTAATAATATAAATAGTGATCTCCGTCTGGAATTAGTCACCTTTGGTTTTTTTGGGGTATTAAGTCCCTTGCTGGACTTAACTCCTCCAAAAGACAAAATAAGAAAAAAGACTGTCCCAAAGAATAGGCTAGAAACAAGGACATGGATTTAATTCAACTAAAAACACCTAATATGCAATCATATCCATTCCCTATTCATACCCAGAAGATTCTGATCTCAATTTGAACTTCTAAAAGCAGAGGCAGAATATCTTCTATACAAAACTGCAAAACGTTTGAACTTTGCCTACCAATGCCTACCTCTAGCACACACAAAAGCCGAATACAGACAATTGTGAGAACACAGCACCTCTGAATTCTTCATCATTTTCTGAGGAAGCTTGACAAACTTGCCTTGCTGGGTAAGATACAGCCACCACTGAAAAAATATAAGTTCTCCAAAAAGCTTAGGAATGTTTGACATTAAAAGGAGGAACACAGACAACAGCATTCATTGGTGAAGCAGCAGCAAATCAAAACCACTGTGTTTAGCTTGAAAGTACTGATAAGAGCTGGAAAGAACACTGCAGTTGCAAAAACAGAATATGCAGAGAAATCAAGATCTCCAGTTTGGCTTATGCCCCAAGATCTCCATCAGTACAGAGCAAACAAAATACAAAATTTCTTCTTCAGTGCCTTCTGCAGAGACATTTCTGATCTTAGGCAATTTCTGATTGCCTAAGTTCCAAATAATTTATGATTGTGGTAGCAGGTGTGTGAGGAAGAATCCTGTAAGCTAAGCATGTCTGGGGAGAAAAAGAGAGTGGCGGGGGAAAAAAATCAAAGCTGTTTTGCCAGCCTCTGCAGAAGAGAGTATTTCTTCTTACAAAATAAATAAATAAAATAAATCAAAAGCTGGAAACATTCAAGTGAATCCCCTTCCTGTTGATGGACTGCCAAAAAAACCACTTAACTGCTGCTGTCTCGTCAGCTCTTACTTTCTAACCTATCTTTAGCTATTTTATTAACTGGGGTTTCCCCAGTTTCCAAAGTACCTGCTTGCAAACCCTTAACGTAGCAACAAGGAGACAAATGCAGCTAAGCATTTCTGCAACACAAGCAAGTGTATCAAACACTCAAATAGCACTTGGCATTCATTTGACTTGGTTCCCTCCCTCACACTTCCGCTGCATCCAGGATAGGACCGAATCCTTGCATGACAAAGAAGCAGCCACAGTGGGTGGAAATGGCAAATATCAAACAAGAGAAAATTTAACTGGGTCACCTTCCAGAACTCCAGCAAAAACCAAACCCAAAACAAATAAAATAAATTCAAAACAAACAGAAAATCAAATGAGGTAAGAACAGCTGAACAAAGATGAAAAAAATCATGCAGACAGAGTCTAGACAAGCTCTGAACAGCTGACATTGGCTTAACCACCACAGCTGGCCACTACCAGACACTGCAAAACAAAGCCCAGGGTTTAAGCTGTGCACATCACAGCTACACATCTTCACCACACAAATGCTTTAAAGTAGTCCAATGGCTGTTTTAAGGGTTGATACTGAAAACATTCATTCTAACTGGAAAGGATGCTTAGGCAAGAGCATGCCCATCTTACCACTGTGCTTCCCTGTTTTTAACCCTGCCCTGACCATTGTCACTGCTTTTCTACTGTGTGCAGCTAAAGCTCTGGAATACTCATTCATCTCATCCAGAGAGCACTTGGTGCAACACTTTCCATGCCATTAAATGGTAGTTTGCTGCAAGCTGCTCAAGGAAGGCAGTAAAAAGTCTGTACCAGAATCGGACAGCGGAAAAGGCATCACAACAGATGCAGCAGAGCATAGAAATGAAAGGCTTCAGGAATGCAGGTGCACGAAGAAAGGTTCAGGATTCAGTCTGGGAGTTTTCCCCATCAGCTGCAGCACTTGCATGAATTCTGTTTTTCCAGCATATGGTAATAAGAAATGAAGAGATTATCTGGCTGCCTCTGTAGCACTCATCTTGCCAAGAAAATCCCCACCCCACATGAGAAATCCTTGCTAACGTGATCAAGATGTGCATACGTTCAGTGCACTAAACAGAAGCAAGTTCTATCTCGGTCAGAGAAATGTTTCATAGGCTAGTCCTCAATTTCTCCTTGACTAACTGTTTAAAATAGAAAATTAATTAAAAAGCAGACCAACAAAATATCCCTAATTATACTCTTCAGCAGAAAATGACATATTTTCATTGTTTTTTGAAGGATTAAGGCAGAAAATCAATGTTCATAGATTCTTTCATTAAGAGAACTGAGGTTTTTCAGTATTTGGGGTGTGGGGTTTGTTTTGGTGAAAGGGATATTCTCTCTTTGTGCACCAGTGCACCAATTTCCTTCCCTTCCGCAGATGTTCTAGATGTCAAAGCCCACCAGTGCTTGCGCTGAAGTTTGCCCAAGGCACTTCACACCCACTTTGTCAAATATTCAGGATTGAGAAAGAGAAAGCATTTATAATTCACAGCATGAAACTTCATATCCAGACAAGGTATCATCTGTCAGTTGCACAGACCCGAGTATCTTTGAAAAAAAACAAACCAAAACAAACCCTAATCTTTTCAAGGCTGTAAATGCAAGTCATTTTATGCAGAGATAAAGGTTTTGTAAGGTAAAGTGATTTGTCCAATATTACACGCTGGGCAGAAACCATGGCACACCACTCAGGAGAACCATTTCTCTTGGCACGTCTGGCAGTACAGATTGTGCTTCCCAGGGAATGCTTGGACAAGAGAAGCATTTCACCTTTTTGAAAACAAAACAATCTTCTGAACACCTCTCCAGACCCGTTTCTCTTGACAGTTAGCTGCTGATAGATGCAAGCATTTGAAAACAAAAGGAAAGAAGTTTCATGTAGGAAATTCCAAACTTAAAACTCTGACACTGTACACTAATATATTAACCCGTATTGCTGTTTTCCTTCGGAGTTCTCACTTTTACAGCAATCATAGGAGCACCAGCATGGACAAGCTACACCATCTTAAACCAAGTTAAAGGGTAGGGATCAACAGGGAAAACACTACCCCAAACACACTGCTTCTACTATCATCACAAGCAAGGGAGGCTGCATTGGTGATGAGATGCCAGAACGGGTAAGCTCTGTTTATCTCCTGTGATGGTGCAGGACTTTCTTAAGACCTGTAGAAGACTTTGAAAACACATGCCCTGTACTGCTGAAAAGCTGCAGAGGGGAAAAAATTCCCCAAGCTTGAATCAGCCACTTAACACTGTTATTCAAAATATTCTTTAATTCTATCTCTTCTCAGCATATTCCTAGTAAACTTCTGGGAATTTATCCCCAATCCTGGTTTTAGCTTGTACTTGTTCATTTTGGCATCACAAAAAAAAACAAAAATAAAAACAACCAACTGCCTACAGATGAGCTGCAGTACAAAAAAATCAGGTTCTCTCTCTGCCAAAATTGCACTACACTACATCCTAGACCTACAACCTATTTTTAATACAAATTTTGCAAAATTGTTTCTCTCATTGCTTTCAAAGATGCCAGGAGCTCTCTTAAAATTACTTAAAGGTTTCTTTTCTTTCCAAGTTAACAGATAGGAATTTCAGCTTGGGACAGTGAAAGAGTTTATTTAGAAAGCATCTCAACCACCAACCTAATTCACCAAGTCAATCCCAGGAAATTTAACCAGAGGCTCATGACAGAATTAACAACAGTATAAAAGGAGGGGTTTTGCAATACTCTTAATTGGGAAAGGAGCTCTGCCAGCAAGATCATCACCTCTTTTGCTTCTGCACCTCTCAAGAAAGCCAGGAGCTATGCATTCCTTTTGTCACAGCCAGGATCAGAAATAAAACCCTACAGCACACAATCTCACTGTCTGTTAAATTATGCATGTGTTGAGCACTCAGAAATCCCATGACTATATGTGGAAGTGCAGAGGTGCAAGGAATGCTGACACCAAGTGGGGCCAGCCCATCCACCATCCCCAGATGATGCTACCAACCTCCTATATTTCAATCAGTCACTTGAAGGATATGTTCATATACAGAAAAAAACCCAAAACCTTGAAGACTCTGATACTAAAGAAACAGCAACGTAAAAATAAGAATCCAGAAAGCAGATCAAGTGGTGACACCAGCTAAATTAGTGACAAACATCTGAAAAGCATAGAAAAAAATTCAAAAAGCAGGGACAGGGGAATAACTGAATTATTCTGACAGCCTTATGCACAGATTTTGTTTTGTTTGACAGGTATAAATAAGTTCTAGCCTCTGACTGAAGCGGGGGAAAAAAAGCTTTCACACTCCATCAAACAAGCCTAAGAAGTATGTATTTAAAGAAACTGCCACTAAACCATTTCAGTGTATGTTGTAGAAAATAGCATGTGCTTAACTCTACAGCTAGATTTCAAGAAGTAGGTGTTCAGCAGGAGCTTGGTGGGAAAAAAGAAGCAACCATATAAGGAAACAAAACCAGAATAAAAAGAATGTGTTTTGGTGAGTTGGGCAGACATCTGTTCTTACCACATAAGGCTTGGCAAATTTCAAATTAGGGGAACCTCAAATTACCCTTTGAACCAGGAAGTAACACACAAAGCAAGGTTCATCACATCAAGTCAGAAGGATCAAATTTCTTTACAATTTTACCTGTCTGCTTTCAAGAGCAGGTTAGATGGCAGTTCCAGGAGCTGGTTGTGCTGCACGTCCAGGACCTCCACCTGCATTCGCTCGAGCCGATCTGGGAGCCTTCCTAACATGTTGTGTCCTGCCAGCAGCTTACGCAAGCTGCTATTGTAAAACAACCTTAAGAGAAATAAAAAACATTGAAAATGAGAAAAATTTAAACCGAAGAGTTTCTTTGATAATTTAGATATGGTATCACAGTTCATTACAAGAAAGTGATTCAGCCAACTGATTAGCAGACATGGTATTAATTACGCACAGATCCAAGAATGTCTTCCCACTCTCCACCAACTTCTTCAAAAGGTTTTCAGAGACAGGGAAGGAGGTTTACAGATGATTCAGGAGTGAAAGTAGTGACAAAGGGTTATTTTATGGCACTGTATAAAGCATGAATACAGAAGCATGACAGTGAAGGAGGTAATTGCTACCAAAGGCTGCAGAAATCTGCACATGTGGGATCCCCCTAGCTAATTGCAAGCGCTTCAGGAGTGGGGGTGAGATCACCAGTCACCCCACAAGCTTTACAGTGCTCTACTCATCATGTGCTGACTCATAATCCAGTGCAATTCCCCACCCCCACAATTTTTCTTTTCTGTTAATACCAGACTTACATAAAGCCTCCTTTCCAGTTCTATGGCAAATGAAATTTATCTAATCAGCTTTACTTTCTTGAGCTTTTACAAGCAATAGATGACCTGGAGTCCCACCCTCTTGCTGCATTTTTTGTGGGGCTGGGGGAGAAGGGGAGGGGAGAAGAGGGCAATGTAAAGAGAAAAATAGCTTTTCTGATCAAACAGTATAGCTAAAATTTGCAGGATAAACAATGGAATGAGGGCATGCACCTAAAGACACCAAAAATAGAGCACCTCTCAATTTTGAACAGAAAACACTTTCAGCAAATTAAGAAAAAAAGATTATTTCTCATCTGCCCCCTGTCTCACATCTGTCTTACATGCCTGCTACTGTACTATTTAATCTGGCGAGCCCATGCAACATGCTGACCTGCTTCAATCAAATACTCTTGAATTACTCAGCATTAAAGCGAAAATCTTCTTCCCTCTGTCACAATGACCCAAATACCCATAACGAGCCTCCCTGCCCCTTCCCTACAATGCATCAGGTCATGGGATTATTGTGCCAAAATCATCAATCAAGTATACTGAGTATTTTCCCCCTGACAGATACCGTCACTCTCGGTATCTGCATGCCAGTGTTAACAGTTATCTCACTTGGCTGGATCGTCTGAGTTATGACCATGAATACAAGTCAACAGCCAGCCCTATCATTCCAGAAGGCTCAACACGGGGTGAAAAGACTTACCAAAGTGATAAACATATCTATTATGTATTCGTTACTTAACCATTTTTGGTTTACTCTATTTTTACTTGAAAATCTCTCAGTTACGGATTTGCCTTTGCATTCTATTTTTTGAGACTGGCTAAAACTGTCAACACCAAATATCAGGGTAGAAAGCAGAACTGGTTGACAGCAAAAAAGAAAGAAAAGAAATTCACTTTGAGGTTTTTTTGGGATGGGTGGGGGCAGCACCATTTTGAAATTAAAAAAAAGTTCAAATTGTGGCAAAAATCTCAGAGATTTCCTCTTTCCATAATTCAGAAAAACTAAGTAAATCTTTGGGGGGGGTTTGGTTGCTTTGTTTTTTTTCTAATTTGCTTTCTCTTGTTTTTCAAGTCACAAAAGCACTGAAGGAACTGGGCTGCCTGAAAAGAGGTTGAAGAGCATTTAACTAAACAAGCTCCTGATGAGCCTGGGACGCCTAGTTCTCAAGCTGGGTGGGGAACCAGGATGCTGGGACTGCCCTTCCATATGGGCAGCTTTCCCACTTGCCCAATTCCCACTGGAAGTTTTGGTGAAATCAATAAATTCTAAGGACAAGCACGTCATTCATCATCAGCATCTTCTCAGAAAACATGATTTGGTGCAAGCATTCTACCAATTCCTTTAGTAAGCAACTCTTCAAGAGAACACAAGGTTGAATACAAACAGATCTTTTAAAAACACAGACAAAAAGGAACAAAAACACATACAAACATCTATTCATTGATGGCAACAAGGTCATTTTGGCAACTCCTAATTGAAGCATTTTCTTTCCCTTTGGCATCGTGATTTTTATGAATTTGTCCTGCATAGCTAATACCAAGTACCCCTTTTGTTATTTTTCAGTACTTTTAAAGCTAAAATGGATGCATTACAGTCCAGGGAACATTTTCCCTTTTTCCTTAATTGAGACAAATGCTAATACAGAAACTTCTATCTCAACTGTGTCAACCCTTTGTCTTCAAGGACTGTTTTTCTGTTTCAAGAGGCAAACACACAGCATCAAGTGTAGTTTGTTTAGATCAGATGCAACCTTCACCCTACCAGGAAACTGCTGGTCACTCAAGGCTTGAACATTTGTGTTTAAGCATCACCAGCAGCCTCCTAGGAGAGCCCTGCTGATTCACTTCACAGGTTTTCAGATTGCTATTCTACATAGAAGAAAAAGCACACAGCAGTGCACCTGAACACGCTTACTGAGCTTTTACTTGCATTTACCTGATACTTAGGTATGTTGAGCCATTCGCATTTGAGTCCAGACCCAAATTTCCCCTAAAGTTTAACAGATATTCAAAGCCTGCCTTTTGAACGGAACAGGACCTTAAAACTGAGTTGACTTATTAGGAGCTAAGATATCTAGACATACACTACAAAGAAGAACTTTCAAAGATAAGCTATTTCCTGGGGTTAATGATAAGATGGCAGGACAGACAAGTGGGATGTTGACTGTACCTAATTTCAGCTAATCATTAATCTACCAGAGATATCCGGTATGCCTTGAAAGTCCTGGCTGTTATGAAGTGCAAATGAAAGAAAAATGAACTTTTGCACCCTGACCTTCTGAGTAGGCACAGCTCCATTTCTCTGTGCGTGTGTGTGTGTGATTAATAGTCTGCACATCAGCCTGTTAGTTTGCTTGGTATATCTCCTCACATCCTCTTCTGCCTGTATTTCTGAAATCTATTCTCCTCCCATTTCTGACACTAAAATGGCCAAGTTTACACCATCTTACACATTCATCTGACCCAGAAAAAAAACTATTCTCGCTTTTTGATGCTTTTCTGTGCTGCACAGCTCCTTAAGGAAAAATATTTGTACTTGATGATCCTCGTGGGTCCCTTCCAACTCAGCTAATTCTGTGATTTAGTAGCTGATGATACATCATCATCTTCCACTACATCTCTTTCAGTGTGTACAGAACAACCTAAAATGACAGCTCTCTTTCAGTGAAAGCAGGAATTTAAAAATGCCCAACACCACTACCTAACCAGATTAACTCACCTGGAACAGACAGCTCTGTCTAGAATGAATAATAGCAAGACACATTGATTATTTAAACTCAACTCCTATTTTGCTTCCTCTTCACTTCTTTTCTATCATTTATATTTAGCAATTTTTAGTTTAGACTTCTGGAAAAGAGATCATCTTGGTAGTGAAGGCAATTGCTCTTCTTGCAGGAGTTTACTTGCTTGATGAGGCTTTACCTTCTTTAAACCCTTTTTCACTCAAACAGGGCTGTGAACTGGAGGCTCTAAGCATCACTGAAACTAAGTTACAAGTGCTGGATCTCTAAACTGTCATGTAAAGTTATGGCTGTAAATATTTAATATTCAGTATTAAAAATGAAGGGCTTTCCTGCCTGAACAGCCACATGAACAGCTTCAACGTTCAAAGGCACCACTTTCTCTGCATGAAAGTAAAAGAAGAAAGGCAGGGTGGAAGCTTGAGGTATGACGACACCCCACAAGGTAAAAATAAAATCAAACAAAAGATAAAACAGCCCTGACAGTCACTGGAACAAGCTAAACACTGAGTCAGCAATTATTTTTTGAATTGTTTATCCTGTTCCACATTGTGCAACTGGTCTGCAAGACTTACCGGGCAGGCAGCTCACGTATCTGATTGTGGCCAACATCCAACACTTCCAGTTTCCTGCTGTCACACACCCACTCAGGCAGGTTTTCCAGGTGATTCCTATGAATAAAGAACACAAAGAGGTGTACCTAAATGATAATTGAGATGTAAAGGCTCAAGAGAGATACAGATACCTGCAGGAAACAAATCTGCTACACAGCATGTTTCTGGGAGATTGTTATCATCCCTCCTTCCGCAAGGGCACTACCAGTGCAGTCAGGTCCTGAGTGAGGGGGCAAGAAAGCTAACAGCTGTGTTATCTCCCTACATGTGGGGAGAAAGAAAGAAAATGGGGGAAAAAAATGCTTCCTAATTATCAGGGTAGTATTAAGAGTATCAGAGTACCAAAGCTGAAATCTCTCCATGGAGAAGAAAATTTCTGAGATGCTCCTCAGAAGATATTCACACCCTGTACAGTTGAACTATCTCTTCAATCCCTCAAATTCACTGAAATCCACTCTACCATTCTTTAGCTATCTCACTGAATAGAGCAGAATTTTTTTTGTGTGTATCTTTCAAGTCAACTGTTTTGCTTTTCTTGCATTTATCTTCACAGAAACTAACTCTTCTGGAAACTGACGTCTTGGAGGCAAGGTTTTCCAAATACTGCACCAAAAACATGCAAATAAGCACTGTGGAGCACTCCTGCATTCTGCCCTACAGACAAAAATTAGCAGCACAAGATACACGGAGAAGATTGTGTGCATATGCATTTACATAATGACTACTTCAGTCAGAATACACAGATGCAAAACTGGGCATCAAATAATAGTCAGGCATTCGCAGACCTGAAGTTCAGGAATAGGACGCATACAAAGCATGAATATAAGTCAATCATGTACTCATATCCTTTAGTTTATTCCTGCAATAGTCCTCAATCAAAATATGCAATAGCAACCCAAACACTCTTCTCAGATAATTTCCTTTCTGATCTCAAACAGATTTCCCAAATTCCAAGTGAGCCAAAAAGCTAAGGACACCCTACCCATTTAGTTCCAATGCTACCACTGAAATGAAGCACAAAAAGGGTTTCGTGATCAAAATCACGCATTCTGCACCAATTTCATTAACAAATAAATGGAGAACACAGCTTTACAAAGATCACTTTTCAATAAATCACTTATTTAGTCACACCAGTGTTACATTTAGGTGCACAATGTGAGTAACTCAGGGCTGATGAAACTTTCAAGTTGATGGCCGCTAGCCCAGGTTAGCTCACTAATCGTTATGATCACCCTCAATAGGCATGAGTGCTTTAAGCAGGTTTTTTAATGAATGAGATAATCACTTCAAATGCAGATGAGTAATTTCTTAAATACGACAGCCATTAAGCACATGTATAAATGTTTTCCTGATTCATTCCTGGAACCGTAAAACAAACTTAAACACCCCCTTTTCCATTTCTTCCCTTATCCCACCTTCCTCGTTAAGGTGAAATTTACGTATGCATTCAAATGGCAACTGCAGACATTCCTGCAGCAGCCAGGGCTGCAGAGAACTACGAGGAGCTGCAGGAGCTGCCAAACTGATGAGTAAACTATCAAACCATCACCTACGCTGGGCTTACTATGCAGACATATGCAGAAAGTAACTTCTGTACAAGTCTCAGATTGGTGTGCATTTGAATCATCATGTTCTAACTCCGTAAGACAGGAAATCTTTAAATCATGGAAACTCTTTTCTTTTAGCCATAAAGGAAAACAAATTTTGCTTTGGGCAGTAATAAAAAAAAAAAAAAAAGGTAAATCTATAAAAAGGAAACAGGAAAGAACTGGCCACCAAAAAAAAGAAAGCATCCTCTAACTCTGAAAATTAGCCTTTTCTTATCCCAAGGTCCAATTCCTACCCCCATTCTCACCCGGCAAGATAACAGTGAATGTCATCGTTCCATAAATCTCTTCGATTTGCATTTCACAGGTCCAAGAAAAAACACAGTCTTACCTAGAAATATCCATATAAGCCAGGCAATTAGGAACTGGATACACATCAAGGTGAACAAGTTCTAGGGGAAAAAAATATATATAACAAGAAAAGTGGTGATAAAGATTTGCACTTAAATGACTGTTCCAGAAGAACTATTTTAAGAGTTAACACCCAGAGATTTCAGAGCCTGTCAATAACCTAAAAAATTTCTGAAGATCTGGACCTTTGTGAATCCTTTGTGAGTTCTTTTTCTTTATTATGTCTTAGCACATTTGCTATGTTACATTGTACTTGCTATGACAGACACTGCATGACTGATCAGGGACAAGAAACTGGAGGATTTAAAAAGTTTCATGGCAAATTCTCATTTTTTCCATTTTTGTCACAAGAGCTGTAATTTCACCTCCGCTGCCCTATGCCCAGAAGAGTCAGTCACAAAACTGCTCTACTTTTTTCTCATTGGTCACTTGAGATATAAGCATGGGAAGAGAACCTCCCTCCTCTGGAACAGCAAGTTGCAGAATATCACAGAGTCCTTTAGGTCATGGCAAGATCCAGAGTATTTGTCAACACATTACATGAGCCTTGGCATGCCTGTGGAGTTCCTGGTTGCAGGCAGTCTTACAGATCTTTCATAACACAGCTACAGCTAGTAATGTTATTATTGAAGCAACAGAAATATAGTTCATATCCCAAGGTTTTAGGTAGCTAGTGCTAAGTATTAAGTTTAAAAAAAACCCAAAAACCAAACAGACATTTATTTAAGCCTACAGAAAATCAACTAAAGTGCAGCTGTAACAAGCAGTTCTTTTGGAAGACGAGATGAAAACAAGGTGGCCAAGGGTGCACGAGAGGACAGCCAGGAGGAACAGCAAGACCAAACAGGCAGTTGATTGCAAGACATGGGGTGACTTGGATTCTCAGCCCACACTGAACAGCACATGCTCAGATTATGTTAACTTTTCTCAGCTACAAAGATCCTGGCATGAATACTTAATGAAGGCGCAGGCTTAGATATTGCTAAGATGACAGCCTTTTAAAGGCAGTTCAGACTGCTCATCAAATTCACAGTTCTCCGACTTTGCATTTTCTTTATTCCACACTGAACTACTCCAAATGATAAAAATGGTGCTGCAAACTGAGTATTTTAAGTAACAGCAGTCTCCAGAGACAGATCAAACAGATCCTGTTCAAGAAACACACCACTTATTCAACTGAAGAAGGCTGCATTATTTTTATTATCAAATATGAGTAAATGAAGTTATTATAATGAATTTCATTGCTTTCTGGACAGAGTAAGCAGCTAGAGGGAGGAGCAAAAATATATATTGTTTTGGTTTGTCTCCCAAATGGCCACTTGTTCAGACTTTCTCAGTGAAAGGAAGAGCAGTAAATTCTTTATTTGTTTTAGTAGAGCAACGCATCAATGCAACCAAAACAACTGACAAATTCAAGAACCCTCCCTCTACTGACACAGAGAAGAACTTTTAAGGTTCTCGCAGTTCTTAGACCTCCAAATTATGTTATTTGAAAGCCACTTCTGAAGTTCAGAACTGCCAGTAGCATGACACAGCACATGTGAAACCCTTATATCTAGGGCCACGTCAAGAGCCTCCTGCACTCCACAAGCACCCCACAGAGAACCGGGTACAATGACAATACCACAGCTGCCCTGAAAATGCACTTACCATTGCAGGAAGCGTACAGCGCTTTGAGAAAATACCCACTGATTTTGAGGGTCACCAGTTGATTCCGCTCACAGTGTAACACTTCCACGTTGTTAAAAACTGTTGCGTCCAGCTCCCCAAGTTTGTTGTCTCGCAGATCCAGTTGGGTCACATGATGCAGAAAATCTATTTCATCGGCCTCCAATCTCCTAATTGAATTCAATCTTGCAGACAAAAAAGCAGATTAGGTGTAGTTATGTGGTAGGCTCCTGCTGACAAACCATTGCTCGCTCTACATTCAATCAGCTGCACTGGATTAAACCAGCACGCTTTCAAGTTCTGATCAAGGTTGATTTTTAATATTTTCCCCTTTGTTATGTTATAGTTTTCATCCTTTGAAAAGCAGGATGGATATGCGGTGTAGCCTTATCCATCATGACAAAGGAATGATGACACCAAGCTTCTTTCTAAACTACTTTGAAAAGTACTGATGAAAAGCTCTCCAAGAAGCTAAGTATTACTGTTACTGCGCCTATAAAAATAAAAGATGATCTGGCTGTTATTTGTGCCCAGTAGTTTGGAAAAGAACAAAACCTCTACAGTTCCTGCTGGCCTATCATCTGCTGGAAAAATCCAGCACATACAAGTAACCAGCATGTACTGGAGACCCTTGCCTTACTGAGAGGCCAAACTGAGATTTATGAATTCCCATGTATTTGCTTCTCACCTCTCCATGTTTCATAGCAAGCAAATTCAGAGACCTGAAAATGGGTGTTGAAAGAAAACAAAGCAAAAATCCAAGATGACTGAGTCTGACAGATAAAGAGGACAGGTTTTACACATCTTCACTGCAGTGAATTGATGCTGTCAATACTCAGCAACTTCCCCAGAAGTTTTAATTGAATGAGATTATTTACAACCCAGCAATGTTTAAGACTGCAGAGCACTCCAAAGAGATCAGTTTCAAATTCCCAGCTCTGAGCAGAACACTAGTACAGTACAGTACAGTATCATCAGTACAGTAACTTCTGCTGGCCCACTAAGCCAGCTGAGCCCTCTCTAGAGCAGATAAGGACAAAAATACTTGCAGTTCTGCTGTTGCTCCTGCTTTCAAAGCATTGCCCTCTGTGTAACAGTTGTGTTTTCAGAGTAGCTACATCTTCCAGTTAAAAGAAAAAAGGTAGTATGTCCCCTCTAACACTACCTTACCTTTTCTATTTTCAATTTGCAAGAAGTGCTTCTTTTTAATTTCACTGAAGCAGAGCACTTCATTGTACAGCAAGTACAATATTTACTATTTCAGGTAGTGCCACAAAGAACCACTGTTCACTGCTAGGTGCAGAAAGGATGCGGCACACAATGAGAGGGCTGGAACTCCACCGCTGGAATTCATGGCCAGGTCAGCCACAAGATCCCTACTCTGAGGCCAATTTATTTGCTTCTAACATATGTACAAACACACACATATATTTTAACCCTACCAGAAACACTTCAGAATTCATCCACCTATTTTAGCTAAACTTACTGGCCCTTCCTAGACCACAAAGTCTGACAGCTACATGGCAGTATGGTAAAATAAGTTTTATCCTACTTTAGCTTAACTACGTGGTTCCAGAATTCACTGTTATATGGACCTCATGGTCCAGGATCTGAATTGAGCCTTGACCAGCTGATTGCAGAATCTGTCTTCCCCAAAGACCATAAGAATAGAGAACCACCTCATACCAGAGCCATTTTTAATAAGTATCTGTTTGGACTCTTCTGAGGGTAGCTATAAAATGACATTACTCATGGTGGACAAGGCCTTTTAACACACCAAGAAATATTAAGATATCTCTTTTTGCCCCGTCACCTTCAATGCCCTTTTCTTCACCTCACAAATCTGTAACATTTCAGATAGAAGCTTTTTGGGCCAGGTACTATCATGTCTATTGCATTAACACTGCAGCAACAAGAACTGCAGGAATCACAAGCGTCCCAGGCTCTGTTTTGTTTGATCCTTTGGTGCAAACCTTAGTTTCCCCTAAATCTCATTCTTCTACCCATTGATCCCCCTAAATGCTCCCACTTCCTCAACAAAGAGTGCTAAGTCACAGCAAGTGCTGGGAGTTACGTAACACCACCAGAAACATGGTTCACTGGATAAACACAAGAGATTTATACCCAGAGGCAATTCTGACAGCTGAGGAGAAGTCATTTCAACACAAATAATTTAGGCTCACTTATTCTTCTCCTTTTCCGAATATTTACCTTAGATCCACATGCTTAATATGAGGCATCCTTTCTAACACCTGTAGGTTCAGGGTATCCATGCAGTTCCCTGACATACAGAGCTTATCCATGGCAGTCAGCTTCTCCAGCACTCCAGGAATGTCAGTGAACTCGTTGAAGGACAGACTCACGTAGCTGAGTTGATGCATATGCTCCAATTCATCAGGAAGGGACTGGAGAAAGTTGCCATCCAGCAAAAATGTCTGCAAGCTATTAGAAGAGGGGAAGAGAAGCAAAGAAAGTGAGTGACCTGTTAAATCACATTTCCTTCCTACAAACACACAAACCTGCTGCAGTTACAGTGACATAAAATATACAAAAAGGCAGCAGAAAGAAAAATGTTAATGAATAACGCTGTAACATCTGCTACAGAAGATATCCACCAAATAATTAAAAGCTTTGGCAACTACGAAGTGTAGGCTGTTAGACACTTCTATCTTCAAACATCTCCAGAACTACAATTTGTATGACAGCTGAAGAACATAAGCGAGAAGGCTTAAAGATTTTCTTCACGGTGAAGGTGACCCTTGTGTCAAATGCTGGAGACTGAAAGAGCTCTGAGGCACAAAGCGTGCTTTCCCTCCACCCGCAATTGCTTCCATATGGATCTACAAGCCAGTCTGCTCTGACAAAACCCAGTAAGTTTAAACTGTTTCTCAGAGCAGGCGTATGCAGAGCCATGAGACTGCTTGTTGCCTTTATTGTTGTCAGGCTGTGTATGTGAAAGTTCTAAGAAAGTACTTGCTTGTGCATTTCGCCTACAACTGCTGGAATGCTTCTGAGGGCATTGCAGGACACGTTGAGCTCAGTCAGGGTTGGGATACTGCAGACTGCCAGTGGGAAGTCTCCTAAATTATTATTCGAAAGGTTAAGGCTCTTCAATTTCGTGAATCTAAAATGAGATAAGCAAAAAAAAAGGGAATAAATAAGTAATCCACACCAAGCTGCCTCGCAGTAATTAATACAGGGCAAGTTTGTTTATGTAAATACAAATCACACGCATTTTTAGTTTATAAGCTCAGAACAACCAGGGAAACTACGAGACACTTAAATTCAACACCACTTGTAAGAATTCATTCATGTTAAGCTGACAAAGAGAAACAGACCCTCCTGAACAACACATCAAATATATTTTCCCATGACTGTAACAAAGAACAAACCCCTTGCCATCCTTACGATATATTTCACTTCTGTGGCATCTCGCCCTGTACTAAAGCATTGCTATTTTCCTGAACACATTTTTTGGTAGTAAAAATACCCTTGTGACACAGGTTACAAGGTGCAGGAAACTCTCAGACTATTTGAACACTAATTTTTTGTGGTGCTGCTGACCCGTGTGCTCAGGTCCATTCATGTTTACCTTGCAAACAAAAATTCTCATTAGAACAGACTGGTTTGAATACAACTGGGAAATGTGCTGAATTAAAACAGAATTTAGCAAGGCTTCTGTTGTGACAGAGGCAAAATTTTGTCCTTGACATGTCATAGAACTCGTAAAAGCTCCTTGTTTATCACATCGGCCAAAAACGCAACTTGCATGTGTTTGCCTTATGACCAAAATGACCAAAACAATTTAAACAAAAAACCCAAGATGGGGACAATCCAATTAGCCAGCCTGCATGTTCAGCAACATTATTATGGTTGCCTGACAACCACTGGGAGGTGTGCCTAAAGCCAAGTAAGAGGATGAATGAAAAGATCTGTGTCAGATTCCGATAGATGGGAGGAAGTTTCTTTCCTGGCACGGTTTATACCAGGACATTTTATTTGGACTTAATTTTCCCTTCATTAAGGATCAAGTACTTTATTTGTGTGAGCAGGCCTTTATATAACTTGGCAATGGAAGCAAAACTGCACCTATGAGTGCTGCTATTCTACATAAAAGTAATCTCCAGCAGTATGTGCCAGCGTATCTATAGCCTCTGCATCAGCCCATTCCTACCTCAGAGAACTCTGTCCTCCTCCAACCAGAAAACATGGACAGAAAATGCATCAAGCATTAAAAGGTTGAAGAGTTTTAATACCAAGACTTAAAAATCCCTAGCAGCTACTGCAATCAACTGGCACATACCTTTAGTATTGCCTAAATCAAGCTTATGTCACCGACTAAAATTCAACTGAAAACGTAAACAGCCCCTTTGTATGGTACTTCAGTGAGGGCTGCTGAGCCTCAAAGACGGACTGTAAACACAGACAACATTTACACAGGCTTGCAGCAAGCAAGGGAATGCTGTACTCTCCAGTGGTATTTTGGTGCAATGATAGCAGAAGAAAAAAAACCCAGAAAAATCACTGCCAGAGTTATCACAAATTTTGAACACTCTGTGCCATGCTGGAGGCAGAAGAAGTTTGGAACAAAGTCAGATGGAGACTAAAGGAAATCTTGCAATCAAATTAGTGCTGCAAGGGAAAAAATGCTACTGTGCAGAAACAGTGACTAGTCTATCTCTAAAGGGAGAACTGTAAATTAAAAAGGAGGCGAGGGTAAGTTAACTGATATTAATAAGGGCTGCTAGCCAGAAAAAGATATACGCACATTTTAAACACTGTACCTTCATATTCCTCTATTTTGAGAGAAATGACATAAAAATCTTGATCCTAGAACTGAAACACATAATCCTGCATTTATCTTGAAGATAACTGTAGATTTTTGGCACAGATATACTGCCTTGGAATTTGGGGTGTTTCTGTGGTGGAACAGCTGTCCCACACGATCCTCAAAGTTAGCTGCAAATACAAATGAGTGCTCCAAGCAGTGGACTCTGAGCCTTTAGAATTTTTTTTCCCCAGGATTTAGGCAAGTACAAAAATAGCAATAAAGACAGGAAGATAAAGTCAAAATAACTAAGCTGCTGGAGAAACATCAAAATGTAACCTTTCCAATTTTCAAGCCAACCATGAAAAAAGAATTAACTCATTTAACAATCACACCAAGGCTACAGCCTTTACCTGTGCCACTCTGTAGTCCCAGGACTTTTGTCCACTAAACAATCTACTAGAAGATCCCAAACACAATCTTGAGATAAAATTACAGAAGATCACACTAACAGAGGAAAGAGACTGAGGCAGCAGGTGGTAAAGGAAGCTAAGAAATACAGTAACTAACTCCAGTGCAGTGTTCAGCTTCAAGTTTTTCTGCATATATTCTTGCGCATAACTGCCCTAGGTCAAAGAGGGGGAGGGAACAAAGAAAAGCTCCCCCTACCTGACATATCTGGATTACATCTCTACTACTCTAATGTTTGTTGTAATGTGTTCTTATTAAGGTAATCTAACTACTCAGGACACAAACTGAACTGGTTAATAGGTCTGTGCAGTGCGTAAGCAAGGATGAATAGTACATCTAGTATTGGATAAACTCATATAAAATGCACATAGACGTGTACATCAAAAAATCCACAAATGAAAGTTCATTGTTAAATCACACTTACAGAAATGCTGAAAGACAGACACTATAAGCTTAGTTAAAATTAAGAGATTAATTTAAGACATCTGGCCAGAAAGAGGTATTTTCTTCCCCCATTGCAAACATGTTCATTTAGAAAATGCTACAGTCATATTTCTCCTCATGGAGCACTGTCAAGTGCAGAACATTACTGAACCCAACAAGCAGGCATTTGCTCAAAGTTAAGATCTAAGTCTACCTCTCATCTTTGGCCACTCACTTCCCACTACCCCCATCGCAAACAGGCTGGAGAATTTCCGTTATGGAGCACTGCCATGCTGCATATTTAAAATGCTGAATTGTTTATAGCGCTTCTTATATCCAGACAGATTTACAGTCAGTCACACCAGTATCACTTGTACATCACATCAGTATAAATAAGGTAGGAGAGAAGTATTTTACAGACTCAAGTTTTCTGTTGTGGCTGAATTTGCAAAGTGTCAGGCTTCCAGGATTTTACAGAGCAACATCTTTGCTGTTTTCTCACATCCAAATCTTTACTTCTATCAGAAGCAGGCACACACATCAATGCTGCCCACATGGCATTGCTAGAAAGAAAAAAAGGCACAACACTGCTCGTTTGAGGCATGACAGTGTAATAACCTCATATCAAGTCCACACATATGCTTTTCATCCTCTTCTCCCTTCTTCCACAGTTCCAGACTTTGTTATCTCTTAGTAAAAGTCAACCTGAAGAACAGCATCTCTCAATACAATATGCTCAGTTAGCTTACTAAGCTTTCTATTGTAATGGCCTATATATAAACACTCACTTTGTTGAACAAAAATAGCCCTACTTTAAGCTAGAGCAAAATGTTGACGTGTCAACCCTTGGGTTTAAACACGCAATATGACTGAACACTAATTGCCCTAATTGAGCCAAAAACTGCCCACTTATTTAATCCTGAAGCTGCCACTTCAGGAAGGGCTTGAGTTTGACATACGCAAAATAAGGAGAGGGACTAACAAGAGAAGTTTGTATCACGGCAAAGCAATGAACTGACTGACACGCTAATTTCAAATTCAGACCTTCCCAGTGTGAACAGCAGAGGAATTTCCATCACACAGTATAGCATTTGTGTTCCACTATGTTTGGGGCAAGGGGAATAGTGTATTCCAACTGGTGGTCATAAACCATCATCGAAATGCAGCCATAACAGACTCATCTGACAAAACTAGTCATGCCCTACTCTTACCAAAACAAGTAAAAAGCAGTATTTTACTACACCTGAAAGAGAAGGCATGGCTTAATAAAGAACTCAGTCTAGGGAAAACAATCACTTTTCCAAATCTGTCTCCAGAACCTAGTCTTTCATGACTGTGCTGTGGTTACAGCTCAATACTATTTTCAAGCAGCAACGTACGTGTCCTTCACTTTCAGCACCATTTCTGAGAAGAACGATGGCGTTTGCATTGCAGTGCTGTGACAAGTTTTGGAACTGAACTAAAACTTGCCACCTTCTTGAACACCTGCTACTTTGGCCACTTACTTAATCATGAAAAGAAGTTCCATAAAATTCTGCCACGGCAATTTCCTCCTTGGAAATAAAAGGTGCAATTTACTCCCTTTCTGCAGTTGTGCTGGATTCCCCTCCACAGCCTTACTGCCTAAGGGAGCTGCTAGCCTAGTGCCAGAAATACTGTCATAGTGTTCCCCTTCCAGAAAGGTGTCATGGTAAGAGTCTTAAATTAGTAAGACAATTCAAATTAACAAATAATTAGAAATTAAGTCAAATTCAGACTACCTCCAAACTTAACAACAATAAAGCTTTTGTTATATTACACGGTTGGTAAGAGTACCATAAAGACAAGAGAACCAAGTGTATGTTTCGTTAGTGGAAATAACCTGAACCTACACTACTGCACAGTGCAGGTCTCAATTTCTGCACGTACCTACCACACACTTCTTCATATGGGGAGAAGGACTGACATCAGAGGAAGGACAAAATTCTTAGGAAAAAATAGTGAAAATATATTCACTTCCTCTCTATTGGAAATTTATAATTGAAATACAAAAGCATTAGCTAGGGGTAGACTTCCAAACTGAAACATGTTTACATGAAAAGAAAACCCTTACTTTAGAAGCCGTATCTGAAAGAAGCAGACAAGTAAATTGGAGACTGATACACAATAACTGGACTCCATAAATATGTTCACTTGTTGAAACATTACTTGGAAGAGATACTGCTGTACTTAGCCTTATAGTTCACTAAAGTGAATCCAATTAATCCAAGTCCAATTGCTACTTTTAGACTACACTATTTTTAAAAATCCTATTTTTATAGCATATATCTTACTGCCATGTATTTTTCTCATACCACTATTAAGTTGACTGTTCCAATTTAAAAAGTAAAATAAAAATTTCAATGTGTTTCAGGCATTAAACCAATTTTGCAATTGTCCCCAATTAGTCATTTGCAGAGACTTAATTTTATGACTTAACTTTTCTTTAATTAAATGTCACTGATTTTTGCTGGGTGTTCACTAAGGCACTTTCTTGAGATCACGAAGATGCACAGGAGTTGAGGAGAACACAGTCATGAAGATTTGGAAAGATGCACTAGCAAAAGCAAACTCTTTCTTCAATGTCTTTATGAGTTGGATAAAACAAAAGCAGTGAAGTTACATAAACAACAAATTCCAAATGCCATCTTTAGCATTACAAATATTTTTTAAAAAATTCCAAAGCTACAGAGACAAGAAAATAAGTGTAGCATTAAAATATAGCAAGCACTGGATGCGATTTGTTACTAGTGGACCTCCGGTTGTCAATACCACACCAACCTTTCCTCTTGCCCTGCTGCTTAGATGGCTGCACTTCCGTGTTTGACTTCAAGTGAAAGAAAAGAAACTGTATAAAAGTAAGGTTTCCTCCTCTCCAAGACCAAGAGAGTTCCAAGAGGTAGCTCCCCGCATCTTCACATACCATGGAGCAAACAAAGGTAGCATGCTCCATGTATTAGGATTCATCTAAATATAAAAAAAAAACCCAACCAAAACCCAAACCACTAACTCAAAAATTAAAACAAAACAAAAACAAACAAATCAAAACAACAAAAACCAAACCTCATAAACAACAAGAAAACAAACAAAAAACCCCCTCAAAACCCAAACACATCCCCCCAAAATAAAGCGGGGGGAGGGGGGAAAGGAGAAAGCTCAAATCTTTTCCAGTGCATCTACTGGCAGTGCCCTGTGGGGCCTGACAAGGGGGAAGATTTAAAATTGACATTGATTAAACCACCCAACTTTCTCCACTAACCGCACTTTCATACACTAATAGTAATAATCACAAGGAGTACCTCAATGCACTTTGAGGCCAACCAAGTGGCAGGCTGGAGACTTTCCTCCCTGCTCCTCAATCACTAGGTACAAGTAAAGATCAAGCTGCATCTCACACTGACTTCTAGCAACCTTGCCTGCTGGGTTCATACCAGTTAGGCTGGCAATACTGGTTCCCCCTCGCTTTCAAGTGTTCTCTGAATGAAGATCACATTTTACATTACCTCCTTACTGTACAATGAATTTGTAAGGAGGGTTTAGCTTGAGGTTGCCTGAAATCCTGGGTTTTCAGATAAAAATTGGAAGTTGCAAGGGATTTCAGAAACTTTTGCATCAGTAATTCAGAGTGCTCTAGCCTTCTGATAACCTAGAGATGCATCTTCAGATTTCTGCCACTATCCCCAAAGAGTTTCAGCTGAGATGCCAGAGAAGGCAGTTCATTTCTCAAAGGGCTCTGAGAGAGAAAAGTTACCAACTCATCTTAAGATAAAAATCCATATAACCACTGTTAACAATTAACAACCACAATGAGAATAACAATTCATTCTTTAGATAAAGCTGGCAAGCATAATTTTATTTATTTTAAAAACAACTATGTGTCTCATTACATCTCCCTTGTCTTTTTCTTATTTTTCTTTTAAATCTGCAACAGTCTTATCTTAAAAATCCACATACTGATAACTTACTTTTCAACATTAACAAGAAAGTAATATTCTTGATGCCAACCACTTTTTCCAACAACACCATCTGAAACAATTACTTATAAAGTGTTCTCAGTCCAGTGAAGCAGAGCAACAGTAAACAAAGACTGTGGTCTGTTCTTTTGCTTCAAACCTAGAGCAACAGTACTCGGCGAAATTAGCAAGCCTGAACTCTTGTTAGCATTTCAACTGGAGAATCTCCTCTCTTCTCCAAAAGAGAAACATCCTTTCCTGTAGTTTTAAAAAAGATTCTGTGAGTGAGAACAAGTAGCATCATTTGCTACTTTTTTCAGCACAGATGAATTTTCAGATGGCTTACATGTACACACAGTATGAAATACGTATTCCCTGATAGGCAGGAAAAAAATAGAGGTAGCTGTATTTACCTTTCAATATTCAGGGAGTTCAGTTATGGAAGTTCACAGCTGCAGAGCATCTACAGCAACAAAAGGGGGCTGAGTGGACAGTAAAGCAAGTAAAAGTGCAGCTACTGGGAAAAAAGTACATCTACACCTCTGTACACCTTCAGATGCCATGTACTGAGAAGGACTAAACATTTTATTCATAAATGCAACAAATTATATTATTTTAACAACTGATAGAAGCAACTGCATGAACAAAAATAGAAATTCCGTTTTTCCCCCAATACATTCCTGACTGTACCTGCCATGTCAGTGCATTAGTCAGCATGTCGGTACTATGACCCAGCTGCTTGCAAGTCTACTCAGTGGGTGGCTGAAAAATTGGTATTTTATTGTGTCTTTGACATACTCGTTTTGAAATCCAGCATTCATTAAATTACCACCCAAAGCGATTTATTAAGAAGAACTGCAGCACCATGAACTTCTTATAGCAAGACAGATTTTCCTAGCCTGCCTTGCTAACCAGGTTTACTTAAAAATTGTACCAGGAAGAGTAGGTATATAAATGCCAATGTGTTTTGTTCAGAGCATCCAAGCACATGGCTATTTTGGAGCCTTAAATATCTCTAGGCTTGATTCAGTGGTGCTGTGCCTTGTGTGCGGCTGCAATTTAGCAATTGAGAATTTTGTATAAAAGCCAACAGTACCAAATCAGAACAGCAGAGATTCTGTACTTGCTTCCCAGTGATTTGAAAGAACATGGGCTAACAAAAAAAGACTCTTGGTTTATTCAGTGAAGTTTTACCCTGTGCCACCCCTATAAATCTGAAAATGGTTTTATGGAATTGGTTTAAAAAGAAAAAACAAATAGATCAGACAACGTGTGTTCACAGGAATGACAAACTTCACTTTACACACATTTTGATACTGGGTTTCAGTAATAATTTCAAAACATACAGTGCTTTCCTCTTGCTACATATTTGTGCATTTACTCACTACAGAAAAGCAGACTTACTAGCAGTCAAGCTGGCTCAAAGCTTTTTGGGAACACAAGTACAACTCAAGTTTTCCCACCCAAAGAAGAAGCCAGTTCTGTGTTTCTTAGGGCAGGAAGGAGAATGGCTTGGGAGCACACTCCAGGGTCAGGCTCATACTTTTGCTGCAGTAGGGAGGCAAAAGACAACCGATGGGGCACCGCTATTCCTAACCCTCAGAAGGAACTACCACTACTTCACACAGCCCTTCCCATTGGCACAGCACTGGAAACAGTGGCAACAGCTTGCAGCTACTTACTGCCTGGGTGATGCCACCTGTGCTGGGTGAAGATAAGGCTGGAGGACATCAAGCAGACAAAGAGAAACATCAAGGGCAGGAGTTTCTGATGGACCGACTCAGATCCACCAAAACAGCGCTGTGTAACCTAATTTGTCTTTCCTCCAGAAGTTCCCAGACCTGCCCCCTGCCTTTTTGCCAAGCTCAAAGCAAGGGAGGCAGAGCAGACTATTACTCGCTGACAGAATAGGACCAGCTCACAGAAGAATGAGAGACAATCAGTTTTGCACCACCTCAGGTATATGCCACTTCTCCAGATTTTCCTCATGCAGAATCTCAGAAAACAGGACTTATATTTTGTCACCTGAACTCCTTCACTCTTGTACGTTCGGGCTCACATTAGTGAGAAAAAAATTTAACAGTTTCATTAACTATCAGCAAGACTCATCAGATGTGCCTACAACTGCAGTACCAAGAGAACATTAAACAGAGAATGAACATTGCCCATCGCATTAATTATCAATGCTTTCTAATCCCAAACAGAATTAGTTGTAGGTACACGGACAAATCCAAATCTATTCCGAACAGAAATTAGCTGTAGGTACATGGACAAAGCATAATCAAGTATTTTCTTTACACTTTCTGGTATTTAAAAAGGAAAAATTATAAGAAGTCATTAAAATAAGAGACATTGATTACTTGTCCATGTTCATCGCTAGCTTATGCTAAAATAGCACTTGCTATCTGGAGACCTATGCTGACATTCACAGAACATTTAATCCAGTCAGAATTCCTTTCCAGATTGTGTTCATAAGGTCTTGGAATAGCTGCCTGCTTTGTTTGTGAAGCAGACTTGCTGGGTTCATTCATCTCCCATTATGCCAAATTTTTTGTTTTTCCAAAATGAAATTGGAATGATATAAAAATACAACAGCCCGCATAATCCATCTTGTATTTTTCGGTTGTTTTTCAGAGAAGGGATTTAGAAATGTGGTTTAAAACATTTTGTTTGAACAGGACCGTCCACAAATATAATCCTGAGGTACTCTGCAATTCAGTTACCACTGAAATTAAAATCACAGCTTTATATTCAGTATGGGAACATTCATCTTTGCGAACACAGAAAGCCTGCTGATTCCACAGAACACATACATTAAATCATTCAGAGCACCAATCATGCTGCTGTCTACCCATTGTTACATTCTCAGATGAGCTGCAGTGGAAAGAACTGGAAGGTCACAGCTACTAAGAAAGAAGAATTAGGATTGAGCAGAGTAGAAAGAGGACAGGAATCAGGCTGAATTTATGAAATCAGGGCTTTCTTTGCTTGAGTGAGGTAACAAAAAACTTCTTTACTTGGTCACATGCAGTCCTGTTCCTACCTAGAATGGCTCCCTTTGATGGGCAGCTTGCCAACTCATACTCACTCACATGAGTCAAAGGCTGAAGAACTACAGTCTGGCCTCAGTAGGTAGATAAAAACACATTATGAAAATTGCATTTTGGGCTGAAAATATCCTTCTATTTACAAGAAAAACATTAAGTTTCTTATGAAAGCCAGTTTGTTTCTAACACACAAAATTAACCAATTTCTGAAGCATTACAGTCAGGCCAATGTTCCACAAGAGGAGGTAGTAATTTTTAGGAAAGTTCCTGCACATCATGGCTCGAAGGACAGAGGAAGAATAGTAGAACCATACCACTTTACCTTTGTAATTCACTAAGCGCTCTGCTTGTGGATGGGCTGGGGTTTAGCCTCAGGAAGTTCTGCTTCAAATTGAGATGAGTGAGGTCTTGGCTATAAAACAAGTTGGCAGGCAGGTGCTCCAGGCTGCAGCATGAAAGATCCACTGAGCTTATGCGTTGTGATGCAACCTGGAAGTCAAGTACAACACCAATATATTAATACTGTAATAAAAAAAAGAACATTTCCTTCACCCTTACTAGCACAAGATAAACTGATTTTAAGCACAGCAGAAGTCAGTGCTGGCATATATAGCTGACCTAATACAGTTTACATAATTGCTGCAAGTTATGCCATGATCTCTTTCTTGGCCTCAGTGCTTAAACCAGGTCCACAGACGGCTAGCAGAGAGAAAAGAGCAAAGGTCTGTCAAATTAATACATGAAATGGATCCATTTTCATTTATGAAGTTATGTGATACTTTACAACCAGGAAAAAAAATAAGATACTTGACATAAGCTTTAGTTTAGTCATTTGGGTAGCATTGCCTCCTCCAACTAAGTGAAAGCGAGGCGTTAGCAGTCATCACCGTGTCTTGGTTTCATACGTCCAAGGTGGGTATTAAATGACAGAAGAGTTAACCCATTTACATATTACTGAAGAGAAAAAATAACCCAGCAGCAAAGCACTGAGCACTCATCTCTTCTCAATGAATTAGAATACTGTCCAAAAGTGATAAAAAATATGACAAAAACAAAACTGAGATTTGGAGGCTTAACACTGTTTTCTAGGAAGAGGAAGGTAAAACAAACACAGTCTATAGAGCCTAAAAGAAATTCATACCTAGCACTATATATATAGCTAGCATCATTCCACAGAGACCTATAGGCAACTTCTTCAAGCAATGGCAATACTGCCCCTTTCCATATCTCTAGGATACACCTCAGTGAACTACATCCTGCTGTTTTACTTATTTACTAGACTTTACTAAAAATAAATAAATCAAATATGACCAGCAAAATAAAAAACAAACCCAGGGCTGCAATGTAGAATGCTTATATTTTCTGTCCAACACTATAAAAAAATATTCTTTCACGAAGCAGAGTCACAGACATGCTACATGGCAAAGCACCACCACACAGTAATGCAAGGCAGTGGGGATGGTGGGCAAGGAAGAGGAGCCAAATGCTAGAAGAAGGAGAGGCATTTTTGGAGCAGGCATGGCTTAACCAAAGGAGGAGAAGCAAACCACCACCATTTTAGATTTCTGGGACCACACCAACAGTGCTCAAATGGTTATGTGTTCTGTCAGCTGCTCACACCAAAAGAAGCTATCGTTTCACTGGCCTTTTATGCTGGGATTCTGTAGGTACAAACACCACATCTAAGGGGCAAAAAGAGGAAAAGACTCAATGACTCCTAATCAATACCCAGTGACATAAGAGCTTCTCAACTCTGATGAAGAACACACCACTCAATCTTCTGGGCAGAGATACAGTCTCTGCCACAAAGCACTCTGAAACTAGAGGCATCAGGTTTTGAGGAGGTAATTGAAGTAGCTTGCCACCAAAAGGAAGGCCATCGAAATTTTTTTTTCCTCTCCAACACAAGCTACACAGGCCTTAGGATAAACGGTTGCTATTATAAACACACAGCCATAAGCTTCGAGGGGAACAGACAGTGCAGTGTTTTTCTCCAACGCAACCGTTAATAATCCAGTCCTCCCACATCCATTAAAATGCTTGAATTTTTGTTACTCAATTAGTTCAGTCCTTTTGTTACTGAAGCTAGTATTTTTCTTCCCCTTGTAGTATGAGACAAGAATTATTCATAGGCTATACTGAGCACTCGTTTCTGAATGCTGGGTATTCAGTTTGTTTATGCCCACTACTGTACAGTTCTGATCACAATGCAAACACAAGAGATGAAAAACTGCTGACACCCATTAAATTAAAAAGGAGGAATGTTTAATTTCAGGTGTAACACTTGTATACACTGTTGCTGCAACTACTTGTTTGGAATGTGATACGAACAGCCATAAGCAACCCAGAAGTGCTTAGCAAGGCACATTACTCTAAAAATATCTCAAGGACCAGAAATGGTGACTCTGAGTGGGAATCATGATAATGCAGCCAAACAAAATCAAATATACAAATTCTACTGTTGCTTCAAAAAAGGATGCAACTCCTTTCCTAAAACTGTCAAGCCCTGAGAAATAAATCCAGTTAAAAGTAATTTTGTTTTTACAGGTTGTATGTACTGGTTATTTTTTGTTTGACTACTTTTTAAAAAAGAACACTTTATTACCCACAGCATTTAATTAATATTTTCATGCAATTGACAAATATTGAATGATGCTTCTACCAGAGAGATAACTGTAAAAGTTAAAACCATATTTTAAAAGGTGTTAGTTCTGGAATCAACTGTAATTTTATCAAAGTCTTTTTGTTATCAAACAGTACTCTTAAGAATTAACTCCTGAATTGTTATGAGGAAGACTCATATAAACACACACAGTTATTCTCACAGGCAGGGATAAAGTCTTTTCTCTTTTCATCACTCTATACTGTACTGTATCTACTCACTGTTCTATAACAAATTCCTACAGAATAGAGCAACAAGATGAAAAACAAAGAAGAGTAACAAAGGAGAACATCTTAATACTTTCATTCATTCACCAGAAACTTCCACAAGTTGTTCTGAAGTTGAATATTGAAATTCTGAACTTACGCTGTTCTGAAATCAAACAATAAAAGAATATTTCAATCTTGCAATTTTCTCCAATTGACTTGAATGCAGCAAGACTGCGCATGCTTGTGTTTGCTATTGTTTATTAAAAGCAAAGACTTTTCTAAAAGATGATACAGTTCTTTAATAAAGCACTAGGTTTCCCTGACTCACTATGAAGAATCACTGCAGAGATAAGCTGATAAAGGGTGGGAAAACACTGAGTAGAATATCCCTCACACTCAAAGAATAAAAAGTATCTGGAGGAAAGGACATTATCTGCAGAAAGTTGTGTTTCCGCTGGAAGAAAACAAAACCAAAACATTCCGCTGTAAATAAATACCCCAACAAATTATCTGGGCTACGTTCAACATATCCATGCTTCAACAAAATTAGTGAAGAGAGTTGGTGTGGTAGCACTGCTAGAGGGAAGGGCTTTCTGGATACACAGGGAACCTGCATTAAGCGCTTGTTATGGCTTGTTTGGTGTTTTCTTGTTGAAAACTCTTAACTGTAGCCATTTGATATGCTATACGTACATGTATAAAAATAAAACCACAAGCAACACAATTCACAACTCCACAGGCAGAAGCCTCCACTGCCCAGACCAACCCCTCTTGAATGTCTTCTCATCATATCCCAAACTGCATAGACCCTTCACACTTGTGTCACATGAAACCACTGCTGCACTTCCAGCACCAATAACACTGAGGAAATGGCTGGGGCAATGACCTTCTCAGAAGATGGTACATCACAAGCTCTCAATGACAGGAGCTACAGCAGGAGCTCTAGAGTCAATGCCATGCAAGACACGCAACATTTGACAGCCATGAAGCTCAAACACAAAGCAAGATCTCACACTTTTTGAAGTCCATTTCTCAGTTGGGATATTTAATCATTTAAAAAAAAAAAATAAACAATATGAAATATGCCTTCTCCATTCCCTGGATACGATTTTTAAACACTCTACAGCCTGTCATTGTGTTGCAATGTCCCCCACTGTAATACCAGAGGAGCACTAATGGGATAAGGCCATGTGGAATTTTGTACATCAAACTGCAAAGTCCAATGCAAGATTTTTTTTTTCTCAGTTCCTGTTGCAACCTCAGTTATGCATCCTAGGCGTACACTGTTCTAAGGTTTTTTTTTTCAGTCTTCACATGAATATGGCAAACTAAGTGTAGTTTTGAAGAAGTGATACGCAATGTCTACCCACTGCAAACACCAAAAACCTGTCATTGTGCTTTTAATTCTCCCACAGCAGCAACAAAACGCAGATTTATTCTGCAAATACCACCACAGATAATGCTGCTGGAGAGCACTCTCCCTCCCTTGGGCAGTATGCCTTCTGCTCCTCCCCACCCGAGAGTTGCACACATGCCAAAGAAACAGGAGTCTGCCTAATATGAAAACTCACTTTTATACATGTGTTACTTGTGCCACAGTACACCTACAAATAAAAACAACTATTCAAAAAAGCCAGCTGTACCTCTGATGCCTAGATTCCAGGCAACATTTCAAATAAAAAAGGTTTGCCAAAGTGTTTTGATTTTAATTTTTTCTTTACTTATTATTTTTAAAAAGGAAACAGTATTTCAAGACTTGTGAAAGTACCGTATGGGTTCACTGTAAATCTTTAGCAGCTGGCAACAAAAATACAGAAAAATACTTGCATCAACCCATATTTTTGCTGCTTCTTGCTACAAACGGCTGAAAAACCACTTTGCTTTGTCCATCAGTATAATGACACCTCTGTCACCGAGCTATGCAACAAGACTGATTATCGTCTTTGTTTTAAAGCCTTGGCTATACTACAAATATGATCTGTTGCTGACAATGGATGTCAGCAATGGGCACAGCTGAACCCAGCTGTATGGACAAACACAAGTCTTGTTTACACAAGGACATCTTTTGGTGTGACCTGTGATGTGAATTTAAACCAATGTAATTATGTCTTTCTCCTGTTTACCCTCATCTCATTCCCTACAGCTCTATTCAGATAAGAAATTACTGCTTAGGACTTCAACAGAAGACAAAATAGCAAAACAGCCCACACTGTACAGCCAGCCAAATTCTCAGTCTGTTTGAACTGAGCTGACAATGTTAAATTATACCTGCTGTAGACATGCAATGCAAAGGCAGTTTAATTTTTCTCCTTTACGATTTGTTTTTAAACAGTTGGATAATCATCACATCCCACCAATGCCTGCATAAACCTTACCTAAACAGCGATACATTGTCCCGAAATACCTAAACTAACTTCAAGCAAACAGGTTCTCCTCACCTCAGAACTGATCTTGCTTCAAATCCTAATCCTCCTTTCTATTTGAACATCAAAGCCCTGCTCAGCAGAGAGGCCTCCCTCCGCTGAGCTGAATTCCACAGCCAGGAAGCACATTGGTGTCCTCAGCCACATACCCAAGACTTGAGGAACTGTTTTAGCCTGGTAAGCAATCTAATGACAAAAAACTTAATGAAGTGGAGGTGGGAATAAAACATTTGCTTTTTCTTTAAAGCGATATATTTTCATTTTTAAATGACAACTGTTAAAATGGGTGCAGCCCAAGGGTAAAAAGGTACTGGCTTTTCTGGCATCTCCTTTTTGTTTTCTTTCAAATGTTAAATTAGATACATGCCAACTCAAGATAAGGGCCTTGCACAGAAAAGATAAAACCCAGCAAAAGCTTAGAAGCCTGTCACTCAGATTCACAAACCCAGCAGGCAATGCCATAGGTCAGAGCAGTAATTCCCTACTAAGATGCAGGGCAGAAGTGCACACCAGTGTGGCAGCACTCACAGGGCACTCTCGCCCCATCTCTCCTCTGCAGGTGAAGTGGCCAAAAGCCTCCAGTACAAACACCTCATGACAGCAAGACTCAGGGGCACAAAAATTATTTAAACTTGTCCCTTCTGTGCTCTCCTTATCTCTGAACAAAGTTTTACAAACAAACAGGTCACTTCTACTTTTGGCCCTTGTGCAAACCTCTAACAATTGAAAACAGCATTATCAAATGGATGTAGAGAGGGGGAAATGCGAAGAGGATTAACCAGAAGTTAGGCTCCCTTACTTCTCGTGATAGGAGACCAGAAAAAATGTCATAGATATGAAGGCCGGTGTCCCAAGTTTAACATAAAGATCTTGACAGCAAGAATTTGACAAAAAAAGTGAGTGACACTCATCATCTGTCATTTGGAAATGCTGGGTAGTGTCTGAAGTCATAACCAGAATATGGGGATTTTTGTTCCTCATGGAGGAAAAGCACTCTTCTTTTAGAGATCATGTACGGGTATCAATATTACCCAGGGAATGATATCAACTCTGTACCTTGGTGGTAGTCACACTGAGATGCTCACGCTAAGATCCCTGCAAGGACAAGGCTTAAGATGCAACTTGGAGTTAAGTGACAGTAACTAGCTGTAGCATTAAGCTACTTATAATTCAGACATGTGAATCTCCATTTGATGGAGCAATGAATATTAACATCCTTAAAACAACCTCACTGAAAATAATTCATCTGCAAATACTGCCAAAGAGGTGAGTCTCATAAAAATTAAGAAAAAAACCCTTTTTTTCTTACTATTCCTGTTAGATTTATTTTTTTACAAAGACAAGCTGCTGTACTGCCAAGCAAGCAGACTTTGCAATGAGCAGCCCTCCAGCAAAGACTTTCTTTCAGCATTTTTTCATTTCAGCATGGGAAAATCATGCAGCAGATCCTAATGGAAGCTAAGGCACATACAAGACACCAAGTGCAAATCATGCTTGGCCAATAGTGACTGCAGTGATCAGCAAGGGAAGACCAACCGATGTCATCCACCTGGACTTCTCTAAGGCCTTCAACACCAGCCCACACAACATCCTTATCTCCAAACCATAAAGACATGAAGGGTGGACTATTCAGCAGATAAGGAATTAGCTGGATGGATGCAGCCAAAGTTGTCCTCAACGGCTCTAGGTCAGGTGGAAGCTGGTGGAAGGTAGTGTCTCTCAGGATCACAGATCTTGCAGCTGGTGCTCTTTAATATCTTTATCAATGACCTAGTGAGATCAAGCGCACCCTCAGCAAGCTTACAGATGACACAACAGAAGGAAGAGATGCCATCAAGAGGGACCCGACAAATTTGAAAAGTGGGCCCGCAAGAGCCTCATGAAGTTTAAGAAGTCCAAGTTCCAGGAGCTGCACCTGGGTCAGCAGGCAACCCCAGACAAAAGCACGGACTAGTAGAAGTCATCACTGAGAGCAGCCCTGTGGAGAGAGACTTGGGGATTCTGGTGGATGAAAAGCCAGACATGAGCCAACAATGTGCACTCACAGCCAAGAAGGCCAACTACAGCCTGTGCTGCATGAAAAGAGATGTGGCCAGGAGGGCAAGGGAGATGATTCTCCCCTTCTACTCTACCCTTGTGAGACCCCACCTGGACTGCTGAATCCAAGTCTACGGTCTCTAACAAAATAAAGATGTGACTTCTTAAAGCATGTCCAGAGGAAGGCCACAAAGATAATCCAAGGTTGCTCAGAGACGCTGCAGATGCCCCGTCNGTGCTGCATGAAAAGAGATGTGGCCAGGAGGGCAAGGGAGATGATTCTCCCCTTCTACTCTACCCTTGTGAGACCCCACCTGGACTGCTGAATCCAAGTCTACGGTCTCTAACAAAATAAAGATGTGAACTTCTTAAAGCATGTCCAGAGGAAGGCCACAAAGATAATCCAAGGTTGCTCAGAGACGCTGCAGATGCCCCGTCCCTGGAAGTGTCCAAAGTCAGACTGCACGGGGCTTTGAGCAACCTGGTCTACTGGAAGGTGTCCCTGCCCCATGGTGGGTGTTTTGGAACTAGATAATCTTTAAGGTCTCTTCTAACTCAAAGCATTCTATGATATACTATAGATTTCAGACTCTTGCCAGTAAGACTTACACTGGATGTTCGCTTGTCTGAGTCTCCCCAGTCCCACATGGAGAGGATGGTAGGGTTTTTTTCTTTGTGTTAGGTAAGAGATTATGCTAGGTCCTCAGTTTCTGATCTAGGTTCTTTGACACAGCTGTATCATACAGATTAATTCTATAATGAGATGAATTCTTTTCATGCGATTATTCCACTGTAACTCAGAAGGGCCTTCTGGGCCAAGTGTTTTGTAATACAAATCATCATGAATACAGCTCTCCTGGCCTGCGGCCTAAAACTGGTCTCCAGCATTCATTCCCTCTTCTCCTTGGAGACTTTAATCCTTCTCCACTGACTACAGAAGAGGCCTAAGGAGAGTAAACGTCCCTAAAGTTAGATTTCGGTAGCAATTCCTCTCCTTTCTTCCTTGCTGCTAGACTTTGCTTAGAAAGGCTTTCAGTATTACAGCCATTCAGGTTCAAGACCAATTCCATTATCACCTTACACATACCAAAACACTGTGCAACGTGTCAGTCCCTGCAGTCCCCTCCTGTCTTATGGGATGTGCTCACTGCAGACACTTGGTTTCCCTGAGCTTCATTAAGAGCAACACTACATTCCCTCCCCCACTTGCTTCTACTCCTCCACTTCCAGAGATTACTGAAAACACTTTGGGATCCTTCTGGATTGAACACGCCTTAAAAAGTAACATACGCAACACCTCACTGAGCTTCTAGGTGATGCTTTCCCGTATTTATGCAAGAGCTGCACAAATTCAGCTTCAATAATACCAGAACCTGATTTAGAGGCTTCAAGAGACAGTACTTGAATGCTATTCCAGATGTGTGGGCGATACCTAGTTTTCTGTTCTCACTCTTGGCTGCAATACTTCAATAACTATTTTTAAATGAAGGCAGCAAGCCCAAACAAGAACCACAGACTCTCTAAACTCCAGCAAAAGAAAAAAAAATAAAACCGCAAAACTATAATTTATCTAAATCAGAAATGAAGAGCTTGAAGTCACCCTTACACTTTAAAATCAGCTAAACTATTTTGACATGCAAAACTAATCAGCTGAGACAAAATACCAAGCTTCCCTCCTGAACTATTAAGAGACTGACTACATTGAAACACACCCAGAAGTTCATTTCCAAAATGTCAACTAACATCTAATAACAAAAGGCACAAAAGAATAGGCTTTGCAGGGAAAGAGGAGGAGGAACACTTTCAAGTGTTATCATCAAAAGAGAAACAAAACTGGCTTCAAGTTTGTTTTGCTTAATCTTCTGCTTTCACACTTGAGATGATAAGAAGCAAACCAGCAAAAATGACCAGATATGACTTCAGAGCAAAGGTCCCAAATACTGAAGATTTCGCACATACAGAGAAAAGGAAGTCAAGTTCCACATGGAAACCAGAGGTTTGTTTATGTTTGAGTACTTGTAATCACCACCAAAAGGAAGCTGTGGGTTTATTTTTAGAGATCTATTTTTAGAGAAAGCATTATCTCAATATTGTCATTTTATGGTATTAGGGGAAAAAATTGTTTCCTTGTACTAAACTTAGAGTCATCATGTTTCCTGTAAGTAAGGATCAGCTCAAAAAATGACTGGCTGAAAAATGAGGAAACCTTTCTTGCCACCTCGGCATGTTCTCTCTTCTTCACTAGATCTTGAATCAACTTTTCCAATAGCCTAATGGTGCTGCTTAGTCTCAAGTGTGAAGAAACCCAAATAGTTATTCTCAAAGACAAAAATGTTTGGTTAAAGGCTATTGTTAAAAGATGCCCACTGATGTTGGAAGTACACAAAACTCAATTTTAGGTCATATTAGAATAAAGACTCATTTTCCAGCCTCCAAGCACAACTGGCATAAGAAACAATTACTTCATTGTCACCTTCTCAGTGACCAGCACATTCCTGACCTCCAACCTGTCCCTAATGCACACAAAAACAGGCAGCCCAGAATCACAATGGTACATTCAAACACATGGACCAAGACTATAAAGCTAAAAGGAAATGTCAGAAACTCCTAACTGCAACACAAATAGTCTGTTTGTTGCACACAATCGTTCCCTATAGAATGACAACAGGTGATAACCAACAGCCAAAGGTAAAAGCAAAAATACTAATCTAGAAATTCAGTAAAGTTCTCCACAGTATTCCTCCAGAAGAAGGTTATCCATTGCTTAGGGGTCTAAACAGACACTAACAGAGGAGAGAGTGCATCCAGTGACATAAAACTATGAATTGGCAACACTGTAACAAGTAACATCCCAAATAACTTAAACTACTTTATCCTTGCATGTGATTTTTCCCTACACTCATCATTGGTGCTGCTCTGTGATGAAAGCTCTGCAAAAAGGTATTCTGAGCCTGTTTTGACCAGTAAGCACTAGAAAAGCCTGTCCTTAATGCCTCCAGAAACAACTGAAGCTTGGTAATAAAAATCACTGCAATGATGAACTCTGTGAAGACAGCTCATTATAGTATCCAGAAATACGTATGAAATAGGTCAATCATCTAGAGGGCAAACCAAGGCAAATACAATGCAGAGCTAACTTAACTATGAAACTAGTGGCTTCAAGCCGTCTTTACAGACTGGAGGCTGTATTTCATATTAAAAAGCTCTGCAAAATCTGTATTCCACAATGAAGCTGGTGTGGAAGTTTCTCACACAACTTTTCCTGGTTGACCACGGTGAACATGAGAAAGCCAAGCATTAACATCTGACAGTATCTGAAACAAATGTGAAGCTATATGCGAAAGTGGATATGCCTTATTTCCCATCACTTTAATTAATGAGCAGAATCTGATGTGCTGAAGGAAAAAGCAGTCCTATGGTTGATGATGTTTCCCTATCTCAAAGGTGGATGAAGCACAGCTGAAAAGCAGGCACACCTTTAGCAGTAATGCTCATTTGTTGCTCACTGCATTTCCTCAGCACAGTTTCTGTAAAACACAACCAAAAGCTAATCATCTTGGTCTCCTGTTTTGGAAGAATATTTGCAGAGTTGCAGTCAAGGTCAGAAATTAATCTTTTAATACTGTAGAATTTATAGATATAAACGAGGTCTGGAGCACCAAGCATGTGGTTGGAACTCAAACCTTTTCTCCTCATCAGAAATAAAAATCATATTACTAGAGTTATAGATCAGCTTTGTCCTCTTTACAGGGTTCATACTCCCCTTTTACAATGGTCTCTGTAAATAATTGTCATACTAGTACTGAAAAAATAGTTAGAAGACTGAGGCAGATGGTCAGAACTAGATAACTGTAGAAAAAAAAAAAGCAAAAAGCAAAACCAATAATTTTTTACTGCTGCTTCAGGCACACCTCTACACAAGTTGAGGAAAGATGGAGACTACAGCTGCAAAGGCTCCTGCATTACTTGCTTGTATAGTATAAGCTAAATTCTAATCTGTTCTTATTTTCTGCTAGTTTCACAGTGCAAATAAATGTATGAAGAGAGCATTCTGCACTGACATGAAAGGAATAAGGCCAATACGGCAGCACGCCCTTCTCAGTTGAATTTGCTATTCTTGCTATTTTTACCGTGTTTTAAACATAATGTTCACTGACATCATAATTTAGTCTCTCCTTTTCCACAGCAGGCTACGGTTGTTTGGAATACCACACACTTCCACTACAGACTTTAACGCAAAGGTGGACTGAAACAAGGAAAGGAAAATATAAAAGCACACAAGAGAAAACTCTCAAATTTCATAGGTTTTAAATCCTATTTTTGGACATTCCTCGTATTTCCAACAGCAGAGCTCTTTTGTGTGTAGGCACCTAAGCCCCACACAACAACTTATTCCCAGCCACAGCTGTCCAACTCCAGTTGATGGTGTGCAGACACACAAGGCTGTGTGTCTGTACGTCTCTCCGTACCTACACACGCATGCACCATTTACAGCCCTTGTGTCTCATCGCCTCTCTTCCTCTACCTGCCTCAATGAACCGAGCTCTAAAGCAGGAAATAATTGTTGCACAAAGCTGTTGACACACTTCCTGCTCTCCTGCAGCCAGGAGGGGAGAAGTTCTGTGGGGCCAGATACCTCATTCCGGCATGCCCAGTGGGGCACACAATTTCTAAGAAGATAAAATTCTGTAATGCATCCTGGCATAAGCTCTGCAATACTGAATTTCCGAGGCAGACAGTGACATGCCATTTTAACCACATGCCTTGGAACATAGAGGACTGCTAATCCTTTTATACTCCAGCCAAGCCATCCATGTTGTGAGTTGTGTCACAGGCAACGCTACAACAGGAATTTCATCTGTTGAAAAAGGGTTAGGTTTAGCTGTTAGAAGCACCAAACAGCAGGCCACATCCCAAATAAAAGCCTCACAACAGCAAGTCCCACCACTCCATAACACCATATGCATAATACCTCTCTCTTCTACATTAAGGGTGTAGCTTTTCAGCTTTTGGAAGTGGCAAATGAGAAACACCCTCATGACGTCTTTTTCACTGTTAAATACATGTTCTTTGCCCTGTCCTTCTTCATTTGACATTCAAGTAGCAAACAGTGGCAGATTTGCTGCCCAAGTAATTGTGCCAGTTCCAGAACCATCAAGACAACTTTATGCAGACAAAATTCTTTAAAGCTGTGAAGATGTTCCTTTCTTTCCCCTCTGCTCCCCCTTCCCAGTTGCATAAGCTCATTTTTCAACATTTGGCAAGAGAACGAATGCATTAGATCACAAAGGACCAAATCTGTTGCTGTTGTTTTCCTTCTGAGCTTCCTTAATTAGGCCTCCAGTTTTTGGAAAGTGAAAGGAAAGAAATGCACTGTGGTGTAGAGCTATCAATATTAACGAACAAGACACATCTCCAGCTTTTAAAAATATTCTGTTTGAGGCTAAATCAGCATATCTAGAAGTGACCTATTTGGAATAAGTATGTCACCAAGTTCGATATTTAGGTCAGTATTCGTGCAGTAATTCCAGTCTGTCCTGAAAACGGGAGTTCTGTTCACCTCAGGACACATACATATAGGAAAACCAATACTAACACCTGTACACTTCCCAAAAATTTACTGAGGCAGACCACAAGAGCTGTCTCGGCTATGATAGATTCCACTGTTAGAATGAATCTGATTATACGCGAGCAATGCTTATTTTTAATTAAATTAAATCCAAGTCTCTGCAAACATGAATTCAAACCTTTTCTAGCATGCGCATATTTATTGCAGGAGCGATGCGTTAGGATTTGTCTCATTCTGAAACACCACTAAAAAGTCAACATTGCCAATATTCTGTGGGGAGAAAGACTGCAGAGCAAGCATTCTTTGCAAGTCTCCTTTCAAGATTGAGCTTGTTATTTAAAAGTTAAAATAACATCATCTTCTAGCTCTTCTGAAGTATACACAAGACAGAAATGAATTTTTTTTTCATAGTTAAAAACCGAATTGAGCAATTTTAATGAAATATTTTACCAGGGATCTCCTTCTGCATTAAAATTTATAATTAAAGCTCTCATTACACTAAGTAAGAATCAGAAGCCTCAGTTTTCAGCAGCACAGGAGCATAAAGGACTGCAGAAGAACTACCACTGAATATAAGTTAACACAAATGTCACTTTCTAAACAAGTGCCATTAAACAACATCTATATTTAAAATACAGTCTTAAATATTATTCATAACAACTCACAAAAGTGCAAGTACTATATACAACACCAGTATTAGGGAAGAATCTGTAAGGACCCATGTAACCTAGACCATAGCAAGCAACTAGAAGCTAAGTTTCAGAGCCATCATATCTCCCTTCCTAAATTTGCTTGCCTTTAGAATTACAGTGCTTTACACAGTATTTTCCTGGTTAGCATGAATATTTCAGCAGCTTTGCACTAGATTAGTTTCCAAACACCTGAGGCAGAATACCTCATATAAATGTTGGGGGTTTTTCCCAGCATAAGAATGTTAGTTTGTCCAAACTACAGAGCTGAAGATTCAACTTCTCATTTCTTTATACATGCAAATCAGGTGTGTTGCACCTTACAATTAAGCACTTTGACACAAACAACATCAGCTGGAGGAAATTTGAGTTGCTTTTGTAGCATTAGTAGTTTCCCTGTTTCTGTTCTCCAGAAACAGTGTTACTGTGCAGCACTTCCCACTCGACTGCCTTGCATACAATCATGCTTGTCTCTATTTTTCAGTCTAAGGACAGAAACCCCAAATATCAAAAAAACAACTTGAAGTGGCAAAGCACTGTTTGAAAATCCACAAATGCAGAATGCCAACTTACAGGTTTGGGGGTTGGGAAGTTGGGGAAAATACCTCATTTTTCCTTGAAGCATGTTTTAGCAACTAAAAAGAATAGCATAGTGAGTTTCTTCACTTCTGACAGTCTGAAAACACACTTAAAACTATGTCTTTTCTTTCTACACTTACATAAAAATGGGAGGTTATCGTGAGTGCATGGGGATATGTTCTCATGCTGGCTATCATCCCGAAGCTGTTAGTCATTTGGGTGAACCAGAGAAAAAGAGAGAAGCACAGCATGGCACAGAACAAGCCTATGCTGCCAGTAATTCAGAGGGGCTTTCTGGCCATTTATCTCTAGCTCTGAAGTTCATTGTTTTCCACTGTTTTCCTCACTCATTAGATTTGCCTTTCATTTATCCGATGTCAAACCCTCTGGAGATGAAAGGACACTACTGTCCTAGAGACAGCCTCAGAGCAGCAAGAACTCAAAAATCTGACAGACCGTGCCTCACCATCTCATAAAACATGCCTTGGGGATTTTTACCTTGAGGCTTAACAGACCTAAGCAGATATGCCAGAACAGCTTCTTTAAAAAGAATTTAAAAACTTACGAGAAAAAAACCCCTTAAAAGACATTTTAAATGATGCATGTGCTAGAGAAGGTGCATTAGTTAATGTTTGAAGAAAGTTTGACATATAATCAAACCTCCTAAAAAAGCCCACAACCTAGGCTGTATCATTGGCAATTGGCTGGATAATACATTATTGCAATCTAAAGACAAAACAGATCCAGTGCTACGTGAGTGTCTCTAAGCACTGCTACATAAAACTAAGCTGCTTTAACATACTAAAGAGCATGGACAGTCCTATCAAATACCAAACTAATGAACAGTTTAGGCACAACTACATAACCAAATAGAGCATGCTGATAGCACAGCAAAAAAACCTGCGTGGTAAAGAAGTATGAAAAGTATGAAAGATACATAAGGCTTTAGCAAAAAAGTGGCAGGGATTAAGAGATAAAACAGACAACTGCAAAAACACCTTTCAACAACACAAAGTGGAACTGAAGAATTAAATGAAATAATGCAGGCTCTAAATTCCTGTAATTGTGTTCTAAGCCCAGTATAAAATTTGATTTACAAAGGTTTTAGGTAGTAACCTTTTTTCACTGACAGAAAATGATTTGTTTATTACAAATAACCCAAAAATCAAATAGTTATAGAACTAGAGAGAGGTTCAGCAACACTTCAAAGCAGGGAAAAAAATCTTTTATTCTAGCAATTTAATATTTAGGTTCTGCGTAAGGAATGAATTAAAAAAAACCTGACATTATTTTAGGTTTTAATAACACTGAAATAAAGCTTTTTAACTTAAAAGTTGACAGTTATATTTGTCATCCTTGTCATTATAATGATCTCAGTAGATCCATCCAGCTGATAAGATAAGAAAATGGAGAAAGTTCGGTACAGCACTTTGCTTACACAACCTCAGTAGAAAGAAGTCTTCATGTAAATGCAGAAGAATTCACCTCCCTATTGCCTGTTACCCAGAGCTCTCAAATCGAGTATTTCCACGCAACACTACCAGCAGCAACAGCAGTTCTTGACAATCAACCCAGAAGAGGGACAGTACTGCTGCATGGAGAAGACTGAACTTGGGGAAACTCTCCAAACATCCCATTCACACTGGAATTAGCAGCATTCTCACCTTTGATGCTTGTCGCAGCCATCGCAGATATTCAGTGAAGTTATCGAAACAAATGTAGTAGGTCTGGCTTTGAGGTCCAGAGGAGCTAAATGCTAAACAGTGCTGGTGCTTTTTCACTTCTTCCACCTACAGCAGAGACACAAAACTGTGCGTCAACAAGAATCAAAACCCTCTTTGCAGAACTCACCAAGACACAGTTAAACTGTCCCCAAGAGGAGATCATCAAGTAGAGCTGGACTAACCATCTCAAACACCCAAGCTGGATCTTAGCTGTCAAATATTCATGGAATCTACACAAGCAGGAATGAGAACAGAAGGACAACAGAACTAACGGAGAAAACCACCAAGAACATCAACATTTTAATAGAAACTGAGCACCATAAAAGGTTTGCCAGTGAAACACATTTAAGGCTGTTTTTATGCAACCTAAAAAAATACAATTTATACTCCTTGGTTATTAAAAACAGGCTTAACAAAGTGCTTCTCTTACAGCCCAATTAAATTCTTTGGCATTTCTCAACTTGCTAAAAAACACCCAGAATACATCATTCTGCTACCATACACGAGAAGTCCCACACAACTTATGGTCTCAGTTTCTCAGTACAGCATTCTGGAAAGCCTTTGCAAACCAGGAAGTGCAGAGTATTTATGGGGTTGAGGAAGAATATTTTTTGAGCAATAATTTAAAAAACACTCAGTTCTGTGCCAAGCACCCTCCTCCCAAGCTTTGTCAGCAGAAGCCCTCAGTACATTTTTCTGAGCTTAGTTATCCTTTTCTTTTAAAATTTGTTGTCAACTTTCTGCTTAACACAGACTGCATGTTTTACATCACATAAGGCATATCTGTGCAAAAGCTACTTAGAAATTCCATGTTAAGCAATTAAAAAAGGTATGTAATATTTTCCCTTTTTAAATTAAAAGAAATACATTGAGATGAAAAGAATAGTCATCTCAAAGAGAAGGATGATGGGAACCTTAATCCTGTCCTTTCCAGCAACCTACAGCCAAGAATACAATTCACTCTCAAGAGTTCACACACTGCTGCCAAAAGAGGACAACATTTCTACTGCAGTATCTCCCAGGAAGAGTTGGAGAATCATGTGAAGAACCACAAAAGAGGCAGGAAAAACAGCTCGTAGAAGGCAGCACTAATTTATTTTCACACTGCTAGTATAGAATATTAATGAATCAACTCTAGTCTGCATATATAATATCGTGAAGCTTGTTTCTCTCCAAGGAATTCTTTAGAACTCAACTTACCAGTATGTAAGGTAAAGGAGGATTACTTAAGGTGTAAATTCATCCTCAAGCTGATGATTCTCTTCCCATTACCTCAGTTAAACATGCCAGTAATAGTATTCTGAAACACTACTTAGGTTGAAACAGTAATGTTGTAATCTTACTATCTTCACTACAGTTTCATAGCAGGGTTAAGGTAGGAAGGGAACCTCTAGAGCTCATCTGGTTCAACCCCCTGCTCAAGCAGGTCCACCTAAAGCCAGTTGCCCAGGACCATGTCCAGACGGTTTTTAAATATCTCCAGGAGTGATGGATATGCCATTTGGGTAACCTATGCCAGTGCTCAGTCATCATCACAGTGGGAAAAAATAAATTTCCTCATGTTCAGTCTGGAACTCCTGCGTTTCAGATGTAGTCTATCAGAAAAAAGCCCAGTTTCAGCTTTTCACAAGAAAAAATGTTTGTTGCTGTTAGCCTAAAACAGACCACTACTCATACAACACTGAACACTCAATACTCCCCCAATGTTCAGAATAAGCCCATGACCATATCTGTTAATTTTCAGAACTTAAGAGTAACTCAGCATGGATAAAACCTGTATGAGGAGGCACGGCACAGATCATACACAACAGACCTGCATGTATCCTTTGGCTGTATGCTATTGCATTTATAAACCACTTAACACTGCACACAAGAAAAAGACACTGATTGTGCATCCATTGCTTTTCTTTGTAATTTTAATTCAAACATTCTAAATTGTTAAATGTGACCGACTGTAATCAAAAGTCATTTACATCCTTTGAAAATCCCATTTATAGAAACAAGCTTTTGGAGGGTCAGAATCATCCTAATTGAATGCAATCTTCTCTTCTTAAAGAGACAGGGGTTAACCAAGCAAATAAATAAAATAAAATATCTTACTTTTCCACCAATTAAAGGGAGGACATGCATCTTTCCAGTCTGGCTTTCTTTTACTGATGAGACAATTAGGCATGTTCCACAAAGGATAGCTTGGCGTCTTGTCCATCTGTTGACTGGCAAATGTATTTTCCCTTTTCGAACATTGTACATTCCTGAGAGCTGAATCCGTTCGGAGCTGCCAGTGCTGTGGGGCTTTCCTGAAATAGAAACAAAAGCATCCACTTAATCACAGAAAATCTTTGCCTCTTTCACTCAAGTCATCCTGAGACTTGATCAGCAAATTTTCAAGCTACAAACTGCAGCATGACAAATGAAATGCAGCTTCAAAACCACGCAAGCAGGTAATTCAGTATTAGCTTCAGTACAGTCTTCTTCTATAGGTAGGGGGATATGACAGGTTGGTATCATGAGGAGCAGGTCACATTAAATAACCTGCAATAATCATAGAAGCACCATTAATGGTATCAGCCTTCTCTATGGAACCTGGAAATCCAACGTTCACCCGCAAAAATAAGTAATTGGTTACTGTTGAGTTCACATGGCCTGTGTGGTAACTGCACAAGGGGGTGATGTACTGCATGCTGACCCGTTTCTTTGCAGTGCCATGTCTCTTCCGGCTATCCTTCAGGTCATGGTTCCAACAGCTTCAAAAGCTTCCCAAAGAATACAGTTCCTACCTTCCCCAGCCCACACTGCTCAGTCCAAACCCCATAGCAGAGGTAGCACACTCAGCCATTACGTTAGCAGGTGCAACCTAGATGAAACCCCTCAAAGACCCTGCTTTAGTCTGAGTAAAGATTCGGAAAGAGTGAAGTTCTTTTGTCTGTATTACAATGAATTCACTATTTTTAGTAACTCAGATTATTAGCATAACTACCAGTTAGACTAAATCTCTTAAATGACTTTAAATGTCTCTGATTCTACTAATCTAATCTATTAATAAGATTCTACTCTACAGAAAACATCATGAGCAATGGCAACATGAAGACAAGCATCTCCCATCTCTGCTCCTTCAGGATGTAAACGGGAGGCACAATTTACTCATTCTAATCTACCTACACCAAGTTACCCTATCAAACCCTAAACAGTCCAGCCCAGATATGAGTCACCCAAATATATCTAAGTCTTTTGCAAACAGAGACAAGAGCTAATCATGTTCAGGTTAAACCAGTTCAAATTCATGTAAGAACATTGGTGTTGGTGAACTTTGGGAGGGAGCTCCTCTGGATAAACAAACCAAAGGGTATGTTAATTCCAAGTAGCTTCCCCATCATGATAAAAGATAAATCACTAATTGTCCTGCACTAATGTTTACCAAAATTCTTAAATACAAAGAATTAATAACTAATTAGGACTCCAGAAAAGCAGAAAGTTGATTCTGTCTTCTAACAACAATATTTCAGAGCCGTGCCCACTGATCTCCAGCAGTGACAAGTGCTGCACACTATTACTTCAACTTGCTATTATTCCTGCTTGCATGACAGCTCATTTGTCTCAATGAGTCTGCTCTTGCTTTCAAATTATCCACAGAAAGATAGAAGACACCTACCACATGTCCTACACACTGCCATTCTCTCACCCCTGCCTAGCCTCAGCCAATTCTTGTCCTTATCTTTAAAAGCAGCCTTTTTGAATCTTCCTGCCAATTTAATAAGCCAACACTCGGCATAGTTACCCTCAAGCCTTGCTCTGCTCTAATAAACACTAGCATTTAGGCTACCAGTGTCTGCCAGTTTGGATCTGCAGGAACATCACTGTTGCTTGAAGCTGAAACACTGAAACTTTAATGCCCACAAGGTATCCGCATCAAATTCAAAAATAGGTGCTCCAAGAAAGCAGCAGTTACACTGCCAAGCAAATTCATATCCAACCACAGAAGCTGTGGATTAACTCTTCACCCAGCAGAACAGAGGGAAATGGGACACCCAGTCCATGCAAAGCCACAAGACAACTGATAGAGAATACAAGTGAGTAAACTAGAGCAACTCAGCCTTAACAAACGCAAAAGCTGAATCAAACATTACATTTGGAATATGAAACATTTGGTTCTTAAAGTAACTGAGAATGTACCTAGCTTGTGCAGAATGATGGGCTTCATGCCACAGAGCACTGATTAAAGAATTAACAATACACACAAACAAAAAAAAAAAATCTCCATAATGGAGTAAAAAGTGCCTGGTAAATACTACTAGTGCAATTGCATAAAGAATAGCTGTCAAGGATGTGTGCATAAAATTACGTTTTATGATCATCTTCCCAGGTCTGTTTTCAGACTGTGTGCTCTCTAACTTCCCAGGAAAAGCAGAACCCACTGCTGATAGAAACCCCTTAAGACTGCAAGGCATAACCTCAATCTCTTGCGAAGACAAGCTCATTTAGCATTTCAACATAACCAAATGCAACTTTCAGGAACATTCAGGAACAAAGGGCATAATTTGCACTTAATATGGGCAGACTTGTGTCCTGGAAAACACCAAAGCTCAGAAATTTTTCAGGAATATCATGCATAGCAAAGAGTATAAGCTCTGGCTTGGTAGGAAACAACAGCGTTCTGGAACAATCAAGGAGTAGCATTATGCTGCCCAGCCCAGAGGTAAAAAGACTACCACACTGGGTACTCAAACACCACAAAGGGTACTGAAAAGTTAGTCTTGGATAAACTTACAGGGGAAAATAAATCCAGATGCCTGAGAAATCTGCTTTCTAGGACCAGGCTCTCTTGGACTAGATACAGGACATTAGTCACAGCTGGACCTGTAAAACTACTCAGAAGTCTCTAAAAGTCAGTTCTTAAAATTTCACGTAAATTCAAAGAGTTTGTAAGTCACAAGATACAGTAACAATTAGTATCATTAGTGAAGGTTTACTAGAGAAGCTGGAAGAGAGCTATCACTGGAAGTATTCCTGCAAGATATGAACTGTATTTTCATATTTGACTGGAAAATTACTGGAATAAGAACCTTCAGTTACTCCTACAAATACAAAAAAAAACCCAAAAAAAACCAACAACAACAAAAAAACTCCTTTAAACTCAAAGGAACCCTTCAAAGGATTTAAGGTGCTTTTTCCCAGCAAGTACTATCCTTTGCTAAGAGAAAGACAGAAGGTTCTTGATGAGAACATACAGAAATAAACACTGGACCTATTTCATTAATGCAAATGGTTTCTCTCTTCCTATTCTTGTCTACTTCACTACATAACCAACCATCTGGTTGGACCAGATGATCTTCCAAGGTTCCTTCCAACCTGGGCTCTTCCATGATTCTGTAACTTGAAAAGCTCATGTTTAATATTGGATCACATGTTGTTGCCTGAGATGCAATCTGCTCAAATATTCAGTTTTCTTCCTGCTTAAGGACTGCAATCATTGATATTTGATAGAACACTGTGATACTATTATCATGCAAGTGGAAAAAAAATAGTCAAAACCCACTGTCTTATTTTGATTTTAAGCGGAGGTTAATCAAGGACATACCAACGAGTTGTGGAACTAAATTCCTAGATTCCTAAATCTGCCCAAGTATTTTTTGCAGGTAACTGTGAGCAAAAGCTGTTTGAAAAGTAGCAGCCTTGCCTACTGAAAAATAAGCTTGGACAGACTGCAGCTTTAAAGAGCTCAGGTATTAGCTGCCAAGAGAGCATAAAAGCAGGAAAAGTTTAAATGACAGTGAGCTCTGTCACAGCAGAAGTGGGATGGGGTTTGGAAGGAGTGTGAAGCGATCTAAGGCTGGCTGTTCCTCACTTCAGGGAGGAAAGCAGCAGGTGGCAGAGTCTCCTGCAAGAGGGCTCATCCCTGACAGGCTGGGGAGTGGAGGACAAGGGAAAGGCTCAGAAGTGCACCTGCCTTTTCTATGACCCTGAAAATAATCAAATCAGAAGGCAAATGACCTTTTTTCTTCCAAGTGTACAGAAAGATGGGGAGCAATTTGGACTATACCAGAATGCCTTTAGGCTATGAATCAAACACCACAAATTATGGCATAATTACAACATCACCACCAAAAATCTGTTGGTTTTGAGGTACCTTGCCAGTGTCAGTGGAAGCACTGTTTTCAGTAAAAGTATCAGCAGTTCTGAAATTATGTTCCTCAATCTGCCTCACAGACCTCCCATTCAAGACTTAAAAGGCTTCATGAGATTCACATACAGATTTTTCTTCAGTTTTAACTAACTCTGAAGGAAGCAAATGAGTTTTCACAGGGGCTTGTGATAGTATACCAAAGCCAACAGTCATGCAGATAAAATGGTAACGATGATCCTTTGCGACTTGAAACATAAATCTGAATCCTGACAAAAACTTTAAATATAATTATTATTGCATTGATCAGAGTGAAGGCAAATATGCCAGAACATCCAGAAGAGTCACATACCAGAAAATATTTTTCAAACGCTAAGCCCAACCAAAGCAGTTTGAGTACTTTAGCAAGAAACCATAAAAAGATTATTTTTCATTCCTGTCAGGTCTCCAAGACTACAGCAACTCCTAAGCACCCCCACAACAGGACTTTTGTTCTGTGAAAGGCATTAGAAGAGATGCCTCAAGGAATTATGAGCAGACCACTCATTTGGCTATCTTGATATTCATGGCTGAATTCCTCTCAGTTTTAACTTGTCCCAAGTCCTGGAAGGAAATTAGCGGTATTCACAACAAGGACAAAGAAAAGCAAGGAATTTGATTGAAACAGCAGGACTGTCATTGGAACCACAGAACCTACCCTACTTCATAGGAAGCAGGACGGGACAGGAGTGATCCTTCCATGATGTTAAAGAACTAAGATTTCACCACAAGCAGCCTGAGGAAGCTCTGGGTACAGAACATACTGACATCCTGCCTGGTGCAGAGACTTCAAAACTTATTAAATAAATACCCACAGCCACTTGCTTTGGATTCTGGAGTAAAGCTCTTTATCCTAGCGAAGGAAGGCATATGGAACACATTACCATCAGAAGTTATAAAATACCAGCTCATTATGGGACATAAAAGTACTTGAGGAGGAAAAAACCCCCTCTCTTCAGCTACACGGCTGATTAAGTTGCAAGTACTTAGTATTCCCCCCTGTTTGAAAAGCACAGCCAATAAAGTCTGCCTCTACAGAGCGACTTAAGACATTACCAAAATAAGAGCAGGGAAAAGTGTTGACATAAGAAACACGTTCACTTCTGTGCAGCAGGTCTTATTTTTATTACTAATATTGGTTTGATGGAATGAAAACTAAAAATTCCTCGCGACTTGCATGGTGCAGGCAGCCCGGCCAGCTGGAGAGACTGCCTGCCCTGAGCCATCTCGGGTATTCGCCAGTGGTAAGAGAGGCTTAAGTTATTATTCAGTAGGAATAGTGTCGAAGTTTGAGACTTTTCAGAAGTGACTGAATTAACTCTGAGTGCCTAATTTAGGGATGTACTTTTCCTGCTACAGCTGGGCAGCTACAGAGGTCGTCATCCTCATCTGCACACTGTTGGGCCCCTGGCCCGAGGCCAGCATTGCATCAGCCCTACCACATCAGCTGCTCCTCGCAAGCTGTCCCCGAGCCCTTTCAGACAAAACAGGCTGCTTTAATTTCTTGCTTCTCTTTTTGACTGAGAGGCCTTAGGGACAGCTCATGGTGAGTAGTTCAGCATGGAGAGCAGAGGAATGGCACGTAGGGGCCAGAGCTGTGACACAGTGGTTGCTGCTGGAGAGGATATGTAATCAAACCCACCCACGGCTTTCAGCAAGTCATTTCAGAAACGAGATATTTCACACGCTAACATTCTGTGAATACCAATTCTTGTACGCACTGGAGAAAAAGAATACCCAAAAACCACCATTCAGTTTTGAAGATTTTGGTCTGAATCCACTTGGGAAAGCTGGGCTATTTCCTAGCTGGTCAGGGGGAGCCAGCAGGGTGGGTGGCAGCCCCTGAGTTCATATCTGGAGCACCATCCTCACCACCCCACTGAATCAAAATCAGGAACACCTCATCCCACCTTGCCTGCTAACCTGCAAATCAAAGCTCAGCACTGGTCCTGCCTAAATATAAGTGCAAAGAAGCCTCAATTAGCTCAAAACACTGAAAGCCCTTGAGTGTCTTTGCCCACCTTTTGGGAAACTATGCCACAATTGCTGTTGCTGAAACCTTACTGCCAGATCATTCTGCAGATTTCTACTTTTGCTCAAGCTCTTTCATTAAATACAGACGAAGCTACTGCCTGCAATGTTTTTGAAGCTTCTCAGTCATGTAAGGCTGCTTCCCCTTTCATTCTCGTCAAACTAAGGACAGCAGTGATGACTTCAGGCAAGCCCCAGTGCAATGAAATGTATAAAAATAAAGCAGCAAGTTGAAGTTAAAAAAAAAATGGGTGGCAAAGGAAGCAAAAATAATACAAGTAAAACCTCAAACTACTGTACTGCTCTTTTTATTTGAAACTTACAAAGAAAACCTACATACGGATACATGCTTATTAGAAGTATTTTTTCTTGTCGATACTATCATAGTTCAGGAACAAAGGCACAGAATTAGCAGATTTTATATTTAACTAAGACCAAGGATTCACCTCACAGTCTCTACCTGCAGGCTACTTTTGCAAAGGTAATATACCAAGAATATATATAAAAGTTTCACCTGGAAAATCATTCCAAAATCAGCAATTGAATTTTTGCACTCAAATCTACTTAGACTGTTAAAGATTCCCACAAGATTTAACACAAGGCTGCAGATTGATTCTGTACTGCTCTGTCGAAGAGGGATTTGGTCACCATTACGCTGTTCTTAAGGGCATGTAACTATCAGCATAGTTACATAGTTTACTCATTATACTCCTCATTTGGCTACACTCTGTATTATATGAGTGCTGGGGGAAGCTCTGAAGTAGTTACTTTTCCTTTAGGAATTAGCAGTTCAAACTCTACTACTTGAAGGCTGCTACCTTTTCACCTGAGAAAGAAAAGTAGACTCCAAATGATGGATTTTACTGAACTATGTTAAACTCATCTTTTTCTTTAAAGAAACATTCACTATGAGCCAAAACTGGCAGAGCAGAACACAGACAAGCCTTTAGTCTTTGTGAAATATATTCCTCCTACATTACACGAAGATCACCCTTAAAAGCAAGCATTACCACTACATGATATGATACAATAAAACATAGTTAATAGTTTTATAGCCATAATCCTGCCTTCCACTTCAGAGTAAATCCTCACTGGAGGAAAGGTTTGTGTTTCATAACTCAGAAAATATCCCTCTTTCCCCACTGAGACAGAGTTCAGTCTTCATTCACTTGATCGTTCCCTTTATCTTGTTCTCAAGAAGACTCACCACCTTGACACAGGAGCCCTAAAACCACGGTATCAACACTTTAAAGGCTATCACAGGCAAAATGTAACAAAAATTACTTTTCTGAAAAGCTTTTCTATCAAGTGTCATGTATATCCATGGAAGATGGCTGTAATATCTCTAATGTCAAAAACTAAGTATCAAAGTATATAAGCATATATAAGCAAAAGCTTCTGAAGAGAAACCTAACAGTGATTCAGCAGAATTCACTGAAGAGTCATTGTTAACCAGCACAACTCCTACACTAGGACAAACTAATAAAGGCAACAGGCTAAAAGCAGGATATGTAGCAGTGGACAAGACGCTATTTGCAATTAAAAGCAAGCAAGCACAGTGGAAATTCATCTGGATTACTACGCAGAGACAGCAAACACAAAGCCCTGGAATGCAATTGTTCTTATTGTAACAAGTGAACTCCAGATCTAGCTCCTCCAATGTATTTTGACAGATTTTAAAGTTCAATTTGTACAAGCAAATACCCATAACACAGACTCAACCCCAACAAACTGAAAACCCACCTGTTCTTAAACTCTTCACCCCATCTACCCCTACAGACGACTCCTGCAGCTGAAACACAGGTCCTTCACGTTCAAACTCTCAGACCTGTGCATCCCCATTCACTTCACTTGTCTGCAGGAAATCCAAGCAAGTTACATGCAGTCAGGGTTGTTTATTCTAGCAAAATAAAGGCCCACTTGATGTCTGAACTTCTGCTAGAATTAAAACTACAACGGGGTGCAGGCTGAATTCTGCTGTTTTGTTCAAATACCGCATTTTGAAGAAAGCTCATAAAAGGGAGAGTCACTTGCTTTCCAGTAGCAAAACTCAATACTAACTCCTTTGGGAAAGAACCATATGTCACCTCTCCAAGGAGAAATAACTGAAATATCCCGAAAATGTACCATTGAGAAAAAAATGTCATCTTCCTCCCGTGCTTTAACAAAGCTGCAAAAAGCTGCAATATTGGTCTAGAGGCTTCCAGGCAGTATTATCCAAAACAACTTTCCCATCTTGAACTTAGGATTCATTTAGGGAAGCTACTGACTGAGTTCTTCAGTGACACCATCTACCAAGTATTTTTGCTTGAAGTAAATTTAAAACAGAATTAGTCTTACACTGGGAAGACTTGTGCTAAAATCTGGTCAAATTCCTTACATGTATTTCTTTAAAAGAATACTTCAGCAATACATTCCAAGTTATTCCTTACTGAGATGGCCTCAAAAAACTCCACTTTCAACAGTTCTATACACTGATATTAAAGAGGTGAAAATGTAATAGATGGGGTCAAAAAATTAAGACTTACAAACTCACCAGTACTTGCCATGACCTTTATGTGCAGCTTCTGTAGGATGGGACGCAATGCATGCTCAACTGATCTTTTCCCTTTTTTCCCAATTCAGCTCCTATAGAGCACAGCTGAACAAAATGCTGGAAATGCACTTTTTTTTTGGTGAAGTCATGCAAATATTGAATTCTACTTGTTATACTCCCAATGCACAATAAAGCCACAAGCACAGTAAAATCCCTGGCATCCCAAAGGATACTTATCCTGTCTAAGGCAATTGCTGTATTGGCAAGAGCTCTGAGCTAACCAACTGTTTTAGGCAAAGCTTGAGTCTTGATGGAATTGAAGAGCAAAATTACACTTAAGTTAACAGCAGCTTTCAGGTTTTATCAGTGTTAGATGCTCAACATGAGGCATGGCAATGTAAGCTCAAAATAACTACTTGAATGCACACTCCTCTGAGAAGGAAGAATGACAGCCCCTGGCAGAAGTTCATCTGTACGTCTTCGTACCACAACAGAAAGACAGGAATCCATGCTCCTTACTAGCAAAAGTTGAGCAAATCCCCACATGCCCTTGCACGTACCTGCCTTGCCCCAAGGATGGAAGATGTGGGTATTCAAACATTTCAAAAAAGCTATAGAGGAATACACGTGCAAGCTAGGTCAAGAATTGTTTCGTGTGAACTTCATCTTTAACACAAATGTCATCTTTCAATGTATTCTAGACTAAAATTCCATCAACTGCAAGATGACTAAGCTATTTTGTGTGTTAAATGTATTCAAGTTCCAAGTACAGTGATCTTCTCCTTGCTCCTTCATCAGAAGAAACAAGTCAGGTATCCTACATATATAAAAGCATGCAGTAACCTAAATCCTTGTTAAGGTAAAACATTTTAAGTATGACACTTCCCACAACAGATCACTGTACCAGCATTGTTGCATAGATCAAAATCTAAACTCAAGATTTATCATAGGACCCAAATGATAAGCAGCTTATGTCAAAACAATTCTATACAGTATTGCGAGGCTATTACTAGCACATCTCTACTACGACTAGTTTAAAAAAAAATCACAAATAACTGTGATATGAAACAATACTGAAAAATGTATAACTTGTCCAGTCAAGTCCCTCCAAAGTTTAGCCCTGCAAAGAGAAGGCCAGAATGCTGGATTTGGAATTGTCAACATCTACAATCAAAAGCAACAATACCTAATAAATAAAAAGAGAGGAACTAGTAGGTAAAGATTGAGTGACTGCTTTAAATTGCACAAAGACAGAGAAATACAAAAGCCAGAAGAAACAGCACAAGCAATTAGTCAGAGAATTATCTGTCATTTAAAATTCAGCTTCATTAACATGGGATTTCTAAGCTATTGCTAGAAGGAATTCTGGCTGACCTTATAATCCAATCTCACTCCATCTTATCAGCCAGTGTGTTCACAACTTGCTAGGTAAGCTTAGTTCATACACTTTATGGCTATACCTTGGCTGCTTTTCCCATGTACTAATCATCAATATTTGTACGTGCAGGTGATTTTATGTAGTATGTTCATACAAACCTTTCCTTTAAGGAGCTAGTCAGAGCAATAACTTTTTTGGTTCTGACTTCAGTAAGTAGGCACAGAGTACATATTCAGCTGAAAGTGAGAGCTGCAACAAGCCACAAGGACTCTCTCAGTTGCCTCTTTCTCCCTCTCCTACAACACTGTAGAGACCATTCCTAACACCATCCTTAACAGCCCTTCTTTTTCACTTCTCTCTTATCAGCAAGAGCAGCTTCAAAGAATCACACAGAAGCCTGGATGACAAAAAAGGAGAGACAGGATTTGCAGATACCCTTGGAAAGCTTCACTACCTGGATTTCTGCCTGCTTATAGCTATCCATCTTGTTTGCTTGCTAAAGAACACAGACCCTTTGATTCACACTAACTTAACTTCAATCATTCAAGTGTTTTCTTTTTTCAAATTTACATGACAAAGGTTGGATTATGCTGACATACATTAAACATGTGTGTCAGCAGTAAAACTCTATTTCAGACCGCATTCCTGAGGGGAAAAAAAGCAAGACAGAAGGAAAGATGATTTTATAAAGTGTGAAGAAGGAAACAGTGGGGAGAGATATGCATCATGAAGAAACATGAAAGGGAACATTTTCTCAATGCTTTTCTACCCTTGGAAACAGGCAGAGAAGATTTATCACATGCTCACAGATATCAGGTTTGACACAGTTTCTTCTCTTTCCTACCTCAGAGACTAGAAGTAACTGGATAGCATATGGGAATTGTCTAGCAGTGCACATCATACGGTATTATTACAAAGGAGAGGAAAAAACCAGAAGAGATTGGCTTTTTCCATTCCCTTTTAAAATTAAATCAACTATCACACATCTGAGTCACCTCCAAACCCATCAGTTTTCTGTCCGAAGCACTCTATGGGTCTATGAAAGGACAATCACAAGTACCAGCTCATAAGCCTGACTACACTCTAAAGTTTCTTCTTTCATGCTATACATCCCTATAAAAAAATGTTGAACATTTCCACACCCATAGCAAGAGCAGAAAAAAGCCTGTATAAAGGTCCAGTTTTACAAGTACACAGTCTGATTTAGAGCTCCTGAAGCCTCAGGAAGTTATCTAGGAGAAATCAAAACAAGTTCATAAATTTCAGCTTTGACAGGAAAGTGCTAAAAACAACCCCAGGAACTTAAATTCATCAGAGCACCACTTTAACTCTGATTCATGATAATTTTAGAAAGGCATCCATAAATACCCACCGTGAGTACTTTGTACAACACTAATAGGATCAACCTGAAGCTGGGGCTACTTGGCAAAGTTTTCTCCTCTCAGTGAAAATAACCAGAAGAGCCTGAAAAGTTCATTTACATATGGGAGGACCCCATCATGAAAGTTGAGCATCGTCTCTACTGGCATCTGAATCCAAGACCTATTAGTACCACAAGAGCAGTTCAGCTGGACAGTGTTCAGTGTAATACACAGCACAAGTAAGTCCATTTAAGTATATTGATTGTGGTCAAACCATAATAGTATTTCATTTTTCTGCCCTAGAAATGACTGCTTTCTCTACCATTGGAAAAAATATTGTGGCTACACAGAGACACAGAAGTTAAACTGTTTACTTCGAAAAAAGCTGAGCAATTGAAACTGTTCTATCCTTGTCCAGTGCTGGCATCTAAAAACAAACAAAAAGCCCCCAACAAAACCAAAACCATTCCCCTCCAAAGCACATCCTTTGAAAGTTCAGCACAACTTAATCTTATTGAAATAGTATTGAACCCTCCACCCTGTAATCAGGGGAAAAACCTGAAATATGCAAGATCTCATTCAAGCAGGCTCTCCATTTTGACCCACTCACTCTCGCTGACCAACTGTTTTATGTGCTTGGGTTCTTACAGAGGAAGGGATCACATTACATTTGCCTTTCTGAAAGCCATTTCACAGCTCACCTCCATGCAGAGGAATGCAAATGGCCAGAACTTTATGATCACATAGCCTAATGACAGAAATCCTCTCCGGTGCTATCTCGCCTGAATAGAGGAGGAACAAGAGATGGTGGATCCAAATCCCTTCATTTGCCTCCCCTTTACAGAGATCTACTGGGTGAGTGGACACAGCCATACATCCACAACAAAGATCAGTATTAATGCTCTTCTCTCTAAAACACACGTGAAGCTTTGCTGTCAGAAAAACCACAGGAAAGGTCTATGATCCTCTCTCATTCACAAACATTTGCAGGATTAAATCTGAAAAGCATTTGCACAGATTTTGAAAAGAATCCTTCCCAAAATACTATCATTTTGATTCCTCTGCCCACTCACCCTCCTTTGAGGAAGAACTGAGACTCCTGAAGAATTTTTCTTTTTTTTTTTTTTTTTTGACACTTTCTATTTATGTTCCAAGTATCTTCATCTCCACCTCAGCAAGAAAGGAAAGGAAGAAGTCAAGGATATATTATACTTGCAGCACTTTAATTTATAATATCACAGGAAAAAAAATTTATTCAGTGAAATTTATTATTAGGAGCAAAACAATAATTAATTTTAATTACAAACTATTTACTTTGCACATGGGAAGCACGTTGAGCATAAAATGCCAAACACTGCCAACCTCCAAAAGAACATCCTTCTATTATACTTCAGATCAGTAGAACTCACATGTTTTGATTTTTTTTTAAATGGAAGTTTCATATACAGTATTGCTACATTAATGGATTTAACGAGATACTCTAATTTCTAGGCATTTTAACTAGTAGATGATTTCTAAATAGCTGGACAGATCACATTCGGCTACATAAGGACATGAGACAAACTGAAACACCATAAAATTACGCAATGTAACATTTTTTATGAAAAATAATTAAATCACAGAATCATAAAATATGCTGAGTTGGAAGGGAGCCATCGGGATCCTCGAGTCCAACTCCTGGCCCTGTACAGGACCATCCCCAAGACTCACACCATGTGCCTGAGAGCATTGTCCAAACGCTTCTTGAGCTCTGTCAGGCTTGGTGCTGTGGCCACTTCCCTGGGGAGCCTGTTACAGTGCCCCAAACCTCAGGAGGAAGAACCTTTTCCCAATACCCAACCCTGCTCGAAGAGAAGGCTTTCTCTGGGTGGAACGCCGAGCAGGAAGCCCACAGAGCCTCTACCACCAACAGAAGCACCTCCCCAAAACCTCAAGAAATAACTGCTTGGCAACAGGAACTGCTTTCAGCTTCAAGGAACATCGGCATCTGTATTTTGATTTTGCTATCAAACCTAGATGAGGAGAAGAAGGCTTGAGAACAGTCTTACACCATAGGAACATCTGCAAAGATGTAATGAGAAGTAGGAAGGAAAGGGAGAATTGCCCCTCCAATGAAGGAAGACATTTCCCCTTATGACCTCAGTCTGTCTTGCTCAACGTTCTACTCTAATCTGAGTTTTTGTAGTGGCCTCCCGCTGGTTTTTGAAGCAAATAAACCAGTGACCCAGAATGTAATTAAGAGAAGGGAACTGTGTAGTTTACCTCATCCAATTTGCATTTTGCATATGAACTCATAGTATGAAAAGCTGTTTAGACGGACTTTCTCCTGCTGCTCTACTGAACTATTTGCTATTAGAATTGTTACTATAATGTGAGAACTCACTAGGTGAGTTCAAAAACACTTTGATTCACATTTACTTTAATTGTCTTTTTCCTACAAAAGCATACAGTTGTTTAGACTGTTCACAAGCAGAGAGGCTTTGAGCAAGCATAGCAGCTGTACTCAAACATTTATACAACTTGGCATTTCAGCAATTCTTGGCCAGTTTTTTTACCCTATAATCACTTTCTTTCCATCTCCTTGAAATGCTTTTGGCTATTCCTTTGCCTCAGGTTTTGCTACTTCCAGGGCAGAACTCACCACCATCTCCACAAGCTGGCTTCAGCAGTGGTTTATGTGCTCCCCAGCAATGACATGAACAGACCAAAGTCCTGTTCAGAAGGCTTATCCCATAAACCAAGACCACAGTTACTTAACATGGCAGAGATCATTTCCCTGAAGCTATCTTAAATTCATGGTAAAAATTATAGAAAGCACACTACTAGATCAATGCTCAACCTGGAACCAAGAGTGCCATATCAGTCACAGAGGCTTGACAAATTTCTACATTTGAAATAAACTATGGAAAGTTTGTCCTAATAAACTGTAGGAAAAAGGTCCTCAAATTTGTAGGACACCACTGAGGAACGCTGGCCATCATATTCTAACATTCAGTAATATGCACAGCAAGCCAGCCAGAACTTGCTACGGAAACAAAACCGGCCATTCTTCTCCAAAAAAGTAGGCTCTGCTTGAATTTGAACTTGGAGACTTGGAGATTTCAGCTCCAAGGATGCAATGACTTAGCAGCTGTCACAGAGGTCCTGTCCTACTGAACCATGAAGTACAGTCTGAAGACTTCATGTCGTTTCAAAATCCTTTGAGTAAGTTTGGAAAATAAACTCATCAATCCACCAGAACCTAATCACTATAGGAAACATAACTTTTTAACAACTTCTTAGCTTTTGAACTGAGAACAAAGTCCAATCTGAAAGAAACATTGGTCTTAGCAGCTTAATTTGAAATAGTTAAATCTATACAACTTAGTAATTTTAAACTAAGAACATAGATCACCTCTAAAAAAGACTGTACTGCTGTACTGGAATTTTTTTTTTTTTTTTGTACTAGAAGCAGTTAATTCACAATGAACATGAAGGTGATCTCTTCCAAGACATTTAAAGCTAATGCAAAAAAGACATTCTGAATCCACACATAGTATTAAGTTTCCACCACACAGAGTCCAATGCACGGAAAGAAAATTCTCATGTTCCCTCAGTAAAGTTCGCTTGTGGAGAATGTGGAAATTATCTGACAGCACTGTGCTAGGCCTCAGGATATGGGATTAAAACCCAAACTTCTATCCCTCGCTTTTCTTGACTTCTAAATTTTATGCATTGTTTACCATTTCGGAGGTGGGGGGGAAGAGAAAAAGGAAAGAAAGCAAAAAGCACAAAATTACTTCTAAATCTTTCTATGCAAGCTGCAAGCAGAGCAGCTGTGTTCATTCAACACTCTTTGGGGGGAAACAATTGTTTTGGAACAAAGTAAATACAATTCAATACTTGAAGTTAGACTTCAAAATCTATTTGCGAACTTCACAGTCCTAACTAGGTACTGTCACAATGATAACCTCAGCACAATAGCTCAGGACTACATTTACATTTCTTAGAAATAGCTGCAACAGTGAGCTTCCCTGTGACTAAATATAATCTTCCCAGAGATGCATCAGACAGGCTCGTAAATCTTCTGTAAAGGAAACCGGCTGAAAGGCAAAAATGTGACAGCAGCAGTTTTAGAGAGAGATCTGGCCAGAAAGATTGCAATGATGAAAAAAGCGCATTCAAGAAATCTGTCCTTTCAAAGCACGGGACTCTTTATCAAGTCACCTTCAGCTTTATCTATACAACCCAAATAAAAAGATTCTGATTGAATAAGGCCATCATTTGGTCTACTCTTCTAAATTTCTCCTTAAGCTAACGGACAGCAATGCTCCGAGGCAATGATAAATTTGTTATTTAATGAAAACAAAAGAGGAACAGAACACATTTAAGACATTTCTCTGAGGTGTATCACTGAAACATAAAGGATGCTATCAAGTACGAGACTTATTCAGCATGGCATAGATAGCTTCTTCCTGCAGACGTACCCTTGACAAAAACAAAGACCATACCAGGCTGGAAAACAGGGATTGCTGCAGACTCCAAGGCTGCTGCACTTTTCACCTATCCAGAACGTCTGTCTCTGGTATATTGTCCTGTTGTGAGGTTTAAAAAACCTACCCAGCTTCTACAGGAGAAGCATAAAGCCACAACACCACTAATTCACAAAGGACAACTTCAATTTACTAAAATTACATAGCTACGACCAACTCACATACTTATATAAGTTGAGTTGCTGTCTCCTCTCCTCGAGAGTTAGCCAGCACTGCAGGGTAGCAGACCAGAAGTAACATTTTAAAGAGGACAAGCCAATAGCATTACACTGATCTGTAGAAAAAAGTACATTCAGTCTTTATCATTAGAGATTTAATCTCCTGGTACTATTCCTCTAGTACAGCACATAACATATAAGTACACAGTCAAAAAGGTAAAAGAAACCCGTGAATCTACCAAATACAAAAATACTCTGTGACCAAATCCCTCAACCTGGAACTAATGCAGATTTGTCTAGGGTCTGTAAAAATCCAAGTACATTGAAACTTAGGGCTTTTTTTGTTATCAATTCCTTAGTTTAGGGGTAAGTTACAAAATACTTAAACTAAGTTCAAGCAAAAGGTTGCAAACTTTCTATAGGCAGCCACTAGAAGTTTTAGCTATCCCTCAACAGACATCCTACATCACTATGCATCCCTAGCCCCATTCTCCTCTCTCTTCTGTATCCACAGATGATTCAAATAACATTTTGCAGTCTGCTATTATAATGCAGTTCGGCTGATATTTTTCTGTCTTTTTATTAATGCATTACCCCAAGACTTGTCATCCCACTGCTCTGAAACAAAAATAGTACACTTCTGAAGAGAACCGAGCCACTCGTTCTTATAAAAAGATTATCATGCCAGTACAAAGGTTGTTGTTTCTAACCGAGTTACTCAAGCATCCTGCAATAAGCCATTCAGAAGTTCATCGTTACTTGTCCAAACAGATTAGTCATATTAGTGCTGAAGCAATGGCATTATGTAAAAGAATGTTTCTCTCTGATCAGCTTCATTAGCTCCAAATCGTATTTACAAAATGCAGCATGCTACTTTCAGCATGTCTGCAGCAACCAGCAGTTAAAACACTTTCTTTTACCATCACCCATGATATATGAACACACGGGTGGCCAAAGTATAGCCCACGGGTGCTGGGCTCTCACAACTGCCTGCTCACTTAGAGCACAAAAGGTAGAACCCACGGAGAGCAGGAGCTGTAGCTCTCATCACTCCATCTCAGTTTTAGTGGGTTTGTGCAGAGGGGTAGCCCACAGAGAGTCAAAGGCAGCAACAATGTGCTGCTCCATTTTCGAGAACTTGTGTAAATTTATATCTGCTGATGAAACTGAGCCATTCCCCAATGGACAGAATTTAGATATTTATTCAACTTGACAGAATCAAGCTATTTAACAATGAGAGGAGAGCAGGGATGAAATAATGGGACTAGGATGTTATGAAGTGGAGAAGAGATAGAATAAATACTGACATATCCCATTGTAAGTCTCAAGCTGACATTATCGAGTCGGCTTTGGAAACTAGGACAAGTGATCTGAATCATGACAAAAAGGCTTTCAAATATACACTGTCTGCTCTTTGTTTGGATTTGAAGAAAGCAAGCGGCTTCCCTGAACTGGTGGGTACATTCTCAGAGCTCTTCTCTTGAGAGTCATTTTCAATTTACGTATTTAAGATGGAAAGTTTTCCACAGAAAACAATCAAGCAAGTTAGCCTTTGGATTTGTTTCCTGCGAGAAACCATACAGGTTATGGATGTGCAGTCAGGAAGGTGCAATATGTAGGCTAGACAGAACTTACTGGGGGAAAAAAAAAAACGCATTATTGTTTATAGGGTGATAGCATCCTATCTGGCATCCTAAACCTGGTTCCCGTAGCTCACTACTTGGTGACGAGCGGTAGTGGGGGGAAGATGTGTGTATCTCTCACAATAAGTAAATGGAAAACTTTGTGATTGTTTCATTACTGATACTGTAAAGAGAAAAATACATTCCTGCAACTGGTTAATAAAACTTATGGCTCTGGGTCAGACAACACTAACAAATTTAATCACATTACTACCCTCTCCTTGCCCATTTATGAAGCAAACTGTATTTTCAAGGTTACTGAAACTTCTGAATCTTGATACTGGCACGAGCCACACGACAGCAGCAGAGTTTCGATGCCCGTCTCTGCTGCTCTGCATGCTCAACACACTAGCTCAACTCAGTCTCTTCCACCATGAGATTCTCAAAGACTACCAGAGCCCCAAACCTGTCCCAAGCCTACTTACCTGCCTAATAGGCCTTCTTAAACAAGATTTATTACTTTCTCACGTACATATTTGTGCGTATTTAAGTTCAAAGAAAGGGTTGGTAGTTCTGCACAAAAATTACTGCATGAGTTTGTATTTGAGCAGGAATATGTACTGCTTATCTCAAAAACTCTCTCAAGTCTACTGCATTAGCTGCACAAGGAATTATCCCTACCAAGTTCCTCTATCAAGACCACGATGCTTTTTAGATGTAGATGTAGGAACAGACAAGAGTCAACACTGTAAATAAAGACATGCTTTCCCCAAAGAATCCTTGACTGGAAGTGCAGGAGTTAGTTCCACTCTTGTTCAGTGTTTAAGAAGGTAACTCCTTCCACTTCAGTTTCTATTGAAGAAAGGAAATGCTGTTCAAGACACAAGGCTAGCGAATAGCTAATGGTAAATGGCATTTCTGAAGAAAACAATGCTCTTCTAGAGGGTGTCCAACCCTTGAAGCATCAAGAGCTGTTTCCACCATCATCTATACACATTAAGAGGGTTAGAGGTGCCTAGATGTGCAAGTCACTAGTCCTCAAAAAGACCTGGAAAAAAGGTTCTACCCCAAATTCTGTGTCTCCATTTCACATCTCTGACTTTCTTTTCTAAAAAGGATAAAATCCATAAAAGGCAAGCCATGCAGTTTCAGGAATTCCCTACTCGTGGTATTAAAACCAGAAATGAGACTCCATTCTTTGTGCTTTTTCTTTTCATTCAGGTTTAAGAATTTGGGGAGAGAAGAGGTAGCATCAGATTTTGCTGGACAGTGATTCACTACTACAGGGGTGAGCACTATTTAATTTCACAACTTGCATAAATTTTCCATCCTTCCATTAAAGCGTAAGATTCCCCAGTTTAAGTACTCCCATATACAGACCCCTATTAATCCAGCAACTTCAGCCAGGTTGCTGTACACAGCAAGAACAAAAACAAACTCAAAAACCTCCACTCCAAGCCCAAAACCAAACAAAAACCCAGAACACTCCCCACTTCTTAAAAAATCGTTTATAAAAGGGACAGACATACACCAGACAGGCATCTTGAATACAAATTCTCTGACCAGACTGGCTATTTCTGGATCAGTCTTTTTGGTATGTTCTATTCTCACAGCCACATGAAACTATTTTCCACATGCCACAGTACAGATCCTAGCACCTGGAATAAAATGCTATACCAGGTCACGTGATAGCAAGGGGGGAAAAAAGTAATATTACACCAAAACTAATCATAGTGTCCTAGACCCTTCCTCACTACGGTCTCCCACTGTTTCCCTTTTTAACACGCATTTTCAAGGTCAGTCACCCCTGTGTAAAGCACCAGAGGGCTGTCAGGGTTTTAAGATGCTCAAGGCAGATATAATCTAAGGATACCACTTCAGATTTGCAAGTAGTGTTTTTTGCTTCTTACCCTATCTGCTGTAGAGCATAAATTTTGCCATCCAAGATTATCCTGCAGAGATCACCAGGAGAGCACAAAGCTCTTTCTCAGGAGCAAAGGAGCCAGCAAGCCTCCACCATGCACAGTGGGGGATACACAACACGACGAGAAGTGGCACTCAGACAACAGGTAATGACACCCACGTGGTGTCAGCTATCAGAAAAGCATATACAGGGAAGACCCCTCTGCTCTGCATGGTGCGCTAACGTGCTACTCCAGCCTTCAAGTGTATGTGAAGTCACCTATTCCAATATAAAGTTCTCTTTGAGACTGATTATCTTCATCTCTTCCAAAGCCTACAGGAAAAGACAGAATTACACAAAGCTAGAAAGCTTAAAGTGAGTTTGCCCATGTTAATTTCTCAACCAGAAAATAGCTCCTAAGTCTTACTTGCACACATACTTTTCTACTTGGTCTAGAAATGCCAGTGGCAAACAGAAGCATTAAACAAAACAGCTCCATGCTCAGATGAAAGATATCTTTACTTCAAATACAGATGAGATTCCACAGCACATGTTGTGTTTTTCAGGAACAGAAAGCAAGTCTGTCACTTGGAGACAGATAAGCCCATCTTCTGAAGGGCCTTGATGCTGACAAACTTCTGCAGCTAAAAATCCAGCTCAGATAAAGTTTCTTTTCCTGAGCTAAGCTACCTCAAAGTTTAGGATGATGTATGCTTGCAATAGAACTTCAAAGTAGCTGTACACAAAATAAAAATCAATCACATTTCCTAAGCAAAAAACAGCCTATGTGTAATGCTCAGTTTTGATGAGAAGGGGGGATGGCCCATCTCATCCACAAGTTTATGGATTATGCAAGAGCAGAGTCAAAGTTTGGAGCACAGTATTTTGTTAAGAACTAGATAAAGCTATTTTCATTCCAACAGAAAATTAAACTTACTTAGTAAGGCACAAGAAAAAGGAACCACCTGCAATTTTGAAGTGTTCCAAATAAAAATCTTTGTCTGTGGTTTCCTGGAGACAACATTCTTCTGTAACATTCATAAACCATCATTTTGTCCCCAAATCCCTGTGCATTCTTAAGCCAGAAAAAGAGTAATGAGTCACAGCCGTAACTTAGAACAAGATTCCTAAAACTACACTGGCAACTTCAAAGTGGTAGATCAACTTCACCACCTTAAAAGGAAAAAAAAAACTCCAAAAGCTGAAGGCTGCTGATGTTCAGTATTTTCAGAGCCACCTCAGATGTGGCATCAGCAAACACTGCCCACACAGAAATAGCTGATCCCCTCCGCAGCAGAGGAAGCAGAACTCTCAGCTGAGCAGAAATGACAATATTGCTCTTCAAATATCTCACTTGAGTTAACACCTATTGCAGCCAAAGACTACACGAATCCAAACACATACAATCCCTATTTATGTCACAGCTGAATGGGAAATAGGCTACTCTGCAGCAAATGCAACTAAAATTTTGTTCGTTCGAGTTGCTCCTGTCCATTTACCTTCCCTTTGAAATCCTTCCTCAGAAACTTGGGTATTTCACACCAGCTTCAGCTTAACTTTCATACTGGTCTTCATGACAAACAGACTATAATTTCTACTGAAATTATACTGAATTGACTGAAAAGACTTAGGTCCTGTTTTCAAACTACATGAAATCTCACCCAAGTCCTGTAGCTTGTGGTTCCCTTTTTACAGCTTAAATCCAGCAGTGAAATCCCATGATCAGAGGACAGATGGAGGATGTTTTATCTTTTTGATTTCTCAGGCTTTGTTATTAAAGCAACAAAACGACATTAAGGCTCACACCCACACCACACAAGGGGTACAGGAGAACAGGACCAACTTACCAGGGAGGAAAAAAAGCCACAAGTGCATCTCAGCTGCAATTCACTACAGTGTCTAAAATTAAAGTGGGGGTTAAAACAAAGTCTGCTCTCCTCCTCTGTCAGCCTTCCTACCAAAGAATATCCTGCCATGTGGATACAGATGTCTTTCTTCACTCAACTTCCACAGTTATCAGTGAGGAACGCAGACAGAAGTAACTCTACAGAAGCAACATTAACATAGACAGAATCAGTGGCGTGACGTGGAGGCAAAGAGCAGAAACAACATTACCAGTCAGATACTTTCTCATAAGGTAAGAAAGTTAGGTATGTTTTGTGAACAAGTATCAAAGCAACGTAAGACTTAACAAGGGTTAGCCTTGTTACATATGAGGAAGGAAAAAAACAACAACAACAAAAAAAAAAGCACAAAAAAACCATCTTTTTCTGAATGCTTTTTCATCAGTAGTTTCATAACAATATAAGGAGAACTGCAATGCTACATTCTTTAAAGGAAAAACTTTATTCTGTCTTGTCAGATAAGCTGAAAGCTTACAGAAAACACAGTAACACCGACTATAGGATAAATTATTAGGTGTAGTAAATTAAAATGTTAAATAACATTTGAAAATTAAATTTTAAAATTAAATAAAAAATTTACTTAAATAAAAATCAGACATTTATTACTCCACCTATCAAACAATAAAAGTATCTGGTCAACAGCTAGTGTTTAACAGTTATCCACCCTCTGATACTTAAAACAACTAAACATTCTCAGCTTCTCAAAAAAAATACAAACTTACTGCTTTTTGTACTCTTCTCATTGAGTTTGCCCATTTAATTTCTAAGGGCTGTCAACTTTCCCAAGTCTCATTTTTTTCTAATTAAAACTGCAGTAGATCATGTACGCTCAGGATTATTTCAGCATTTCTCCACATCCATACAACAGCTTGCAGCATAAACCACAATTCTATCTCCCTTGAACTGAAAGTCACTTTCACTATGGGGGAGAAAGAGGAGAGGAAGGACTAAAAACCCTGTGCCTGATAATGACTTATCAATGTAGCAGCCAGATAAATTTTTTTACAGTACAGTCAGCCTAATTCATCTTTAAAAGTAAGGGAAGAAGTTACTTTACAACTGACGTGCTCTTAACACTTTTGAAGACAACTTCTGAAGCCATCAACTAATACCTTGAGTAGTTTCACATCAAAGCAGTATACAGGGAAGCCACTCTCAAAACTTCCAGCACAGATAAGCATTTGGTACGTTCAGCATCAGCTAGAGCATACAGAACACGGCAAGTATGCAAGTTACTCAGAACAACACACTTTTCATATCGTAGGAAGAAGCAGTGCATGTTTATGCTGTTGCTGCATTAGGCAGTCTAGGTTGCTCTGCTGCTGCTATGGGGCTGTTTTGTCAGCAATGATGAAGCACTGTATTAATCTTTTAATAGTATTTCAACAGTAAAGCACATAAGCTAGGTCTCAGTAGAGCAGCATCAACAATGTTAACATGAGTTTTTCAAATTGCTGCAGCCACTTGTCTTTATGTACAGGCAAGAAGAGTCATGCGGGCTCTGCAGAGGGGTGATTTATTTCTGGCTGTCTCTCTTCCATACAAGCAGTTCAAATTGTTTCACCACAAGGTTGTTATCTCCCCAGCCCACCTCTGCAACACTTCCCCCTCCCTCTCTCGTAACCCAAAGGATTGCTCCCCAAGTTGCTTCCCTTTGCTGACTGAAATCTCTGTTAAATGCCCAGCCATCAGCTGCACGTTGTTCCTCAACAATCTAACTTTAGCAATACTGAAACAGAACACTGTCCCCCGTCAAAATAAAATAATACAAAAAATTCTGTCAATTCTCTCCATATACACCTACCTTGCATACTGCCTCTGCACTCTGAATACAAGACTGCACATTCCCTTAGGGTTCTTCCTCAGACCATGGCTTCTTAACACCATGTCACCAGTTCAGCAGCAGGGCCATTCCAAAAGTATTCTCATCCCTTCTACCCCCACTTACGCAGTTAATTTCCAGTGTTCCTTTCCCTTACCACCCACAGCCATGACAGTACACTTGTTTTGTGGGAACACACAATTTGTCAGACCATGAAATTATCCTGCTACAAAACAGCTTTCTCTTTTTAGTTTTTCAAAGCTACTGTTGCTCATTGAATCATTTCAGAACCCAGTACCTTGCCCATTTCCTTCTCACCTTGTGATTTCCACACCTGCTAAGTGCAGGTGACTTCCCTCGCATGTTAAAATTCAGAAAGATAACAACAGGTCAGGCAGCAATCTCATGAACCAAATACTTTTGATCTAAACTCCCAAACTAACCATAATCACTACACAGAGTTTCATTCCCTCCTCCCACTATATAAAATTATACCACTTCAATCAGTCTGCAGAACTGATGGCAATGTGCAGTTTTCAGTGGAAACACAGAAAACACAGGAGAAGCTTCCATTAACCAGACATTTAGAAGGAAAACACTCAGGCAAGAAGTTCTACAGCTACATGTGATTAGTCATGTGTTCATCTACATGTCAACATCCAAATCAGAGACCGACGGTTGAAGTAATCTTTACAATCTGGGAACAAACTCAGAAAAGGTAAAGAGTAACAACCAGTTGAATGTAACATACCCAAACCATGTGGGCTAGATCTGAATCTTTTCCATGCCAAAACACGACTTACGGCATGTACAAAGCGCATATTGGTCTCCAAACTACAGCTAGGGAAACCCCCGAACACTTCCACAAAACCAGTTTAGATTAAAATGACTCACCTATAAAAGACAAGCCCAAAACCTACCTCAGATAGTGTTTCAAAAAGGAAGAAATTGACCACAAGTCCTCATTATCTTATAGATTGTATTTATTTGGAAAAACTTGTTCAACAAGTTGTGTGCCTCTAAAAAAAGGCATCGCCAAATGCAGAAGCATTAAAGCTAGCACATTCCAGACCTTGATGTCAATGCAGGTCTCTTATTCCTTGGCAACAGAAGTCTCCGTATTATTCCTTTCAAACGAACAACCCTCCCAGCTGATATACTGCAGCAGAGCATGCTGATTTAAATAGGTGTCAAACCTTTCTCTAAAGTAGAAAGGCTGCTAAGCTGAGAGGCCACTGAGATGAAGTGAACAGCAATGCAGAAAGCTACATTACATGAATGTGCTAAAAGGAGCTCATGCCCTGCTTTTTGAATGCTCTACAAGCTCCCTGCCCATAGGTTTAGTGCCTTGAAAATGCCGTGCCAGGAAAGTGGGCTATTGTATTAACTAACTAGCAGGAAAAACAGCAACAGCCAGGAATGTCACTGAAAAGCAAGGTCATGGAAACTGAGTGTTACAGTCTAGCATCTTCATCAGATAGTCTGACACTTCTCACAGAAGTCTGACACCATTTGGCTCTTTCAAGTAAATACCAGATATTCCAACTTCAGTTCTTATTGGATTAATAAATGCATAGATTAACAGATCAAGTTGGTATTGTTCACGTAAGAATTATATAAACTTCGAGAAGAGTCTTGCATGGATATTCCTGCCTAGGCAACATATCCTGGTGGGGTTATTTTTATGCTGCTGTAAACAGACACATTCCATTCCACCTGTAAGGTCAGCAGCAGCACCTCTGCGCTCCCTCATCCATTTGTTTTTCATAAATTTGCCCAAGGTTGGCTTTCATTTTAAATACCTTGCAAAGAGTTTTAAGCTTTTCAGCAACTGATGCAAGGAAAAAAGCAGCAGTCAGATTTTATTGTGTAGCAGCCCCCAAAACAATAGACACCTTGCAGCTAAACAGTCTGCAATTCTGTTTAGCTAACTAACATTGCTTTCAGCCCCAGGTGCAAGAGAAGAAAAAGAAACAGTGACAAGTTTGCTAGTGTTTTCAGTTTTCACATTCTGGAGATTTATTATGCTAGGTGTCTGTGATATTGTGCAATCCTCTCACAAGGGAAAAAGAAAGACCAAGAGCAGAAAAGAATATTAAATTTCTTATTTTTCCTGTAACCCCAAAATATTTTTCTTATTCTCATCAGTGCAGCTGTAGTATTTGAAGGAACTAGGAACAGAAAAGGCAGTAAACATGATGAATTGGAATAATGCTTGCATTCACTTATTTGTATATAACTTTCCAAATGTCAAAAACTTTGGAAACTTACCTTGCATCTCTTAAAAGATTCTATAAACTGATTGATTTAGAAGTAGGTGATAAATGTTGTCACGGAAATTAAGTACTAATGAAGCCTTGAGGAATTCCTCCCTTGGTATACTCATCTTACTTTGTGTTCACCATTTTGTATCAATCAGCTTATAGAATCTTTTAAGAGATGCAAGGTAAGTTTCCAAAGTTTTTGACATTTGGAAAGTTATATACAAATAAGTGAATGCAAGCATTATTCCAATTCATCATGTTTACTGCCTTTTCTGTTCCTAGTTCCTTCAAATATTACAGCATCCGGAACAAGTGTTCCTTCTGTTCCATACACACTACAAAACCCATGATCCCTGACAAGGTATCCTCAAACTCAACATGAGGGCTTGCTCTTTCACTTAAATAACTACTTTAACAAATGGCTGTAATTACATGGAAAATTCACTGAATTCAGATAAAAATTTTAAGTTGTCCCAAAACAAAGTGACAAGGTGTCACAAAGTTTCAAATAAAACAAAACCAACAACGACAACAAAAACACATTAAAACTACTACCCACAGAAAAACTAGACTTTCATCCATACTACCATGCTTTAAGCACATTCATGCCTCACCCCTCTACACTCACAAAATTCTTAAAATATCACTTCTCAATTTGCTATTTATTGTTCGAGTCCCCAGGCTGCTTGCTCTCAAACTTCCTATCTGAGCTCTAGAATTAATTCGAAGAGTCAGATGGAACAGCCACAGCTCCCTGGTGGAATATCTCATTCTCGGTTAAGCTCACTTTTTAATATTTAGCTTAGTGCCAATGGCACAACACACCAGAGATTGCTTTACAGTTGCAGTTAGTCTTGGGCCAATTATACTCCTGGCAGCTTCTTCCACGGGGCATAGACTTGTCTACAGAAAAGAGAGTGAAGAAAAGCAAAAACACTGTTACCAGGCTTAGCAGCGTTTTCCCTGCTAGAGGCTCAGGTATCCTTCATGCACTAAAGTCCTACAGCATTGACTTCAACACCCGTTCTACCCTGCAGCAATCCTGCTTCAGCAGAGCCATAGCTTCACTTCTCTGCTGCAAGATGGAAGTGAACCCAGTTTGGCACTTTCTCCAAAGACACTATCCATCCACAAAACTCTCCCATGTGATGATGTATTTGTCCACTGTTCATATCTCCTGCCCTCCCAACCTAAGGTATGAGCATGAGAAATAAAGTAAAACCCCAAAACTACCACAGCTCTAAGATTCACAGCTTTGATAGCTAAGACCCCTTCTCAGTGCTAAGCTGCTACCTATAGCATCTGTAGCATATTTTGACAACTACGGAGTGTTTGAAAGAGCCTTCTTCCATCTCTGATCAAGGAGAGACAATGCAACAAAAACAGCATTCAAGATACAGGAATCACGGGACTGTGAGGTTACACATAGAAGCCTGCTTCATCCACTACACTAAACAAGAAAAAGTATTCCTCTCTGAAGCAATAAAACATGGACCAGGTACTTCCTCAGCCATTTCAGAGATGGAAACATTTAATTACCTCACTGTAATTACCTACACTAAAATCAACCCAGGACCTCGGAAAAAAGCTCCTCTTTAGAGACAAGATAATCACCTTTGCCCTCGAACACCAGGGAAATCTGTCCTCTGAAGTTCACACCATCCGCATCTACAGGAAGGGATGCTGTAGAACTAGATATATTGTAAGTAACAGATAATGAATACAAGCACCACTTTAGAATAAATAAATAAGAAAATTACTTTAAGACATTTCAACAGCGATTAGACAACAATTCAGTGGCACATCTTATTATAGCAGACCACAGGAGACCAGTGTTTCATCATTAGGAAAGCTATAATGATTCACAGGCACCACAAGAGGGACAACTGTGATTCAGCTGTAGGCCCATTAAAAGACGGGAGACCCCAGGGGAATCTCCACATCCTACAGAGCACTGGTACTTCCAGGTTCACTGCTGGCAATGTGGGAGCTAGATGTCAAGCCAGGAGTGATGGAAAATTTAATTTCACAGCCTTCCACACTGCATATTGATCAACTGCTCTCAGTTAAAGCAAGATCTTCAGAAACATCCTTGTCACTAAGCAGTGATTTGTAAAAAAGGCAGGGGAGAAAATATTTGTTTTCAAATACCAAAGAATGAGGGAATGAAAAAAGGGTGAGCGAGAACCACACAGATAAACAATTGCTTTTCATCACACCAGGAAGTGCATAAGGACAACTTGTAATTGGTATAATCACTGCCTCTGCTTCTCATAAAGGATTAGTTTTTCTAATTACTGTAAATATTTTTATTGCCACAGCTCACACTGAAGAGTAAACAAAGCTGGGGAAGCAGCTCTCACAGTCCGAAGGACAGAAGGAACGTATCTCATGGTGCAGTTATTTCAGACTGCAAGGAAACCGCTGGCCTTGTGAGCCAGCCTCATCCTCACTCCTCTTCCTCCTCCAGCCCTCCCTCTAATAGACTGAGAGGCAACGGCTTGATTCTTAATGCCAGACGTGATTTCTCCCCCACTACTTCTAAATCCAGCTTCTCCATAGCTTACTGCAACACTACTCCCACCTTTCCCTCCTGCTCCCCTCCAACTCGCCTTCACTTCCTTCCATTAAGTTAATCCACACTTAATCAAGACCAGAAAGCAACACAGCTGCCTAACAAACACACCTGCCTCACTACAGTTGTCACTCTGCTTGTTTACACTTTCTTGTACTGCCTTGGTTGTGTCTTGCCTATACACAGATCTCAAGGGCAGGAATTAGTATTTCGTACAATGCCTAGCATTGCAGGATCTCAATCCAATTATTCACAAGCACCCCTGCACAACACGATATTAAATGTCATCTTGCCTATGTACCAATTTTATTGTTTTTAACAGTTAGGCAGAAGCTACATTCCTAACTCTGGTTATTGAAAAAGGTAGCTTACACTTTGAAGCTTAAAAAAAACCAACCAAACAAAACATGAAAGAAAAAAAAAACACCACTACCACCTCACCTCTAAAAAAAAAATCTTTGCTCTGAAGATTCTTCCACCTCATTCCCACCCCACACCTATTCCTCTGATTGATGCTACTGAATTAGAAGAAACGAAGAAAAAGAAATAAAAAATCAGGAAAGGTCTACAGCACTGGAGGAAAGCCATGCTTTTTCCTAAGTGAACTAGGTATTTAAGGCCTTCTAGGCTGTTAAACAAACTGTTTCATGAGATGGTAAAATAAGTCCATTCATACCAAATCAACTTGTTTTTAACCAAAACAGATGTAAACTCATCCCTCCAGAAACATGTATCTGTTGCAAGCAGTTGAAAATGGTAATTCTGCTAAAGACTTCTAGCAAGCTTTTGACAGCTTCTTCATACTGTGCAGTAAAATACTATGAAATCAACTGGTCAGCAGGCCATAAAAGATGCAGAAGGCTCACGGTAGGCCAAGTCTCCTGAGGGCCAGTAGGGATGCTTTCAGTGACAAGTGCAACAGAAGTCAGAGGGAGAAGCAAATAACTGAAGGCCTCATCATCAATACACAGCCAACTAGACGAGCTGTGAGGATGAAACCATACACCAGTAAATGTGTGATGTGTGAAGCCATGAAGGATCATGCAGGTTCAGGTAACAAACCAGCTGACACCTCTGACAGGCATCAGAGGCCAGTGTACCAAGGACAGCCGTAATTGCATCTCATTAACTTGTGACTTCCCTCCCAGCAACTACTGTGACTACCTTGATTGGTGACTATCAGCTTTGTGGGTGGTGTTTTAAGTGGAACATCACTCTAAATCCACAAAGAGGTGTAAGGAAAGTGATCCTATAAAGACTCCTCTTGAAGAGAGCTCAGCCAAAGGAAGTCATTTGGGGCCAATGGAATATCTAATCACGTGGCAGCTATGAATGGAGGAGAGGAAAAAAAAATAAAATTGTTTCTCACTGGTAAAGTTTACAAGTAGTTGAAAAAGACAATTCTGCAAAAGTAACACACCCTAGCTTCCAGAAAACTATTAATAGGCCTAGATGAAATTCAGATCTCTTTGGCTAAGTGGGAATGGCTAGCCATCAGCAAGTACGTGAAATATTTTGAAGCCATTTAATTTATAAAGGCCTCTTTTTACTTCTAGACAGCTGGGGAAAACAAACAAACAAAAAAACCCCACAACAACAACAACAAATACATTCAGCATGTACTTGCAGTAGCTAACCCAAGACACACATGGTAGTCTTGACAACAGGTCAGATTTGACATCCCTGTATAGCAATTCAAAACACATGAGTTGGATCTGTTTCCCCACCTGAATTAGAAAAGCTCCATGCTGCTAGGTCAGAAGGGCTGACTTCATCCTTGAGAATATAAATAGACAACAGTAAATAGGATTAACAGTGCTGTAGTACTGGTACAACTCCTAGTGAAATACTACAGCCAGCTCTGAAATGCACAGTTTAAGGACTAAAATGAGACCTGATAAACGGAAAAAAAACCCAAAAATAAAAAGATTGAAGATCAACCTTTAAGTGAAACCCATGAACAGTAATCTATTTAGTCAATTAAAACGAAAAGGGGCAACTCAGTATTCAAGTCTCTTCTCTGCTAGATGAAAAATTCAAGAATTCCAGTCTGAGAAATATGTAACAACAGACAGTGATGAAAGCTGAAATTGAACATGTTAGACTACAAGACAAAGCAAAATACGTGCTTTCTTAATGGTGAAATAGCTTAAAAGTCCCCCTAAGGATCCTTTGGGTCACAGGAGTATATTTTACACACATACACACACACACTGCAGCTTCGCTTGGGTGCTAGAAACTTTTCTAAAACAAAAAGTCTTTCCAAACAAAACTTCATGTAAATGACTTGTAAAGCTTAAGCAAGAAGCTGTACTAGCTCATAGGAAGTTCCTTTCACCATGCAATTGATCATTTGCTCTTGCAGGCTCATGGCAGAGAACCTTGCTGATCAGCAGGGAGTTGAAAATATACGAAGTTTTGTTACACCAAATCTGATGTCAAGTCCAGGCACTCTGCAAATCTTCAAAGGCTGGGGTCTCAAAAAAAAATCTCAACCTAAGTCATTATCAACCAAAGGAATAGTTTAAGTTGTTGCAATGATTTCCACCACAGATGCTAAAAAGACTCACTTACAGAGGAGTGCATTCTCCGATACGTGTAATGCCTCAACACCAAATCTTCCAGTTCTTCTAAAAACTTTAGAAGAACAAGAAACCAGATGTGATTTGCTAATAAACATTTCGTTTCAGGAATCTATACCATTAATGGAAACAATAGACAGATATCACTTGGAGCTACTGAAAGGAACCTATCCAGGAAATCATTCTGAAATTTGGAAACAGTTTGTGGTATCTGTCCCACCTGCATGGCTGATTTTGATTTTGCACTTCAAGATTTTTTTCCCCTACACTCAGATTTGAAATTAATACTCCACCTAAAGAAAAAGCTGATACTCATTCTTACTGTTTCCCACTTTTTCCTTTTTCTCTAAAAAAATAGGCTGATGAAAATATTTTTGAACAAGGTAACACACACAGATATGCTGTTAGAATTTAAAAGACTTAACCTTCTTATCAATGTTATTATCTAAGCAACATACAGTGCCCTTTCTGTTTCTTCTCCCAGGAAACAAAAGATAGCAGTATCCCCTCTGCTCTCATACCAGACTAGACTTCTGCAAGAACAAATCCAGTCCTTTCCAGATATAAGCAAAATAGTGCCATCTTTTCTTTTTTTTTTCAAATTAAGGACATCTTAGGGGAGCAGCAGAGACAGGTAACCCAGACAATGCACAATTAGTGCTGAAGGTGCCTTCAGCCACCACAGAACATTCCAGGTAACATTAACTCAAAATTAATATATTGCCTTCCCTTACCATCACAGAACTTACGTTCAGTCTTTCCTTCTTATATGACATACTTTGCAAGTTAAGAGCATGCAAGAATGCCGGGAACATAAAAGAAACACAAAACAGCTCAAGGGTAGTCTCACACCTTTGCATTGCGTTTTGTGAACCTACCAAACAACACTCTTTGTCACAGGGAATAAACTTCACTGATTTTCTTCACATGAATAGGCCATTCTTGAAAACTGCTGTGACTCTGAAAGGAAGGTCAACAGAGTTTAGAAGGATGAACTTTCTACATGCAGAATCCCATGCATGGGATTTCTACATGCAGAATGACTTCAAGTGAGTCATTGCAGACCAGCTCAGAACCCTTCTAATCTCTTCAGAGAATCAAAAGAAAGGAAAAAGCCATGTGCCAGCAAGGTATGATTAAAGATATTTCACTACTCTTTCCCACCATGCTGTCACCACATTGTTGATGTCTCCTTTGTTCTCAACAGCTCTCATCTAAGCCATCTGCTTTAACTGTTTCTGAGTACTTACTTCACTTCATAACACCTAGGAATCCTCATCATAGCACAGGAACCCACTATGCCAGGTGATACCTAAATACAAGCAGCAAATGTACACCCACAAAAAAAAACCCCAAACAAGGCACACATGCACACACAAAACACATGCCTGTCCCAGACAGCTTACTTCTTTCAAGGACACCACTCCTCTGAACGCCTCCATGTTCCTGTGAAGAATATGACTTGAATATTCGTGTATAACACAACTAACAAATTGTCAGACCCAGTGAATCTACTTTGTAGTTACTGTTTTTACACCCTCTAACTCAGTCACACTCTGAATGCACTCTTCTGAGAAAACAAGATTTTTACCCAACAACTACAACTTTCTGAATTTGCTAAAGAAGAGACCTTGGCAAAAATAAACTGATTTTTTTAGGATCTAGAAGTTGAACTCATATAAGGAATACTTTATGAAGTTGGTGTGGACAACTGCCTGTCAGCAGTTACTCGCTTCCCTGAAAAAAAGTTTTGAAAACATTAATTTTAATTTCCAGTCAGAGCATTATAATGAAAATTGTCAAAGCAGCACCCGCTCAAAAGATATTCTAAATCAACTCTGCCAATACTAAGAGCAATGACAAGGAAAGAGTTTCCTACTTCCCAGATGTCAAGAGGACATGAAGAAATAGTAAAGTTCTTCTCACCAGGCCTCACAAGTGGCATATGGTTCCTTCCTTTCACATGCATTATAGCTGTCATCTCCTGTTATACAACCATCTTACTGTATTAAATGGGAGCTCATGAGCCCGAGCTTGCTCACAAGCTCTGCTAAGCATCAACAGAAATGACTGGACTTGCAAATATTGCTGTCATATCAAAAAAATCCCATGCTGCATTGAGTAGTAGTTAAGATGAGGCTGCATCAGTTAGGCCTCCAAAGTTTTTAAAATTATCAGCTAAAACTGGAGTACACAAGGGAGAGATTAGAAAAGAAAAGCTGAAAGAATCTTCCACTCTGCAAAAGAACATTCATATGTGTGAAAAAGGGAGTTTACTTGGGCAAAGCACTAAACTTAGAACACAGGAGGTCTTTCTCTGGAAATGAGACAAAATTATTTTATCTTCTAGTTAGCAGCCTCTGCCTTACTTAATCCTTAGATGTACAAAACACTTCATTTCTCCAATATCACATTAACTGTCTCACATGCTACCAATTACCACCACAAGACAAGTATCATCATCATTCTGCAGACAGTTAAGAGAGACAGCCTTGCCCCAGGCCACAGTGAGTCAGTGGTAGAAGCAGGATCTCATCATCTCTTATTGCTCAGCTCCTTCCTTCAGACAGCAAAGTTTTACTACTCCCACTGTCTTCAGAAATGGTATCTTGATTTGCCAAAGTACAATTAAAATGAAAGATCTAGAAATCAAGAAACAAGTAACTGCTAAAAACCTGCTGTTTAAATAACTCTGTAAGCGCCTTGATAAAAAATAAGGATATCAACCACTGTTTCTATGAAGCTAACTGCAAAGACACTCTCTTGCCTGCAGTCACTGCATCAATAACTTCTATCACAAATAAAGCATGAACTCAACAAACTATTTCCTTGCCATTACAAGCCTGATTTGTCGCACAGAAAGTCTCCTATGATGCCTACAAAAGGTGGACAATCACAATGCACTTGTCTCCAAAAAAAAAAAAATTCCTTCCCTTTCAGTTTTCCAAGTGTTGACTACAACAGTGGTATTTTTACTACAACTTATGTAATAATTGGATGAAACTTGGGCATTTCAGGACTCGATGACAGCCATGGTTTCTTTCTGGTGACAACTTACATGCAAGCCTGTTTCTGCAGTTCTTGCACCTCTATAATTCATATGCAGTGGAGAAACAGGAAACTAGAAAACAAAGCAGCAAAGCCTAGACCTGGGCAACACTGCAGATTTAAAATAAAATTTTCTTTTTTAAAAATGTAAAATATGCTGTTATTGAAAAAATGCTTTCAAGTCTTTGAAGATGACACTCCAACACACATTAAGATGGCAACTGCTTTGCATATGATTGAGTTGACAAGGCTCTGCAGTATTGATGTAGCACTAGAGCTTTTACCAACTGATTTAAAGCTTTGATGTGGCTCAGACTTTCTAAGATACCCTGACAGTGCAAAGTCTCTGCTGACAGAAATAGCAAGAGTTCCTTCAGCAGCAGACTTTGGCTGGTCGGTTTTAAACTGCAGTCTCCATGGCAGAATTTCCTCATCTGCATCAGACTGTTCTGCTAGCAGCTATTGAAGGAGTGCTTAGAGGGGATATTGTACACAGTACTTAAAGCACTGCACACTGGACTACTTCCCTCTTGAGATGAAGTATCTTGAGATGAAGAACTGAAAATAAGTAACATTTACCTTCTTTGTCTCCAGAACAAGAGAAGAAAGCCTTTATCTGTTTTACTCATCAAGTAAAATACTGCAACTTAGGTGAGACAAATAACAAGCTGAATTAAAACAGTTTTAATAAATACTGCCTTGAAATAGTAACAGTTGCTTTCACAGCCTGTGTTGCTCCTGTGCTATGGAAATTGTGTACATTTAGTGCGAGTAGAGGAAAAGAAAAAAAAAGAAGAAAAAAAAAGAGGTGGGAACTCTCAGCAATTTGTATGCTCAGGCATATTTTCCCTTTCATCTTTTCTGTCTGTTCCATTCCATACCCTTTATTGCAGTGTTCCTGCTTTCTAGAGTCCCAGCTGCTATGAGAGAAACACCAGAAGTTATCCTTGTCTTCCAGCTATGACTGTCAACCTTTGTTTTCCCCATCTGCTACCAGTACAGCACCCTTGCACTAAAAGACACTGATCGTCTTACAGAACAGTTTGACTCAAAACTCCTGCTACTTCTCTATTATAGTTTATTATTTACAACAAAGTGAAGCTATATGTGTTAATAAGCAAGTTAGCCACACGAAGTCAGCTGCAGTGCTCCAATACTGATTTGCCTTTATATACGGTATATTAAGCTTTTAATTCATTAAAAGCTGTTCTACAAGACACAATGGACATACCAGCAACAATTTCCCAGAGGGCTGATGGCATTATAAAGGAAGAGTTTGTTTCTTCCCCTCAGCACTGCCCATGATGATACACCTCTCAACTCAAGAGTGCAAACACATGCACACACAAACACATACACAGAGAAATGTCTCCTCCTATACGCCAAAAAGCCAATCAAGCCCCGAAGAGAAAGCCGGAGGGGGGTGATGGTAATCAGCCTGCTGCTCACTTAGAGGGATTTCTGTACAAGTCATTGAAGTTTCGCTACTCCAGGATCCCAGATGAAAACTGCCCTAGGAGGAGTGTGGGTCAACGAAGAGAAGACTCTCTCCAGCCAGTAAATACCAATAGTTATTTCATACTGTCCACTTAAAAGACTGGTGACCATTCAAAGTGTGCCTGCCACGTACTAGTGGCCAATTTGACAAAAATCTATGTGCTGTCTTACCTTTCAGAGCAAGTAGGTGACATTCAGACTGAAGCCTTTTACAGAAAGATGCACAGGGTTTCCTACTGATTTCATGACTTCCGTGAAAAAAAATACTGTCTACTAATCAAGCAATCCAGACAGATTACCAGGGGACAGAAGCCTCTATTAAAACTTAACATTAGAAATGTCAACTAGAGGCCCACTATTGAATAATTCAAAGCAAGAAAAGGTCTCTCTCGCCTCTTGTCACCCTCTTTGAGCAATTCTTTGGCAACATGTAACAATCAGTTTCAGCAAAAGGTGGCTGGGCTGAATACAGAATGAAGAGACACATAGGAAAAACAAAAAGAAAACAAAACCCTATGAAATGAGGAGAGAGAATCTCATCTGCACAAGGTTTACATATGAACTCTATGGCTCGAATGAGAAGAAACCATCTTTAGACATGTCTGAAAAATTCCATGTACAACTGAAGAGGACTAGCAAACACCATAATCTTCTACCTTCACAATGCTCCTCTGCCTTACTAAAGTAGTTCAAAGTTTCAGAAATTAAAACATAGTAATGTATTTTTTTGGACAAAAGCATAGTTTGATTAGAACAACAAGCAAGCTCTGGCATATTTTCACCATCTCTTCTGTAAGTGAAATATAATTGCAAAGTGAAAGAGGAATAACAAGTATATAAGTCTTAACATTTTCAGGTCTGAAAAAAATTATTCTTCCAACTTTCCAATCCTGGTCAGCTCACCAAAGGTTTTTCCTTCTCAGTATCAGCAGTCTCCCCAGTAAGCAACAGAAAATGAACTAAGAAGCAGCTTAAGAATTTGACCAATAGTGGCCTAGTTACGTTGGCAAGTTCAGCAAAATCTGGTCTTCATATTGTGTCGTAACAAAAGCTGAAACAACTATTTGGTATGGAAGGAAAACTGATCTTAAATCTAACAACAGGGAGCAAATTAGGAGGAATTCTCTCAGATTTTCTCCACTCCCTGCTAAAGATTTTGCTGAGATCCATCCAAGTTTCTCTCACCCTCCTCATAAAACACAATCTTAAGGACTCTCTGCATAGCAGTCAAGACGTCATTGTTGGCAAAACTTCACCTTTACGAGAGAAACCAGTATTCCAGCAGCTCGTGGTACTAACGAGTTCTTTAAGAACATTCAGACGTGGGTTTGCAATTAAATTTAAAAACCTGTCACCAGTCTTTGTAAGCCTAAATAGGAAAGGTACCAATTATAAGAATTCCCCATTATTCTGTGACTGCTAACTTAGCAAGAGCACACACTAGTAATTCCCAGAGACACGGAATACCATTCTTTCTCACTGAAGAGCTGCAGAGAAGCAGAAAGGAGTGATTTTTCCCTGCATTCCTTTTCTTTTTTGTGATTTCATGACTTAATTTCTCAAAGCAAACCTATTCTATTTTTCAATTTAAGCAGCTATATTTAGAGAGAAACCACACAATTATTTAACAAGGCCAGAACCACACAATCTATTTATTTTGTGTGTCAGAGAGAGTGCAGTTACTTTCTGAAGTGTAAGCCACTCTCACTCTGGTTAAGACATTAGTACTTTTCCAGGTTTGCGTACAAAGAAAATTACTTCTGGAAGTTCTGCTGAGTACTACATAACACACAACACAAAAAAACCACACTGTATGTTCATCAGGCCTCTCTGTCTTATAGAGGGCTGGAATCAACTGCTCTGTGCCTAAATTTTTCAATTTGCTTGAAAGATTTGAGACAGCAAGACAATTCTTCTTCTTCCAAATCTCAAACTCTTTCACAGTCTAAAAATCCCTACAATGGATTCTTTACAAATGAAGGGTCTCAATTTGAAACACCGGAAGCAATAAAAACCTAAGAATAGCCTGAAACAGCCTAGCTTAGAAAAAAAATCTTGTTCAAAAAAATCATTCATCTGAAGCCTGCAAGTGACTTTCTTTTTTTGCAGTATAAAAAACTAGACCTAAATTCCTGTCTATAATAATAAATACCAAGGGACCCTCCTCCACAATAAACACATGTCAAGCTCACTCATTTTGTAAGACTGCATTAAGTATTCGGCCAGAAACCATGCAGCAACTCCTCCTCTTGTTTTAGGATGAAATATCCCTTAGACTACACAAAGTCCAACAGCTGGAGCATGAGAAAGAGTTTATCACTGGCACCCCATCTAATGCCTTTGTGAAGCATAAGTCATTTCCTAAACCTAAAATATGCATGAAAGTTAATGAGATTCCAATATGGGCAAAACACAGCACTGGAGACATCATCCAAGGAAGCTGCTCGCACCGCAAAGCCTTTGCTGAACACTCAAGTAGAGATGGAAATACAAGGATAGAACATACACATTTGAGAAATGAAGATGTACAACCTGCCAAACAGTCTGACAATGGAACACAGTCACAGGAATCAAATGGGTATCTAAAAAGCCTCAAATTTAGGGGCAATACCAAGATGGTTTCTCATTCCTTTCTGCCAGCAAGTCGGACTTGTAACCCCCAATACTGCCTTTGAAAAGCTAAAAAAATAATAAATGAAAAGGATATCCTTGTTTTCACTGGTATCCTATATAAAAATAGCATTTTTTGCACCCTATACACAGTCTAAGCCCTCGTTGCATCTCAGGGAGGCCAGGAGCTCAATGTTTGACATAGCTGCTATCTTTCAAGAATACAGTTTCCAAACTACATTTCCTCCAATTACATGTACAGTAAGATTTTCAATTGCTTGAAAAGTGATACAGAAGTTTGATATTTTCACTCAAAGAGTAAAATACACACTGTCTCACAAATTTTTATTTCACCAGAATACCAAAGTGCTAAAGCTGTTAACATCCCTCCCCTCAGCATATACACATATAGCCCTACCTCTTCCACAGGAAGACAATTTAATTGCTTTAATCTTTCCTGAAAGCAGTTTAAATATTTTTCTTGAAGTTTTCTAAAAATAATCCAGACTAAAGCAGATATTCTGTATGGAAAATACAAGCCCATATAGTTTGGCCATCTTACCAGCAATTGCATTGCTCTCTCTTAGAGAGAAAACCTGTCTGACAAAGCAAACAAATGGAGGATCACTACCAGTTTTGACTGTACTGTACAAACCATAAAATGGAAAAATTTTAGTCCTTTAATTGCTTCAAAGACCCCACTTTCTTTCTTTGCCACCTTAGCTATTTGCTGCACAGGATGTAAATTCAGACATCATGGTCTGTGTTTTATTAAAAAGCCTTCTCCACTTCTTTTTTTAACTTACAGAATGAAATCAATCAAAACAGAAGAAAGTAGGTATGAATCATACACCTTAAAAGAGAAGGTCAGCCTTTGACTATCTAAAATAAAAGCAGAAGCATCTTTAGAGACAGCAACTGCGGCTCATATACACCACTATGACACCTCAGCTGCCTCTAACACTGATCACAAAAAGCTGTGTAGCATAGTCTCTACAGGAGGGATCAGAACTGCCCTGATATAATACCCTCGCCTCCTCTCAGAAGGGACTTCAAACAACTCCACAGTGCCAGCCCATGGAAAGGGAATAGACCTTGTCCAGCACTGTCCCCCAACGCCTCCATCACAGCTCTTTCACAGCGCTCGGTGACATGGAGAACACTCCACAGTGCCTGTTCCCATCAGCATCCTCACTAGAGCAATAATGCTTCCCTGCACTTCGATTTCTGGAAAAAGCAGGGAGCCACGTACGAAAAATGAGCCACTGTTCCTGTCAAACCTTGTACTTCCCCTCTTGGAGAAGGAAGGCAGAAGAAAATACACCGCTGAACACAAAAAGTTCTTTTAATCCTTCTTTACTAAAACCGCATCCACTTCTCAAGGAACAGGATTTCCAACCCTATGGTCAGTAACTTCTCAGGATAACTAATCAGCACTTCAGTGCTGCTGCGATTAGATACCACAGCCAGGGAGTGCACTCTCAGAGTTCTCACCCTGTCACAAAGCAGTCCGACAAGGAAGATGTTACTTCCAGGAACATTTCAGGATGGGGAGAAAAAGAAACAAACAAAACCAAAAGAACCCCACACCTTCTAACAACCAAGCAAACTAACAAAAAAAAAAAAATTCTCATTCAGCACTCCATCAGAAGACATCTCTTGTACCTCTAAGGTAGCTGCTTGGTTGCCTGTAAATAACTACCATCAAAAACCTAAAAAGTACAGTTAGATAACCCCAGTAACTAAACATCATTTTAGAATCAGATCTACAGCTTATCTTTGACCACCCAGGCTGGTGAGCAAGAACTAGATTACACTACTTTCTCAGCTTCAGTCTGAAGCCCAAGCCCTCTCTCCTTCAAAGACACAAATACTTGGAAACTGTGATATTCTCAGGAAGCTGAGCTACTTGCTGTAAAAAAGCTGCTTAGTAGACTACACATTATCTTTTGGGAGGTGTAATGAAATATTCATTTTGGTCTGTGTAAGGCATCCGTCATACCATATGGATGCCCATTAGTTCTTCCACGGAGTAACAACTCAGGAAGAAAACCACAGAAGTGAAGCAGAGAAACCCAAATTCTCAGCTATTATATCACTGTTGCAAATGCCATCAAGAACCATTCTCCCTTCCCCCACACCACATGCTATCTTGCAGCTCCAAGTACTACACAAATGAATGCCCAAAATCTAAGGTACCAAAGGAATGTTTGGACTGAACATCCTGACTGTTTCTGGGAAGACAGATCCATCATGATGCTGCCCAGTTACTGAGCAAAAAAGTGACTAGCAACATCCATTGCTGATTGGGAGTCCAAAGTCTGGACGCTCAACTGTCCCAGTATATAACTTCCACATGAACCCACACATCGGAGACACAGGGACAGAATCACTCAGACAGAAATACATACTCAGTCAGTCCCAGCCACAGAAGGAGTTAAAATACAGCTTTCTTATTGGCAATGTTACACACCATTTTTCACCTCACACATCTCCTCAAAACCAACAGTAAAACACAAACTTGCATGAGTTTCCATTACTTGAAGGACTCTGCTAGACAAAGTGGGAAGAGCAGACTGGAATAAACCAGCATCATACTATTCTGCATGAAGTGACAGCACTAGCCCTCTCTACAGCCTGGATGACTGTTACCCAGGAAAGCAGCAGAAAATAGCTTACTTTAAGAACTCAAGTGTCCTCTTTTACCCCAGAGTAATTACAGAACACAGCAGACATTCATCCTGGAGAGCAGAGTACAATAGATGTTTGTTACCATCAGCACTACAATCTAGCATTTATCTAAGCCTATCACATACAGAACAGACAGCACAAAAAATGCTCAAGACAGGATTTGAAAGTACTAACTGTAAGAAATTACAGGTGAAAACCCAAACAAGCACCAGGACTAACGCTTGGCCCACCACTCACAATTTAACCACACAGTAATCTATTAATTGAGCATACATTTATCTAAGCTTCATCTAAGAAGCGTTAGGTGTAGCTGGTCAGAGAATAAGCAGAAGAAAAATATTTAAATCATCGTAGTCTACTGCTAATAAGGAAAGTTGCATCTCATACAGCAGAGGCAGAGGCTTTGTGAAGAGGAAGAGCACTCATACATGTTTAGCATTGGAAACAATGTTATGAACTCACAAAGTCCATAACCAACAGAATTAAGGTGTCTATGCCTGCATTTACATTTTTTCTGCAGGAGGTGGGGGTGTCTCAAGTTTCTCCACATTGAATCTCAATCTCAAATTTTAAAAGGTATAAGCTATTAACTTCCCACATCTTACCCAGCTGAGAAGTCCAGATTCCTTTACTCCCCATACATCCTACAGCAGTGCTGATATAGACTTTCCTAAATCAGAGACTTTAACACACTCTAACAAATCCTGCCCCAATGTCCACTTTATTTTACAACCACTACCAAATTTACCCACATTAGGACTCAAACTGAGAAAACTTATCCCACACTACCAGGCAGGTTTTAGAAAAATTAGACTATCTTCTAAAACAACATGTAGAATTTTAAGAGCTACCTAGTTTAAATTAAGAACAAGATTGAAAAACACTAGTTAGACTGGTGTGAGCTGTTAGTTCCCTAGTTAGACTGGTATAAGCTCCCAGTTCCCTCCTTACTTACATGCCCTTAGCTTCTGCAGAGGGGAACAGGACAAAAACACTGATATACTGCATAGAAAATAGAAAAAAGCAGCATCTCTCTCATGCTTGGAAGATTCCTGTCCCATCTTCAGAGGACAACAGAAACGACAGGATTTCAGAAGCTACTCTACTACATCTCTGACTAGTAAGAAATACTACTCCGGGATGTAGTAGAGTAGCTGTCTTAGATAGCTATAAGAACACTCTCTCCCACCCAGAGATAGTAAGAAATTCAAATAACAAACTCAAATAACATCAGTAAATACTTCACCCTTTCCTCTATTACAGAAACATGCATAAAACATTTATAAACATTATTTCTAAATATATTCTGTTCCAAATGAGGAGACTAACTGTGCTACCTAATTTACTGTGGTAAGTACATTTAAGTCTCTAATTTTTAAAGACTGCACATTGGCTGAAGGAATGCAATTAGCTGAATACAAATACTTGTTTGGACTCGTGCAGAACAGCAACAAATACTTTTCCAGAAGGGCACACTGGACTGAACATGTAATTACAATCTCAACCGTAGCAGCACAAATAGACTAAACAAGCACCGTTCAAGCTACTCATGCTCAGTTTCGAAAGTTTGACCCCTGAAGCCAGAAGTACATTCACAAAGGCAAATCAATTTTTCCAAACTGCCAGAAATACAAACGCAAGTTTAAGCAAGCTTACAAATCCTGACTAATCACAGTACTCCCTTAGGCAAGGCTAATTTCTCCATCTCTAAAGTTGCAGCTCAGGCACAGAAGTAACAATTCTATTTCCTTTTCCAGGGCTTTTACTTTTCAATGGATGGCTATAACAGTGGCACAAATAACAGACACTTATTTCGTTTTAACACTAAAAACATATTTTAAGTAGAAGTTATACTTTCCCAGCCAAACTTTTCCTTCCACCAAAAATTCCAAAATCTAAGAACTCTCTTGCTTAGCAACTTTCTGCCAGAGAACACTCATAGCTTCAGGAGACAATAGTCTGTATTTTGGCTCTTCTTATGAAGAAATACACTTAGAGCCAAATAACCTGCAACTCTTACTAAAACCTCTTAAGAACAGGCATGATTTCAATTTTGTATTTCTAATAGAAGCTAGCATTTGCAGCAGTATATAGATACATGAGATCTTTAATCAAGTGCACTCTCTATGTTTTATTGCAGGTTCAAAACAAATGACTTCTGTACTTAACAATAATTCAGCTCCAGAAGTTTTACAAGAGAACTCTGGCTCCCTACTAAATCCATACAAGGTTTATCTCCTCAGTGAACCAAAACACCATTAAAATGAGATGCTCAAGACAAGACTTCTGCTGCTCTGAAGTAATTTCTCAGTGAAAAAACTGAGCCTAAAAAGTGTCTGAGTAAGGAACCATGCATGTGAAATAATGCTCAGATCTGCAGGCTAGAAAGTACAGATTTTCAGAAGTTCCAGGTGCCAGCAGCATAAACTGCAATAGCCAGTCCCAGGTTCACTGGCAATCCCACTGGATTAAGATCACAGATATAGTGGTTGGAGGAAGAGCTCTAGAGGTCATTAGCCCCACCATCCTCTTCGGATGGCAAATAGCATGTCCCTCTGTAAGAAACAAGATCTGGGGTCTGTCAGCACAACCAAAGCCACAACAGAGCCAATCTTCCTGGAAGCCATTTCTGGACACCTGGACAACAAGGATGTGACTGGGGTGAGCTTAGACAGCACTCAACCAACCTGACCGTATTCAAGGGACACAAGTAGGCACATGCACAGGCAAAAGAAAAGCAGCAGGTGTTTTTCACTGCCGTTTTTGCAACACCTTTTGGTTGGTCTCCTGTAGCATCCTCAGTTAGTGATATGAACTAAGTAAGTGGACAATAACACCAAGTTCAAGGCTTGTAATCAGTGGTATGAAGCTCAACTGCAGGCTGTCCCATTTCCATGGAAATAATTCCAAACTTCACCAAGTTAAACCTTGAATAACCTAATCTAACCAGACCTGACCTGCTCTGAGTCAGAAGTGAGACCAGCTGAGACCCAGAGACCCCTTCTGACTTCAGTTATACCATGAACCCAACTCTCTTAATTAAAAAAAAAAAAAAGAAAGTCTGTTGCAGCCTGGGTTTGCTTTACATCATGCTTCTGCCACCCTGCTGGTTTCAGCAGATAAAATGGACTAAGAGTCACAACAGAAGTACTGTGGAAAAGGACAATAACTGTTCTGCTTAAAAGATTCACAAGTCTTTCTGAAACAAGCCTCAACACTGTATTCTCAAGTCAAGAATCTCAAACTTGGTTCCTACTAGGAATTAACAATAACAAAACACCCAAACAAAACCCTCATAAACTTGCAGCTGAAGTGCTAAGAGGAGAGAGAATACTACATTCATTACTGGACACTTGCAACAAACCCATTCTGGTAAACATGTCAAATACATTTAGACCATGAATAATTTAGAAAAAAGGTCCCAAAACAGAGTTCATACAGAAAAACAGAACAGAAAAGAAACACAAAAAAGCCACCACAAAAAAAAAAATACCCTTAACTCTCTGCTTACCCAGAAGAAGTAAGCATGCATCCTGAAAGAGCACAAATAAAAACAAGTTGCAATCTTGCTAAACTGACAGCAATGCCTTGTCAAGGTATCTAAAACTGAATAGACACAACTTCAGTTCCCCCTCTGCTCTGTTTGCCTTAATTCCCACAGAGAGACTCTGGTATAAGACTTTAAGCACCAGAAGAAAGAGAAGTAATGGCATCATTTGCTGGATGGAGGCCAGGATCTCATATATCCACTCAAGCTTGCATCTCTAGAGACAATGTTTGCTCCTACCATAATTGAGTTATGTTCTGCGCAATGAGAAGGTGAATCAATTATGTTCACCACTAAACAGAAAAGCTTAAGTATTCTCTCAAGAGCTTAAAAATTTGCGCAATGGCACCTTCAGAATACAGTTTATTCTTCTTTTTTAAATAAGTAACACCATTTTGATTCAGTTTCTGCTCTTCCTGAAAACTCCTCAGCTTACAAACCCGTGAAGTGCACTCAGGTTTTAATCCAGCAGGGCCAGGTATCTGGGACTCCCTATTTTTATGTTTTCACTAAGGTCCTGATGGAATAATTTATGTTAAAGGCAGCACCCGATAAAACTGCCATCTAAGCCTGTGCTAAGACATTAAGGAAATTAGCAGGGAACAATCATCATGTCAGACATTAGAGCCACATTTGAAAGGAAGATTTTAATCACGTGTATAAAGAAAAGTATTAATTCTGCAAGGTAGTGGATTTACAGCATTTTAGAGGTTAATCCTCCATGTTTGCTGTAATATTGGCTCATGACTTCAGAATACAAATTGAAAATAACTACTGCGATAGGGCTTTGATTAGGTGCCAGTCTCCTGTACTTCTTCAAATAGGATACACAGGTTGCCTTACTCAGAAAATAAATTTAAAAACCAAACTGAAGACAGATTTCTGCACTCAGTTACACTTCACAATTAAAATCAATTTTTGCTTAGTCACAGAAGTCAGTGAGCACCAATCTTAGAGTGTTTTCTGGCACCATCCCACAGAAATGAATTAAGCCTCACATACTGCAAACAGATACAGGTAGGCATATTTTTGGACAACTTTTTAGCTAGAAAAAGCAGGCACACAAATACTTCAAACTATGCATATTCAAGTGTTGGGTGTGTTTTGAGTTTTTTCATAAACAGAGACTGAATTCACCCATAATTAGATTAAATATCATTACTATCAAAACTATCAAATAAAGCCAGTATCATTTCTTTCACAGTGAATACCCAATTCTCCAAACTAATGAACACAACTGGTTTATCTAAGATGTATTTACCACAGCTTACTGAAGACAGTGCTTACTCATGCTATCCAAGGTAAGATAAATCCTAAACACGTCCTTATAAAGATTAAAGAACCCCTTAATAAAAGTTGTGTAAGCTGTTTTAAAGAATATACATAACATTTGTAAGATAAAACAAAGAGTAACTACTTGGAAGTAAATCCCAACCACATGGATTTAGCCTCCATTTCTGACAAGGATATTATTTACATAATTGAAAATCAAAATAAAAGGCAATTCCCTACTAATCTCATGTATTAAAAACTACCCAGACAGGGTCATCTAGAGAAGTCATATAATACGTAGTGCTCTCTGTAAGAATGCAAAGTTACTTTTCTAGATCATACAGTCGAACACTCTGCTAATTAACTCCATTTCCTGTTTATATTTTTAAGCAGAAAAAATGAAAAAAAAAGAACTCTACAGGAGATGCTGCGACAGCTAAAGTATAGTGGACTTTAATACAAATGACTCACAGCACACCTCTCAACTCCCTTACTTCAATAAAACAGCTGCAGAATAGGAGAGGACCTACAACAGCCATGAGCTGGAGAATGAGCCTTGCAGTTCAAATTATTGCTGCAAAAGCAACAGAATGCTTTCACAAGGTTTGCCAATGTTCCACAAAGTTACTTCAAATCTCCTTGGGATATCTGTTCTTCAACTCTGAAATAGTTAATATCTTTTAAAGGAAAAATATCATATTCTAAAAATATCAAGGAATTAATCCACTGACATAGAAAGTTTTGCTTAAAACAGCTTGAAAGCAATTTTGCACACACAGGTACTAATTTGGACAAGAAAATATACTTCCATGCAGAGTTGCTAATGAATCTTAACTTTGAATTCACAAGAGACCTAATTTCCAATTCAGCAATACAAACACTGGAAACCTGGAAAGAGACTGTTCTCACTAATATGCAGCTTTCACTATCTAAGTTAAGAGCTCTCTGCTTATTATTAGATAGCCCTTACACATATAAATCTGGGTAAAAGACCCACCACTGACAAGTTCTTAGAACTTCTAACAACACCTCTGAGCTAGATCTGTTTAATCCAGCATCCCATTTTCCCTCAGCTCCACACATACAAATGGTACTTCCCTTGCTTTCTATTCTTGGAAAAGCCTCAAGAGTCTGGTCTAATTCTGCCTCCAATTCTTCCTGCACCATATTCAGCCAACTTCCATACAGACACAGCTCATCTGTGAGAAGTAAGTCTATCTTCAAAAACCCAATTGCCATACCCATTGGCTTTCACTGTGCAGTGCTCCCACCTCCCATGTAACCTTTGATTAGAACAATTTACTTGTTTGCAACTCTTGAGTTTTTCACACAGCCTCATAAGCAGACTTGTCCCTTCAGCTGGCCAGAGTCATCACTCACCCACCAATTAGTTTCCTCCCACTTAAAACAATGTTTTATGAATGTTACAGAAATTTAGAATCCAGTTGGAACATTTCTGAGTCTCCTCCTGAGCTGACAGCGTCAAAGATGCCCCGGCTCTGCCACACGGGTAACAAAGGATAACATTTTAAGCTCCAACTGAGTCCAGCAGAAAAAAAAAACCAGTAAAATGTATTTCACTTTATTGGACCTTTGAACAAAAATTCAAGAGCCTCATTAGAGACAGGTTTACTGCGAGACATCTGCCACTACCCTCTACAGATAGAAGATACCTGAACACAAAAGGTAAACCAAACTAGATAAACCATGGAATAAAACAAAATCCAGAAACCACATAAAGTATTATTAACACCTGTAGCAGTATTTATGAAACTGAACCTTCTGAACCTTTTCCCTCCAAACAAACAGAAGAGGACTCTAGGTACCCTCCCTGAAATCTAACATCCGAAGTATTCCAAGCTCCCCATTATCTACATAACTTACTTATCATAAAAGGCTGTCTCTCCAGCAACAGAAGAATTATGTGTTCCTGGGTGACTCAAAAAGGTCAGAGACCTAAGCATTAGTAAGGCAACCAAAGTTACCTGATTTTAACATCGCAGTTTTACATTTGTATTTTTGCTCCTCCGTAGATATAGATATATATACACATAATTTTACCTATTCTAAGATAAATACAGTGGCAGGGTGCTACAAATTTTCCCCCTCCATTACTACATTTCAGGAAGTCACCCAATTTTCCCTCCTAGCACTGTTCCGGTACACTTCAATGGCCTTAGACACTGTACAAGAAACCAAAACTACACTGGCGGACAAGGGAGAAAACAGTAGGTAAAACATGAAATTAGTCACCAATAACTTCCTGTAATTATGGCAAAAAGAAACAGAGCAGAACTGAACTATTAAATGTAGCTGGTAAACCTATGACAGTAGCTATAAGTTAAAGAGAGCAAATCTGTGAGCAGATCTGATATTTAAATGCTTTCAGAGCTGTTTCTTCAAGCAGGGATATCGGAAACACCCACAAAAGAACTCAGATATAAAATCTGACTTTCCAGGTTCAGTCGCTTCAGTTAAGTTTTAATACGCATTTTCTTATCCTCTACAGCTTGATGTGTTATTGCCTAAAGAGGGGCTGACTGGGCTTACAGCAGTCAAAAGCAACTGTGCTTGTGGTGACCATGAGACACAGGAGCTCAAGATCTTGAAGGGAGTGAGGAAGCAGAGCAGCAGGGTAGGTACTCGAATACACAAAAGCAGACTGGCTTATTCAAGAAGGCTGTAGGAGGAACACCCTGGCAGACACCTCTGAAGCTATATTTAATGGGGTAGAACTCATCCTACTGACAGCAGAATAACGTCACATTCATTTCTTCTCTAGGAGAAAAAACTTCAAAACGATGGTTTTAAATAGGAAAGATCTGAACTGCTAAGAAGTGGTGCAGCACTGAGAGACGATGTTAAGGATCTATGGAACAATATAATATGCACAAACTAATGTCTCCTTTTCTTCCTGCACAGCTCATTTGTCTCCAAGGCAAATTTTGAAAATCTCATTACAAGAAGTAGTTGAGAAACTTTGGGATAGACATACCCCTAAAAAATGCTCATTTACAGAGTCAAATCACATTTATTTTCCTTACATTTCAGTTCACAGTTCAGAGATGACTGAAACAACCTTGTGTTAGATAGGATGAAAGCACTGAATTTTAGACTGTATTCAACCTCAAGCACTTAGGTGTAGATCAAATTCTCCCCAAACTCCATTTTGCTAGCATCTAAAGTCACCCCAACACCAACTTTGTAAATTCCATTCTGTTACTTGAAGCAGTCCTTTTCTATGATAGTCACCCACATTCAAGGAGAAGAACATGGAACTCCAGTATATGCAGTACTTTTGAGGAGATCAGTACAATGCGTGTTTATTTTCCCACTATTAATATACCCTTCGGAGAGCACTTCCTTCTAGAAATAGAGCTCATCATGGAGACCAGTGAGGAAAAAGAGACAAGATAACACATACATCCCTTTTTCTTTCCCCCATTCCCCAACTCATCTTTATGCTTAAACATGTTTCTCTCTTAGCATTAGAATCCTAGCATAAGAACAAACAGGTAACAGCCACCAATTAATTTTAGCTATAGTCTGAAGGTAAATTTGAAGGAAGGCAATAAAGCATTGTTCCAGAAATTCAAACAAACAAATCCAGCTTCTTCCAAAACAGTGTCTGAACGCACACAATTCTCCTATTAAAAAACAGCTGCCCAAGCTACCCTGTTGCCCTGTTAGCCAAGCAGGCTGTTCTCTAGCCACGATTCTGAGAGAACACACAGCACAGAACATACCCAGCAACACTTTGTAAATACCACTGCAATGCAGACAGAGAAAGAGAAAAGACCTTCTTGAATCTCTCACAATACATCTGTCTTAAATATAAGCAAGCACATCTGATTAGTATAACAACCATCCATTTTTAATTTGTGTTTTAAAATCCATATTTTACAGCCAACATGTTCTACTCTGGAAGTCAACTCTCTGTGTGAGCATTTCACACACGTGTCAACAAAACTGCTGCAAAAGGGGTCACATAGCTATTTCACACAACACCACTAGTTAGTAACTGGTCAACTTACTCAGTAACCAGTCAGCTTACACAACCTGATCAATTTTAGACAAACCTCAGCAAGGCAATACTGCCCAAAATAAGGCTCTTTTAATCCCTCCCTAAAGAGTCCCCATGCCACAAATACCACTCAGACACCTAGAATATGGAACTCCAAAAGACCTAGGAGATTACTTCTTCCCACTGCCATTTTCTATCTGGTGCTCCGCTTTCTTTGTAAGCAAGGCAGGCCGTGAGAACGTTTTTCCTCAAAGGGTCTCCCAGGAAAAACAAACACTCCACAAAGCAAAAGGACTTCCCTCCAAACATTTCGGCCACCTGCACAGTGGGGAAGCTGAGTGGGGGAAAAAACCAAGTACCAGTGCAAAACACTCAGTTTTAATCAACCTCCTAATACCATGCCATTTTCATGGTGTCGTACCACTAATTTCTTCTACCTTTGAATCCTTTCTACTGACCTCTGGATCCAGGGGATGCCAGTGACATGTCAACATGATACTACCACTACTGTGCAAGTCACCCTCAAGCAATTCTCTAATCTGCACCAAGCGCTACTTTGGACGGATTGTTTTGTTTATGCCTGGAGCTCAAGTCTTTAAAAGTTATGCAAGTTAGGGCATCCAGGCTTAACCTCCAATTTTTGTGTTCAAAAGTGCAGTCTTCTTGATTTCAAATTCTTCCACCTCACTGGTGGACAACTTTTACTAGTCATTTGTAAGTTTTGAAAATGTTTTCTTTAGCTGTAACACATCATATAATACTCTATAGTAAAAAAGTTTTCTGCAGAGTTAAACGTAATCCAAAACACCAATTACACAATTAGCAAATCTCCACAAGCTAACAGCCCAGCACCAGCAGGGAAAACTAAGGAGATCAACTTTCTCCTTGTGAGTTTCTTAAAAATAGGAAGACAAGTTTCTTTTACCTTTTATACTGATGCAATTCCCTTTGTTTTGAAAAAGAAGTTTTGTATGTGCAGCCTTTATACACGTTATGATTCCTATACAAAAAAGCCCAATTGACAGAAAGGTCTCAAACTTCAAGAAACAAGACACTGCCGATTTTGTATTTGAGCTTTGTCCCTTCGCATCCCTACAAAAGCTGGTCACTGAACTGCACACAACTCGTCTTTTTTCTGCATCCAGACATTAAAATAAACAAAGGTGAAAGAGATTGGAGTTTGAAGTTTTTGATTTATTAGTGCTAAAATTACATTATTATCTTACTTAATACAGAGTAACAGCAGAGGTTCAACATATTACTAACCATATCTTGTAACAGGTGGATTGGATGGTATGCAGCAGGAGTCGTGGGAGGACACTCACTGAAAAAGGTATGATATAAATATTTACATACTTATTTTTAAGAAGGCTTAAGTTAGAAGTCTGTGAGAATTCAACAAACGTTAGAGATACAGGCAAACTCCTTATTTTAGATACTTGAAAAATCAGATTTTTAAGATGTTATAAAAACAATGTCACATCAGTACCCTCTGATTTTGCAGCGACCATTATACCAAACCTTTTTAAAAACAAAATGCCCACACAGGAGAGTACACAGTCAGACAGCAATGTTCTTTGTTCAGCTGTACAAAAGATATCCAGAGACATAGGTAATGGTACTGACATTCATTTATCTTAAGAATTTTCTGTAGCCCCCAAGTGCCAATAGCGCAAAAAGAAGGCGATAAGAAGCCCTGCCTCCCGAAAGCTACAGATCTGACCCCCAAAATCATGTTTTTCAGATTCAGTGTCTTACAGACATTAGGATGGAAGAACTCACCTGTGGAAGGCAACCCTGTAAGTGGCATGTCCTAGTGAGCAGCATTAGGCCCATGCAAACTGCACCAAGCTCAAAAGGCATCACTTCTGGCTAATGTCAAAGCAAGGCCTTGTTACTGCAACTGAAGGTAAGAAATTAAAAAAAAAAACAAACAAACAAAAAAAAAAGACTCATCAAAACAGAATTCATCCCTTATAATGATCAGCCAATCTCGAAAAAAAGTACTGCACATTACTCCACAGGGAGCAGTAAAAGAGACTATGCTAACAGAGCACAGAAGTGTTACACCACAGGTAAAACCAAGCCAGCATGGCTACATACTCAGCATATCCACCCATTCAGCCAAAGCAAGATTCCCCCTTTCAAAAGTTTTCCCATTCCCACTTATTTCTATGGGCTGGAAGAGATAGCAAACAATAACTATCCTTACAAGGCACAGACTGCGTACATTTTACTTAACCGTGCCCAGCAGCCTAGTAAGAACACGACAGGGTGTTCTTTTAATGCAGATTCAGAAGAGTTGAACACAAAGCCCCACCTAAACCCAGGACTTCCGACAGTGGCTGCTTCAGGAAGCTTTCTAGAAGAAATGTAATAGAGCGCTCTCTTCCGTACAGAAATCCCTTGAAAGGAAACAGATTTCATTTTCATTCGGCCCAGACCAGCCCTTTGGCACACAAGGGTCAGAGCTGCCTGAAGCTGTGCAAGCAGTGACCGACTCCTCAGAGCCTCCAAGAACAGTGGTTCAGGACAGAACATTATAAACCACTAATCGAGAACCGTTCCCTTGCTGTAAACAAATCTGCTTTATTTAAAAAAAGGATTATCCATTCTTTCACACTAATTAATAATTAGTAATTTTTAACAGGCAATAGGGCAGTGGAGTTGGCAGAGCACTCTGTACTGCGCCTCCCCCCTCGGGAAATTCTGTATTTGCTCTCTGCATGCCCCACTGCCTGCCCCTAAAACCACTACAACAACAACACCCTTGCCCATGACTGCATTTTTTTTTCTGCAGTAGAAAGTATACACAGCCAAAAAAAAACTGAGGTGAAACTTCAAAAATCACAAATATTTAATCTCGGTCATCTAGAAAACTGCATCTGAACTTGAAAGCAACACTCTGAAGTCTGATTAAGGTTTGAAGTGTACAAAAATTGGAGCAACGCACTTGATTGGTAGCGTTTATCTAACTGGTTAGGAAGCCAAGCAGAAACAAAGCTTAAAGCTAAAGATGTTAAAAGACAACTTGTTTTCTTTACATTTTATTAAGGACCAAAAGTAATTTCTGCTTTCAAACTCCTCCCAGCCCCTCCATTTTTCACATCTAGAATCTCCAAATTCTGAATTTTATTTTTTTTCACGGAGAAGTGAAAAAAAAGGAAGAGCTGAGTCCTTAAAGCAACAACTTGATTCCTCAGCAAATTAAGTTTCTGGAAAAGTGCTCCAATGATTTCTTGCAACTGGATTACAAGTTAACAGGAAAACAGGGGATTTGGGGCTACTGAAGTTTAAGATGATTCAGCCCGGCAACTTGCTAATGCAAACTATTATATGTTCTAACTTCAGGGCCACATGAAACATCCGTTTTAGTACTCACAACCCAAATGCAGCTCCAGGGCTGTCCAGCCACTTAAACTGGAAGAGTGCTTGACTGCTTTAGATAACGGAGTGAGACAGCACAGCATCGCACCCAGCCAATTTGCTGGAAGGTTTCCTCGGAAGAAAGTGCCCACCTGCACACTGGAAAAACCAAAAGGCTGCTGCTCTTGTGACTTTCCATAATGTTAGAGTCAAACGACAGAAGAAAAATCTCCACCTTGCAAACATCCAGCTTCCAAGAGAGAACTCCCAACAGAAAGACAAAAATCCAGGGGTTTCTGGGTGTGCTACAGAATACTCCAGCCAGGAGAAGTCCAAGGAGAATTCAGAGGCAGCAGGAGCCCCAGTGCAAAAGGCAGCTAGAATGTACATGACACACAGACACGACCCCTCCCATGCAAATACTGCTTGCAAAGGGCAAAATAGCTGATGAATAATGTGCTTCCACCTTTTCATGTGTGACAAGGAAGTTAGTTTTCTTCTAGTACTCCTGTGACACGCAAGAAACCTTGTACCAGATGCAGAAAGACATCACAGATAGACTGGGTGAAAAGCTTCAATACTGAATGAACTTTGCACTCAAGCACTCTTGGGACAAAGGATTTCAGTGCTTGCATTTACAGCAAAGTTGAACAGCATGTATAGCCCAGAGAGACTATTCTTGCATCACACTCATGCTTTACCAACACCATCTGGAATCCACCCTGCTTGTGGCTGCCACTGCTCAGTCAAACCATCACATTTCACCCCCTCATAGGCAGCCATTAAAAAACTACCATGTCACCTCATCTTTTCCTACTATTCAATTGCTCAAGAAGATAGCATTACCTCATCTTTATTTTCAGGAATGCTTACTAGAGTTGAAACAGTAAAATGAAACGGGAGAAGAAAAAAGCAATTCACCATTTCCCCCCGCCATTTTAAGATCAAAGCTATGGAAGAAATGTGTGTGCTAAAACGTTTTTCTCCATTATCAGGAATATGGAGGGGAAAGGACCAGGTGCCACAAAGTTTGCCATCTTGCCTGAAGCCCTCCTAAACAATTTTTCATCTCAAAATACTTTAAAAAAGTTAAACATAGTTAAAAAAAAAACAAAAGCAGACAACACAGTGCATCCACTAGAGTTGCCGACATGGGTTTTTTTCTCACAAAAATATATGAGCTAAAAGAAGAACATGGTACTGTTGTACCAGTAAGATAATAGAGTTTTATCTTATATGGACATAAGAATCCTAGAGGAATTTTGAGTCTCAGCTAAATCAGTGTCTTTTATAGTCATCATAAAATGCACACACTGAAGACCTGTAAATGAATATATGCCTGTTCTTTCCAACTCCTAGGGTTTAAAGTAGAAATATTAAAATATTTTCAAGAAAGGTGCTACACAATGACGACGACAGTTTTTAAACTCACAAGGAAACTGAAAAAAATGACAGAAGCTTGCCAGGTGACAGAATATAACAACACAACTTCCATCTGACTGTCCTGATTTGCCCCAACTGCTACTAGCTTGCATGTTATGCTCTTGCAAAAGACAGGGCAATGTTGACATTAAAAGTGAAACAATGACAGATAACTATTAATCCCATAATAAAATGTCTAAGAGCTGGCTAAGTTGAATAGGACCAGAGGGAAATTCCAAAGCCTAATTTTATCCTCTTAAGTATCTAGATATATAGACATGTTTGCAGAAGTATTTTCCATTCACATGATGGCTACAGCATTAATTACTATCTTACAACATTCTGCTAAACACGCACACACTGACAAGTTTAATCTTACAAAGGCATATGTCTCAACAGAGTAAATCCTACACTATTGGCAGTGGGGAAAGGAGACATACAAGAAGTGGCTTTTAAAGAAAACCAAGATGGTTTTCCTATGTAAAGCTCATCCACACGGTAAGCCTTTGATTCCTAGTTTACCTGTGTGATAGGTCCCCAATACCAGACATAAAGGCAGAGGGAAAAACACAATCCTATGGAGACTGGTACTTTCAGGTGATAGTACCTTGCACAAAGCATCTCGTGGCAAGTGCTCGAGCTGCTTATATAAGCCGGAAGCTAAACAAAAAGACTTGGCATTCCAACAGAACAAGCAGCTTTGGAACATTCATCTACTCACAACACTAACAGCTAGGAGGAGCAATAGCATAACTACACATGTTCCAACACCCCATTTTGTAACAGCAATCATTAACTCACCAGAACATGCTACAATAATTTTAAAAGGATAGGAATTACACTTTCTGTGCAGCCCAGCTCTCCTCTTACTCGCAGTACTGTCAGACTTTCAAAGATAGTTACATTATGTTTAATATCCTGTATTCTGGAAGGTGAAACAAGCTAATTTCAAAACAGTCAAGTTTCTTTTTACACTCTTTTTATCTCCATTGTCCACTCTGCTCCAACAGCAACCCATAATTTGCACTCATTTCCAAGTGATGCCAACTCACTTCTTGGGCTGCCTGGCAACAGGAGTTTTACTTGTAAGCTTCCCCTCAACTGACACACTCCCCTCCTCCAGTACTCAAGAATGTGTGGAATAGCTGAAGCTATTTATCTTCATTTTGCTAAAGACATTCACAAGGTGTTGAAAAAATACCAGAAAACCAACCTTGAAGCAAATCTGTGCTTGCATGCACTTTTTAGTCTTGTTATGAAATTGGGTTCACAAAATAAGTTTAAGTAGTGACCTTCTAACTTTGAAGAGATTAAAACCTTATATATAACGTATAATTTTATACATACAGGCGAGCAGAAGGTTTTTAATATAAATCTGTAAAAAGTAAAAGCTGCCACAGTACTTTTAGAGCTTAAAATGGTAAGCTGGTCTAAAAGGAAAGCTGCCATGGATATTCGGCACCAGTACTTATAATAGAAAATGGAAATAAAAACCCATAGTTTGAAAGTTAGGGGGGAAAAAAGCAATATGAAGAGGCTATCTACCAGCAATAATTTTTCACTCCTTGCTTCCTTGTTTTTCCTAGAACAATCCAGACACTTGGCATTACCTTCTCAGTTGCACGTGTGGTAACAGGTACCATAATCTATATGTAAATGTTTTTAACAGACCACGATCTAGAAACAATGACACCTTGGGAAAACTACTTCATTCACAAGACTTTTAATCTCATGAAGAGTAATTCAGACTGATCTCTAAAACTTGCAAGCTGGAGCATGGAAAGAGAAAAGGGCAAAAAGAGCCCAAATATTCACTGACAGAGTATAAGGACAATGCTTTTCCTTACAGAAACTACAAAGGAACAGAATGAAACTCAAAAACCCATTTCAGTTTTCAGGAGAACAGGAAGCTGTCCTACAACAACATCAGAGTATCAAATTAAGTCTCACAGCAGGGCAATCCTTAAATCCTATGCATGCCAGGATCCCAGTAAAGGTGGAATATTATAAAGGTGATTACTTAGCTCTAAGGTAATCCAAGTTTAAAACATTATTTTCTAAGGGTACATTGGCTTGCAACAAGCATAAAAATGTGTATTTCACCACATGCTATGAGCCAGACACATAAACTTTGGGTTCCACACCTCCGATTCAGTGTCCAGAGGAAACATGTTAGATGTAGCCCACCCTGTCTACATAAAAAGCTTTTCATCTATGGACTTTCCTGCCATTCAGGTACCAAATCGTGTACATCCACCGTCAAGCACTTCTCTCTCCATTTTGCAACAGACAATCCAGAGACAGGTTAACAAGCAAATACCAGGAGAGTCTGTACCACCCTAATTCTGTTTGTTTTGGTGAAAATGGCAACTTGCCCAAATCCTGCTATACTCATCCTAGATAGCTGTGTGCTTTCCTCAGCTATAGCAGCAAAAACCCCACACCAATATGTCACTTTCTCTTTTCCAATGCCTTTTACACGTGTCAGTAATGCCTATCACTGTGGTATCTAGCTATAAAGATTAGATACCAAGATCAGAGATGTGAGACAGTTCCTGAGAAGTGAAATGAATGCTTAAGTTTGCAGAGCATTTTGAAGTTCTGACTACTAGCTTTGATTTAGACATTGTTTTCTCGGTTTTGTTTCACCTTCTAGTCCCCTCTCTCTCCCTCCCTTTCCCCAAACCAAAGGAAAGCCAGTGTTACCAGCTTTCTTCTCACCAGGCAGCAAATAAACTTCCTCATTCCCTCCTCGAGAGAGCATTAGTAACAGCCTATGGATGACAAACATATTGGCTAGAGCCTTAAAACTCAAATAGAAAAATAATTATTTAACTTGAGCAAGTTAAATGTAAGCAGCCAGCTACCACATGCCAGCATAAAGTTTTCCTCATCAAACTCAGCACTTCAAATATCTAAGATTACATGTGCTAGCAAAAAAGTACTAATCTATCCCTGTTCAGACAAATCCGAACATACCAAAGGACTCAGCTATCTTGGGGCTGTGGACTGTGAACTTCTCATGATTCTTTGCTCTTTCTCAAGAGCTGCCAAGTGTATAAACTGTTCCCATTATTTACTCACAGATTAACAGTCGGTAAATTGGTCCCAAGGAATTGCTGAAGAATTTTCCTTATAACCATTTCCCTTGCTTACAAAAAAAAAAAGCCAACCGCACAACGCCTTCCACCCCCAACCCCCCAACTCTGAATGAATGTGAGAACTTCCTGCACTCAGAACAGCATGAATAGACCTGGCAAGTAGTCAGGGAGATAGTACAGGCCCATGAATACTCTGAATTCAGCTTCTGTGCTGCCGCTAAATTAAAGGAATTCAGGAGCCTCACAAAGGCTTGGTTATTTAATTATATTATAAAATAAAAGGCTGAATCTATTAGACAGCATACGAAAGAAACCCCTTCCCGAGTGCCTGCGCAGAACAAGCAGCCCCAGTGACTCTGCCTAACCTTCTCCCCCCTCCTCAGGGTGATGTCACCACCACACTGCTGCCAGATCCAGCAGAGCTGCCGATGGTGGCAGAGCACTGCTCTACCTGCAGGCAAGAGTCCTCACCAGCTAGTCTGAGACAAGCTGCACTTCTCTACCACACGGGGCTTTTTACCTTTGCTCTTCACTCACCACGAGACTGACGACGCTTGCAAGCAAGCTACAACTCTATTTATCTCTGTACCTTCAACCCCTAACTAGATGAACTCATGCGTCAGCATTCAAATCCTCTTTTCACTTCAAGTGCCTTCAGCAAAAACCAAAGCACACATATAAATAAGAGTAACAACTACTAGTAAACAGCGAGATGCAAAAACTCTACTTTTTTTCCCCAATCATGTGCTACCTTCCCCCTCTTCACAACTACCAAGGAATAAATGCACTCAGTAATTTGCCTTACAGGTCGTCAGGAAACAAGGTCAGAGCAGCTTCCCCTTATGGAGGACTCTTGTGCATCAAATCTCTCCACAGCCTCACATACACACAAGAAAATGGATAGGGCAAGAACAGCACACAGAGGGAAAGATCAAAATGACCTAGAGCACCCTGCACTCATTTTTACAGTTCAGCTGGCCACGCTTGCAATTTAGGAACCCAGGCTGGTACACGTGAGACACCAGCACCTCATCCTTGTGCCTTGCCAGAAAGGTGACAGCCCTACATCTCATCAAATCACAGCAAAATGCTCAAGGTAGTGGCCACGTTGGCCGGGCCTAATGAGACCTGCAACCAGCTACCACCACGCTTTTCACTAACAAGAAGGGAAGCAAATGTTCCCATCCAGAGCAAAGCTGCCAGGTGTGCCTGCCTGCAGACAGTCTCACAGGGATGTATTCTCCTAAGCATCAGCTGCCAAAAGGACAACTGTAACTCCAGTGTGGAGAAGCAAATGCACAAGAGAATCCAAAAAGACAGAACAGGATGTTTATGTATGAATGATAAGACAAGGTTTGTCTAATATTTCATTAGGAAAATAAGGATGTTGCACTATGTCCCTGCTACGGATGAAGACATCGTTATAGTCAAACATTTCTGCCACATTAGTGGGTATATAAAATAAAAAGTGGGCATAAAAAACTGTAGGCCACAGCATTTGTTCTGGTATGAACAGCATCTACATTAGGTATGAAAGTTAGACATTAGTCTCCAACCATCTTTGGACAACTATGTATTTTGCTGCAAAGCAGTATAGTGTACATGTCTACAAAGAACAGCTCAAAGGATTTTCACCTGAGAACACGCTGTACATGAAAGTTAGTGGATATGAGCTAAAGTAAAACCTGAATGTGAAAAATGCGAAGAAAATGTGAAGAAAAATGCCAGTGCAACCAGAAATCCACAGTGCCAAGGCACAATGGCCAAAGAACCTACTGAAGAGCACGTTAAATACCATCTCTAATTAAGGATCACCAACGTGCACAGCAACAGAACAAACTTGAACTAACACCACATCTGAAAAGGCAATTCCCCAACTCCAAGTGCAACATGATTACGAATCTCACAGGACAAAGAACACATAGATGCAAGAACAGTTCACCTCTACAAAAGTTACAGTTGTTCCTGTGTTCATCAGTGACAAGGACACATAGAATCGTAGAATATTCTGAGTTGCAAGGGACCCACAAGGATCACTGAAGTCCAACTCCTGAGTCAGCACATGACAGCCCCAAGAATCACACTACGTGTCTGAAAACGTTGTCCAAACACTTCCTGAACTCTGGCAGGCCTGGTGCCATGACCACTTCCATGGGAAGCCTGTTCCAGTATCCAATCACATTCTGGTGGTTTCCAAACATCCAGCCTAAACCTCCCCTGACACAGCTTCATGCCATTCCCTCGGGTCCTGTCACCAGAGAGGAGATCAGTACCTGCCCCTCAACATCTCCTTGGGAGGAAGCTGTAGGCTGCAATGAGGTCTCCCCTGAGTCTCCTCTCCTCCAGGCTGAACAAACCAAGTGACCTAAGCTGCTCCTCATAAAGTTTCCCCTCTAGATCCTTCACCATCTTTGTAGTTCTCCTTTGGACTCTTTCCAATGGCTTGAAATCTTTCTTATATTGTGGTGCCCAAAACCACACACAATATTCAAGGTGAGGCTGCAACAGTGCAGAGCAGAGCAGGACAATCCCTTCCCTCAGCTGTCTGGTGATGCTGTGCCTGATGCACCTCAGGATGTTGTTAAGCCCTTTTGGCTGCAAAGGCACACTGCTGACTCATATTCTACTTGCCATTGACCAGGATCCCCAGATCTTTCTGTGAGGCTTCTCTCCAACCTCTCATTCCCCAGGTTGTATGCACATCCAGGGGTCCCACATTCCAGGTGCAGAATCTGGCACTTGGCCCATTGAACTTCATATGGTTGGTATGAAATCCTCCTCTGGACAGAAGTCTGAACACTGAGTTCCCAGGACCTGCCTACCAGGAATCCTACCTTTTTCAGGGCTACAAGAGGAGACTAGACTTTCCCTGCACAATACTCCCTAGCAGAACTGTCCTTCACAATTCAGAAAGGACAACAATGGCTAACTGCATGTTTTATTTAACTTGTCTAGTTGATCATGCCTAGCTTAGCTGGTGACAGCAAACATGAGAGCAGTGCCGAATGCTGAATCTCCTCCACATCTGCTGTACACATTCCTAAAAAGCAGAAGCTTTAAGGATGTGCTGCATGTAATACCACTGTTTACAAGTCACTCTAATGCTAAAGAATCAGTGCATCCAATTCTAGGTTCAAAGGCTATAACAGCATGAACTCTTCTATTGTCAGCCATAATTCTTAGTATGCAAAATCAGCCTTTTTTTCCTTTATTTCATAACCAGTTTACAAATTCTCCTAATAGACAACCCAGGCCACAATCCTTGCCTTTTAAAATCCTACATTTGCTAGAGATGCTCTGCTGGTTGAAGAACATACATGTGACATAGGATTTTTTATTTAAACAAAAAAACCCTAAAAACTTTTAAAATGTTTATTCCTGTAATATAAAGGTACAGTACACCTTAAACTGCTTTAAGGCTCTGTTCTTTCTATCTCTTGTGACTACACTGTTGCCTGATCCCACATTGCTGACATATACAAATAGCAATTTGTTGAATTTGTTATAGCCATGTGCTGTGACTCTCTGGAGAGTATTTTACGTACTTATTTTTGCAGCCCTGTGTTAGCCATGCTAGAACAAATGCTCTTCTCCACAAGTAATGCAGTGGTACCGTTTGACACACAGCCTTACAGATACAGCCACGGGAGAATGAGGAACACACAAAGAGGCCTGCTGATACATGCATATTGAAAAAAAACCCTTCAAAATCTTCAATAAGAAGACTCAAATTGTACAAAACGGCTGAGTTGGTAAATGCAGCCAAGAATGTCCAAAAACTTCCAGTAGAAAAAGGAGGAAAGTCGGGTGGGGGGGAGGGGGGAAGGAAAAAGGAAAAAAAAAAGAGGGAGAGGAAAAAAAAGACAAAAAGGAAAAACAGAGAAAAGAAGAAGAATAAAAGCACTGGAAAAAAAGACAAGTAGGAAAAAAGTGAAAAAAAAAAGGCAAAAGGGGTGGAAAGTATCTAGCTGCCTGTTCTAGGCTGAAAGGATCTACAGTTGATCTCTGCTTTGCAATCTGCTGACACTCTCAAGACAGTGCTGTTCACCACCAAGGTGACAAATCTGCATTCCCCATTTCCACAGTGTAAGTACGTAGTAAGTAGTGTAAGTAAGTAAGTAGTGTAAGTGTAAGTAAGTAGTAAGTTATTTGCCAGGAACTCAAAACGCATCTCCTATTAACACAGAACTGAAGCAGCAAGAGGTGCTGAAGCCGCTCACACTCCAGTGGAGCACTGTACAAAGGATCACATCCCACCCAGTGCTGCAAATTAAACATCATATATACCTCAGGGTCTAGCAGACTTTTATCCAGAGAAATATTTACTCAGACACTCGCAGAAGAATATGACCTAGTCCGCTGCAGGCTACAAGTTGTCTTAATCTCTGTACTACAGTATCTAGTGATACTGATCAATATATTTTCATTCTAGGTTTCAATTACAAGAAGCTGCAAGTTGCAAAATAAACTAGGATTTTTCATCACAAAGATTCAGAAAATAAACATTCTGAAGCATTTTTCTTACAAGGGACACATCCAATTTATAACCTGTAAAGCAAAATAAATAAAATAATTTAACATACTCTTCTTAGCAGGAATTAAAGTTGTCATTTGATTAAAGAGATTAAACAGACACACACCAAGCAGTTCTCAGTGCTATAGTCTAATCTTAGCAGGGATGAATATGCTTATACAGATGATACCATTGTTCTGGAAGTCATAAAATGGAAGCACTTTCTGTATTTATTAGTCTGAAATGTATCACATTAATCTTCTGTTTATTCATAGGGAATATACAGACTATAGGTTCTAATTTAATTGATACAGACAAGGGACATGTTTTTCATGCCACCAAACAAACCTGACCGCCCCCCCACCCAAAAAACAAAAACAAACCAAACAAACAAACAAGGAAAAAAAAAGAAAAGAAAAGAAAAAAAAGAGATAAGACACATCCCCAGCAACCTCCCAGAGCTTGGACATTTCAAGTATTTTCTGTCAGTCCTTTCTTTCATTTGCTAGGACACCCAAGACAAAAAGGTCAACTACTTGCTCTGAAAGGATATAAACTCAGGTCTACTTCTAAATAATGAATTTTTAATTCACACAACCATACTATGAGCTCCACACTTTTACCAAGACAGTACATTAGAAGTCCTCAACTCAGGAATAATTTTGTATAATTACATATTACATAGCTTTCAACAAACTCCTGTTGGTGTCTCTGAAATGTTAAACTGCATCTCCCACACATATGCGATTAACTTCTCTTTGAGACACATCCTGCTTGCAACCTGCAAACTATCATGCTTTAATGTTTGTGGCCACAAACTACTGGTACCAGAAAAAACCAAGAGCTCCTAGACTGCTAACTTCAATTCATTAGACACGCTAGCCATCTTCCAGATGTTCCACCACTTCATTCTTGACACCTTGTCATTAACTTTTTTATTTAAACAGATAAGCTTTTATAGCATGAAAGCAAAAAGACGTAGATGCAGAAAGTCAACAGTGACACACAACAATTATGACTGAGACAAACTAATAAGTTTCATAAATAAAATGATTGCTCACTGATGTCCCCTAGAGGTCTGTCTGTCCCACTAAGTAATACACAGAAGAAGGAAAAATACCTTCCTCCAGTCCTGCACTTCAGTCACAACAATCCCATGCGGAGCTACAGGCTGTGGGCAGAGAGGCTGGAAGGCTGCCAGGTGGAAAACGACCTGGGGATGCGGTTGACAGCAGCTGAACAGGAGCCAGTGTATGCCCAGGTGGCCAAAGAGGCCAATGGCACCCTGGCCTGTATCAGCAAGAGTGTGGCCAGCAGGAGCAGGGCAGTGATTGTCCCCCTGTACTCGGCACTGGTGAGGCTGCACCTCGAGTGCTGTGTCCAGTTCTGGGCCCCTCACAGCAAGAAGGACACTGAGGTGCTGAAGCAACTCCAGAGAAGGGCAACAGAGCTGGTGAAGGGTCTGGAGCACAAGTTTGATGAGAAGCAGTTGAAAGAGCTCAGGTTGTTTAGCCTGGAAGAAAAGGAGGTTCAGGGTGGACCTTATAACTCTCTACAACTGCCTGTAAGGAAGGTGTAGCCAGGTGGGGGGTGGTCTCTTTTCCCAGGCAACAAGTGACAGGACAAGAGGAAATGGCCTCAAGCTGCACTAGATGAGATTCAAGTTGGATATCAGGAAGAATTTCTCCACTGAAAGGGTGGTCAGGCATCGGAATAGGCTGCCCAGGAAGGTGGTGAAGTCACCATCCCTGGAAGCATTCAAGAAGCAACAGGATGTGGCACTTAGCGTTTAGTTGGCATGGAGGTGTTCAATCAAAGGTTGGATTCAATGACATTGGAAATCTTTTACAACCTTAACAGTTCTATGAATTTGAGTCAATAATCATAAAATAACTCATGATAAGGAGTCACTGGTTCGTCTGACCAATCATCTAACAAGCAAGTGCACACATCGTTAGCTCTGCTGCTTGTAGGACTCTAAGCACGAACGCAGTGCTCCTACTTACTATCTGCTGTAAGAAAAAGGTTAGAGAGGATCTGATAGTAAGATAAAGCAAGTGCTTGAATGAGAACTACAAAACGTCACTGTACACAATTCTGATCAGAAAACTCACTGTCCACTTAGATACTTACAACTTTCAAGGCAGCTTTAAAACCGATGAGATGCTGCTCTTCCACGGCATACATAAAAGCAAAATTGTTGCTGGTAAGAACTTCCAAGCTTTTCTGTACCATTTATATTAGAGCCAATAATAGTTTGAACTAGGCATAGTTATTGTTTAAAGAAGCATGCAGCTTTTTCAAAGGAAAAGAGTCAGTATTATTCTCATCAGCTGAAGGTGCCTGAATCACAGGTTTTGTTCTACCCTTAATGCTGCATCTACATTCTCTTCTCCCCAGAGCACACATTCAGAAAAGGAGTGGCCTGCTACTTATCTTAATTACAGGTCTTACTATCTCTTTCTCTTTGGACACAAAGCTTCATAAATGGAACAAACAGGAAGAGAAACTGCATTCAGATTACATAATGAGGTTTATGTAAATCACACCTACAGCCCAGGGTCCTGAACTTCAAAGGCATTCCAGCTCCTCATTACCCCTTGGACCAAGGCCCGTTGTTTTGTCTTTATTTAAATAAGTTGGCACAGCATTTAGAGTGCTCGAAGATGAGAGGAACTGGTTCAAGTGGCTATTATGGGGTTTTGAGAATTATGACTACAATCCAAAACCTAGTAAAGTTGAAGATTGCTGTTGCCACTGCACAAGAACAAGAACAATTAATACCCTGCACAGGGACAAATTTACCTATTGCCCACAAAAACACGTTGACTTAAAACTCTAAAAATCTTGCCCACTTACGCAGTTTTCATTTTCCTTCTACCAAGAACTAAACTAGATGAAACTGGAGAGAAAAATCCCCTGAAACTCAGTATTTTGCATCAATACGTAAACAGTTATTCTTAGCTGTCAAATCGAGGAACACACAGTTAGTTGAGCAATGAGTATTTTCAGCATCCCTCCAAATAAGTCAAAGCCAGCTGGAAGAAATTTTACTTCCCTATCGACAGAAAAAGCTTCAAAGAATAGTGTGCTACGTTGTGAAATTAAATGACTTCACTCCAGGAGGTCTTCCTTCCTGATTTTACAGTTGACATTTTTAAATGCAATGTCCTCCAAAGAACAATTTTTGCCTCCTAAATAAAGGGGGGACGGAGAAGGAAGGGCGGTACAAAATCCCCAAGAGATTATGTACCATTCCCATTCTTTCACCTATTTAACCACATCCATGGGAGCAGAAAGTCTCAGCCATCAGACCTCAAGGGTCAGGACTAGCTAGCTAGCTAACCAGGGAAGCAAAAGGAATCCTGGTTGGGGCAACTGGCATGAAGAACTTGGACTATCCACTTACGTAACTGAATTATTTTATGTGACAGTGGCAGGGAGTACAGAGGGCCCTGGTGACCACATCCATGGTGACAGACAAGACCCCAAAGGGCGATTACTGACAGTGCCTTTCTTAAAAAATAAAAAAACAAACACCACAGCGGCTGTGCCAGCACAGCCACCACAGAAAATCAGTTCTACCATTAATTTAGCCTACCTGAAATCCTGAATGGAACTTCAGCAAAACACAGTATTGTTACTCATTTAAAACCCACATACATCCTTCCGTGACGGCACAACAGCTGCTGCATTCCAAACAGCAAGTGATGTCTTCTCTTTACACGTAACAGTTTATCATACAGCACACATATGACAAAAAGTAAACTAAGAGTTAAATAAAATATATCATAAATAACAATACTTAAGTTTAAAATTCTCAGATACCGAAGGTGACTTCAGTATATAACAGCAATGAGTGGGGAAAATGTTCAATTAGAATTTGCCATGAGTTATTTTTAGAAAGCGGTATCTATGTTAAGATACCACGGTGGATAAATGCCAGACTAACTGAAAAAACTACCTAATCTACAATGAATACAGGTTATTTTCTCGTGAAAAATGTACAGATCATTCTTACAAAAAAGGCAATGCTACAGCAAATTCAACTGTCCAGAAAAGCTATTTAAGGACAAAACTTACATAAAGAATAAAACACAGCACTTTGGAATGAAGCACAAAACCGAAAAATCTAGAATTTTCACAGAAATGTTCTGCCATAAAATTTATAGACCTTAACTACCTCAAATCCATACACAACTCTGACACTACTATGCAGCTGTAATTTTAACAGGTTTCCACTCAGATGATTTTCATAAGAAAGATATCGTTGTTTGTTTTTTTTTAAATGAGAACCATTGTCCTCCTGTGATGTTTCTTAAATATCCTGTGAAGGGCTTAGTGTTTCAGAATTCCTGTCTTAGGGCCAAATATAGAAAAAGTTAAGACATGTTCATTTTTTGGTGAGTTTAAAACTTTTTAGTTGTTTATGAAGATCGGTTGCATTTCTCTTAGACATCTCAGAGAAGTAAGACCTAAGCTAGAATCACATGGTCAACACAGTGAAGTTTACAAACCTAAAGATATTTTGGTACACTCCACTCTTTTTACTTAAGTTTCCCCACACAAACTGTAACTGACTTGAAGCATCAAAATCTATCTGAATATACACACACACATACAATATTTTACCAAAATATCTTCAAAGGTAACTACAGCATTCAGTTCTCTGAGTTAAAGAATACCGTTATTACAGAGCTACTCCAGAAAAACAGCTTACCAGAGTGCAAATCCTCATTTGAGCAAAAGTTCTAAAATAGAGCAATGAAACTGACTCAAGGGAAGCTGAAAACAAGTACACAAGCACTTTGATCTGATCTAAAATGCCAGTGTGCCCCATTCCACAAGCAGTGAAATAATGAAACACTGAAGTCTAAGTCAAAATATCTTTACTTCTGTCCAAGGCAAATGTAAGATCAGTCTTTGGTTTCTTTTTCTTTTTTGCCCCTAAATTAATATACTAATAGCTTAAACAGTTTTTCAAAATGATTACCCCTTACGCAGAGGGAAATGAAGCTGTAAGCATGTGAGGCACAGGCTCCCTCCAAATTAAAAAGCTGAGTATAACAAGTAGCAGTCTCCAGGATTTCCATCTCTAAACTTCCATTCTATGGAATTCTGTATGCGTATATTTTTCAAACTGACCTGCTCAGGCAGGTTGTCTTATACTTGCCTCTTTTTCACAGGACCACAAATAACAAATAAATATCTCCTTATATTGTGTCATAATGAGATTTTTTTAACAATCCAAGTAGGTTTTCATAGTTAAGAAGCACACACCAGCTGCTAACACTGGTTCCAACGAATCCTTTTTTTTCATACTATTAAGCAGTACCTTCCCAAGAACCATGTAGTGCTTTAGACGTATAGCAGTCTGTCAGTGTCCCAACAGAACAGATGGATGCTTTAATTACAGAAGGGCACTTAGGTATAACAGCAATTCCATCATCAAGAGGATGTTTATGTACAGTTAAAAAAAAAGGAGGGGGGGGAATTGGCAAAAAAATGCAAGAGGGACAGTATCAAAATCCATTAAGAGAAAAGAAAAGAAAAAAGAATGCCGCATTCTGTGCTTCAGCAGTGAAGAAATTCAGCTCCTGGATGCACCAAATTAGGCACTACATATTTAGTATATATAGTAACTGCTATGTACATCACACTAAAATCTCCCGTGTCGATACTTAACACGTACTTAAGTTATGGATGCCAGCCAGGAGTACAACAGAATTTAAAAGTTGCAAAAACCATTGTACTTAACAGCTGTCACATACCAAAGCTCAGCTGCGGCTGCACCAGCATTCCAGCATTATCTGCACGGCTCCTCCTGCGAAAGGAGCCCTGAGAGCCCCCCTGAAAGCTGCCTACCTCAGAAAGACCCCATTCCAACAGGAGATAAGCAAACGGCTATGCACATGAACAGGTGGAGTCAGCCAAAGGCACTGCAACCATTTTAAACTTTCCTGCAGAACAGGACTAGAAATATCATTACCTCGGGACCAACATGGACCAAGCCTGGATTTAAACCGCTACGTAGCTGAAATGTGAGAGTTTCCCAAAGAGGAAAATTTTAGGTATTACTTCTCTCCGCAGGAGATGCCAACACATAAATGATTACAAAGTAAAAAAATGTTCATCCAAGTCACGTTAGGAAGAAAAAAAAAATCAGGATCATAGCAGCCCTAGGCAGAGGTTGTTTTTCCTTTCAGTTTCTGACAAGTTCACGGAGACCTCTCCTGTCCAATCACACCTGCAAAAAGACATCCATTCACATTAATGTGAATTAATTCCTTTCATGTTAAAGACATTAGATGTCAGAACTATGTCAGTGCTCCAAAAGCAGCTCTTTAGGGCACAGCTGTTCTCCCACACTCAGTTAATAATAAAAAGAGTGTCTCTGGCATGCTTCCCCCCCATAACGGCACTTAGTCACCTTAAATCGAGTTTATCAATGTATTAAATAGCTGAACTGAGTTATTCACCAAGTAGCACAACAATCAGCCAGCAATTCAATACATTCCACAAAGCTCTGCATTGCCAGGCCTCTGGCACCTTCTAAACTAAGCATCTAAAACTGTGTTTCCATACATCTAGCTGGAAGTCTCAGTATGGCCCCAACTACAAGGTGAACTTTTTTTAAAGAAGGCAAGCAAATGCAATTGCTCAGAGCACTGCAACTGATCCTGACATAAGATCTTCCCACCTTTTTCTTTACCGGACAGCACAACATCCCTTATAATGTACTTCAAGACTAAGCTAGATTCATTGTTCTTCACAGCTTTCTAAAAGGCCACGTAAGCCAAAAGGACCTCTTCCCAAATAACATCTGACAGCCAGATGCAAAATTAATACCCTAATTACATCTGGCAGTTCTCAGTATTCTGCCTATAGGCAGTCATCTACTGAAAGAGTGATATATTTGATGACACCGGCAGGTGCAGAAGCCCTGTGTCACATCAAGGGGCAGAGAATTTAATGGTGGCCAAGTGCCAGAATCAGGAACAACATTACCTTTCAGCACTAAAACAAAAAAGCCTCGAACATCCATTGTACTGAATCAGTCTTCAAGACCAGGATCATGTTACTCATGCTCCTTGCCATGCAGAAGCTCCAGAACACAGCTCTGCATATAATTCCATGCTTATTTTTGATCTAAAACAAATAAGCAGTTTTGCAGCTTTTAATGAGATTGCTGTATTAGTGTTTTTCCTTCTACATGCAAATTATAGAGAAGTCAAGGGCACTGGGACAATTATTTTTACGAAGCAATAAGGAATACTATAACTTGTTTGCAAGAAGTCTTCTGGAGCACAGCCACTCTTGAGGTTTTAGGAATACTTTAGGAAGTCTGACCTAATCGGTCTCCCAGCGACAATATCATGACTGTAATTGCACTACGGATTCTTACACAGTTCCATAACTCAGTCACACAGTATCTCAGTAGAAAGCTATTTAACCATATCCTTTTAAATAGAGACTAAGTATTTCAAACTTTGAGGAGATATCTTTTGTTAAGATAGATTTCAACAGAGAGAAAAATTTACATGCCTGACCAATCACTAATGCCCAGTTTTGCTCAAATTGATGTTACAGGGAGTAGGATCAGCCCCTTAAAGCTGTACAGGATTTTGTTTTAGCAGTGGTGTTATCATTTAACGCTTAGAGTCAAGACACAGGAGAAATCAACCACATACAGGCTCTTAAGGAAGAAAATGAGAGGAGACACCAGAATAAATATGCACTAACCACATTCTGAAACAAACCAAGGCAATGTACAGGAAGCACTTTTACCTTCTTAGTGTCCCTATTTTGGTTCTGAGGGTTTTTAAAAGACCAGCTATTTCATTTACAGAATATTTGTGGACTGCTATTTATTAAGAAAACTCTTTTGTCGTAGCAGAAAAATCTGATTCTCTGCAGTTCTCCTAGCAATAATATTTTTAAACTGTGTTTTCCAGATTCCACAACAGGAGAAATTACCAGCCTACAGCAATCACTAAAACTATTTGCTACATTGTCTTATTTGGAATTTGTAATGGTAAGTTTCAGTACAGTCCTCTTCCAGTCTTAAAACCGCCTCTCTCCACAGAAATAAAAAAAAAAAAACCAAAGTCATCATGTTGCTCTCTTCTTCTCTCCTCACTCCAGGGGGATTAGGTGAAAGAATTCCTTTTAGAAGCAATGCAATAAATCCAACCTAGGTTTATGCCATTTCACATCAGTACAAGACCAGTATCACCAAATCCTACTGAAACAGCTTGCAGGAAATTACAGGGATAGAGATGCTAGTGGTTCTCTTTCCACTGGGACAAGCCAGGCCGCTTAAATCAACGAAGTCCTAGGCAAACAGGAAATCACTGTCTTAAAGCTTTCCTTAGGGTATGATCCTGGAGGATCATTTATTAAAAAGGTATTTCTCCTAAGCAAAACACTTAACTTTGGGGCCAAAAAACCCACTCCCCTTTCCAGTGTAATTTGGTGTGTATTCTTTTTAAGTGTCTCCCCTTCCTTCCCTTTCATCTTCGGGTTGTGTGTGTATAAAATAAGGAAGCAGAGATAACATGCCAAGACAGTTACATAAAATCAGTATGATTACATGTCAGTAATATTTTCTTAGCTGTTTTTGGCTGGTCTGGTACGTTAGATGCTGCAACCTTTCTGTTACAAGCACCTGATCACAGGTGTTTTAGATGTTGATCACAGATCCCCTCAAAGAGATAAGGATTTCAAAAAGCACTGCACTTTTGAAGTACAGAGGCATACTTGTTAGCATATGAACTTGCGTAAGAAATTTGCATTAATTTAATCCTATGTATGCTCACAGAAATACCCTTCTATCCAGTAGTTTTGTACAAGGAAGTCTAAAATGTACGAGCTACGTTAGCAGTCAAGTTGAGACACCGAAATTAAACAGAGTTGGAACATCCTCATTTAGCATGTATAATTAATCATTTAATGCATTAAAACTACATGCAAACAGGCTTAACTGCGTGTAAGACTTCGCTATGTTTCCTGATTGTGTTTTCTTTAGAACACATCCTGTTAGAAAAGGAGGCACACAGCTGTCCCAATTTAAAACACGTGTGTGCATCCCCATTTAATGGTGGTGTGGGACTGGAAATAAAGGAAGCAACATCCCTCCCAGCATCACTTGCTGACTTCCATCCTCAAGAGCACGGCAGAGAAACACAAAGACCACAATCATAATCTGAAAAAAAAGTATTTTAAGCTACTTTCTAACCTAAATGCATCTAACCTATTTCTGTCAATTCCTTTAACAAATACTACTTTTGCACTCGTTATGCCAGGGTCATTGTACAATCAGAAGAATCTGAAGAAAAGCTGAATTGACCACTTGCCACGACTCCCACATTCTCTTCTGAATAAAGAAGGGCACTTATCCAGCGTACTGTTCTCCTTCCCACCCCACCATTACCGACTCCATTTGACATTCACCGGAATTCACTCGAGAAAAGAATCTCTGTATTTTTCAGAGTTAAAGCACTGAATTCTCACGGTTCATTGAAGGACCATTCTGCTCAGCCAACCCAGCAAGGCGATGCATGGCATGTGCTACTTTGCTAGCATGACCTCATCTCAGGATATCACATTTACCTATTTCACAGGAAAATTTACAAGGTATTTGAATGCTTACTTGTACATTAAACGATGTCTTCTTTTTGAAGAGATGTACAGGACAGTTAAAACCCAGAAAGTTCCAAGATTACAGTAAGTCTTTTACACAAACCAACTCAACTGACACACAAGATATTCTTAAACCTCCCTAAAACTGCAGAAGGTTGCATAATTACAACGTGGGAGCTAACTTTTCCACCCAACACTCTCCAAATTCTGTACTGTATGCTGTAACAGCAAAGCTGCATTACAAAACTTCTCCCTTTTCATTATAAAGGTTTTGACCACCCCGCTTCCAAAGACCATGACCTGTGCTTCCCTACTTCTCTCGCTTACTGCCCTCAGTCTCCCAGTGAAGTCCCACCACTCTAACGGGAAAAACTGATGCCAACAACGCGGAAAGCCAAGTGCAGGATTTTGTTTGCCGGAATGCACAGCCCTCAGCTCAGGCATCTGAGTGCCCTGTTCTGTTGTAACCTATTTCAGGAGCAAGAACTGCGCGGGGCTTTCCCCTTGGGAGCGAGCCGGCCGTGCCCTCGGCTCCGCGATGGGGAGGGCTCGGCGCTCCCCGGAGCGAGCTGCCGGCATCCCGCAAACATTTGGAACAGCCTCCGACCTCCCGCGCCCGGCAGCGGCACCGATGCAACTCCTCGTCACTAGGGAAAGCAGTAGTAGATTAAGGCTGATTTAACCTCGAACGCCCAGTGCCGCTGCTGGGAACGGGAAAACAACACAAGCGCGACCTCCATTACCGAGGCGCTGAACGGAGGGGAGGCTGCCCTGGGCACAGCGCTGGGACAGCCTGAGCGCCGCTGACGCCGCGGCTTCTCCCGGCAGCCGGCTCGGGGCAGCGCTCCCCGCCGCCGCCGGGGACCTCCCGGCACGGCGACATCCGCGGGCCGCATTCCCCGTGACAGGGGACAGCCCCAGGCCACCGTCCCCGTGACAGGGAACAGCCCGGCGGAGGAGCAGCTCCAAGCCGTCCGCACGCCCTCCGCTCACCCCGGCGCGCCAACAGNGCTGGGAGAGGTAGTCGTTCTGGATCTGCAGCGGCTTCTCGTGGGCCTCCAGCCGCCGGCTGGTCTCCCCGTGCAGCTGTACATACAGGGCGGGCGGCCCCGCTGGCTGCTCCCGCCCGCCGGCC
>VZTF01003348.1:501507-558413 GCA_013397755.1 Cnemophilus loriae
CCGGGGCTTCTGCCGCTCGCTGCTGCGCGGGCTCCATCGCCCGCGGGGCCGGGGATGCCGCCGCCGCCGCCCTGCTGGGAGCGCCGCTCGGCGCGGCGCAGGGGGGCCGAGCGGAGCGCGGAGCCGCGTCCCGGGGGTAGAGGGGATTACGTAGCAGCCGCGGGAAGCATTCCGCCGGTGCCCGGCTCAGTCCCGCTCCCCGGCTGTCGCCAGCGCCATTAGGGAGGGAGGGAGACAGGCGAGGAGCTAGCGATCCCGCCGCCGCTCCCCGCGCGCGCGCGGCTCATGAATATTAACCAGCCGACGGGGAGCGAGGCAGGCTCGCGAGGGTGACGCCACCGCTCGCGCGGCGGGGCGGGGCCTCGCCCATAAACACAGCGTGACTCCCGGGCGGCGCGCGGGGGCCGCTGGGAGTTGTAGTCCTGCGGCGGCCGCAAGTCCCGGCATTCCCGCGGCTTCCCGCCGGGGCGGGGGCCTAGGCGGGAGGTCGGAGTGTGCTGGAAGTGTCGCCGCTGCCCTGCGCTGTGTGGGAGGCCTAGTGTGGCGCCGCCGCTCCGCACGGCGCGGGGCAGAATCCGTTTTAAAATTATTCCGGGACTCTGTCCCGCGCTCCACGTTTGTATTCCTTAGGTCTAGTCAGAGGGTTGTGCAGGTCCAGTGACCGCACTCACCGCGCTCTGCCCGGCCTGACGCGTTCTCCCCGTGGGCTGCCTCGGCGCAGAACCCAAGCACTGAGCCCAGGCAGCCTTCTCCTCTGAAGAGGGCGATGATTTCTCCAGATCCAAGATGGAGAGTTACATGGGAATGTGGGTGGGAAACATACATGTGTGTATACGCGCACGTACCGTCAAAAGAGCTGCTTTGTGAGAAGACATACAGAAGGTTTCAGTGCCATTAGTCTGTCATTGTATTTCGGGGACTAAACTTACCTAAGATGCCTACTTGTAGGAAATTGCTGAAAGCAGCCACTAAATAGAAACATTTTTCAAAAAAACACTTCCCATGATTTAAAACAAATTACTGAAAAGGAAAATTAGAATCAGATACATTCAAATAGCAGTGTAAACATGTAAGTTTTTACACTGCAAGGGCACCATGCTATGGAATTCAGAGAAATCTCTTATGCTCCTGGAGATGTTTTAGCTGAGTAATGCCAGCTGGATGGGGCTGTAACTGCCTGAGATCTCTCCTTTTTAATACATTTTGTAAAATCAGGGAAGCATCTTGCCAGATATTCATCAAAAATGCAATAGACTGCAATAAATTGGGAGTTCTGGGCAATTGACCAGCTACATCAATATTAGGGGAGATAAATCACCACCAAGAACCCTGAGATAAACTCTTAGTGAAATATTTTTAGTTGGTCGGTCTTTTTAGTGTGCACGTATAATATATGAACCATAAATAAACCAGAACCATAATAAAATTAAGGTTTACCTCTTTTAATAAAACATTTCTCCACACCTCCACGTTACTGGCTTCATACCATGTAGAAGCAGATGAAACAGGGCACAGAAAACAGGTATTCCCCAAGGAACTTACAGTGGGATCATGTAGCTACCTTTTAAAATTTTCTTGTTACAACAAAGGTGATGTTTACCTGTGTGTGAAAACTACCCACTTTCCAAACAGAACAATCTGAAAATTAACATTGGTCTGATTGTGGAGTTCACGCCGAGCAGTATCTAGAGCTGCAGTCACCAGCAGGATCGTCTCTGGAATTCAAGAGCACAAACCAACAGAAGATGACGGCAGCACTTGGCCATTAAAGGCTTAAACTGGTGCCCAAAACCTCCCCTGACGGTAGCAGCACCCAGCAGAAGTCAGAACTGAGTAGATGAGCTCCGGTTCTGGCTGCTTGATACATTCTGATTTATTTGTACCGCTTTGCACCACCCTTTGTGCCACCTACTTCACAGAGGTTACACCAGGTCCCCTGATTTAAATGTGTGAGAGAAATGTTCTGCATGCACAGAGACACACGGAGAAACACACACTCAGAAGAAGGAGACAGCAAGCTCTAGGGACATTATTATTAATGGTGATACTTGAAATGTTTCTAGCAAATACTCTCCAGCCCTTATCTGGTGGGAATGGCGAGAGAGATCCATCTACCTTTCTCAAACTGTTCAAATTACCTGAATGTTCATCCACACACAGAAAAAGTCCAGAACACAGAAGCAAAGAGAAGTCTCCTGGGGCTTCCAGTTTTCTCCCTTGTGGCTGGAGATACCTCATCCTACGTTAGTGAGGTCCCCCTAACACGGCAGATAAACAAGCTGAACATCAGTTTGAACTGAGCTCAGCTGATTTGTCCTCTGCCCTAACTGGAAGACTGTCCTAGGACCACCCTGTCCTCCCAGTTGGGAAATTCCTTCTAATTTTCCACCTGAATTTTACACCTGGGCAGTCTATGCACATTTGCTCACATGCCAGCATTGCATTGCCCTTTGACTCAAACAGCTGAGTTTTTTTTTTTAGCTCCAGAGCCTTTACCCCAAGGTGCTGAGAAGCAGCAACAGTATTCCCTGGCAGGCTTTGTTTTCTCTCTTGGGTAGACTGAACACACTCTTGTTGTGTCCTCTGAGGAGATAGTTTGCATAGCATAGGAACACGCAGTTAAGGTCATTTGGACAGCCTTGGGCCAGATCCTCCATGAGTTGGACTGGTATAGCCACAGCTCTGGATTTTCTCCGCGAGTCCGCATGGAGCAGCTGCCATCTGCAATACAGCTCGGAGAAGTGTCCGGGGACTGAGCTGACCTCGCTCTCCCTCTTTTGCCAGGCTAACTCACTGCTGCCAGCAGCCCTACTCATGAATGGCTTTGTGCAATTAAAAAGCAAAGTAGCTGTACTAAAGTCCTGAGTGGGGGGAAGTTGCTGGATTTATCTCTGCCCTGTGAAATTTGTTCAGGAGCAGAAGGCTGCAATGAGACTCCCAGCATCCTATGAGGCCTGAGTTGAGCTGTGAGGAGAAAAGGGAGCATGCGGTCGATTTTCATACTTTGCTGACTATGAAGGCGGCAGTTTCTGTAGTGGCCTAGCACCTCCAAATGTTAGCAGTACCCAGCCTGGTTATTTTTGCATTATGCAGAGAAGTGTGCTTGAAATCTCTAAGTATATGCATATTTAAATTGAACTCCCCAGCTTATGAGAAAGCTCTGCTGTTTTCCATTTCCCAGTATCTGATATATACTCTTAGACTCTCCTGAAACTGTGAGTTTTGATAGGTATTAACTGGTGTTGTCAGACATGGGAATGGAGTTTATGGAATTGATGTTTGTCAGGAGGAAGTGGAAGGGTGAAATACGCATTTTCCTTTTCTAGAGTTGGATTGATGACAGCTGTTTGGGAGACAGGTAAAATGAAACAGAGTGGTTTGCAATCTGCAGTTTTCTGACCAGACTCGGGCAATCTTGAGGAGGAGTTTTCTGTTTACAGGCATTGGCAACAAAAAATGAGGGAAGAAAAAGTAATTTATCGGAGATTACTATAAATTACTGCATACCAAAACTCTTTACACTGAATGAACAAATTACACACTCCCACACATAGGTGCAGGAAAATGCCAGAAGGTCTTGAAACCACAAGAAGACTTTTGAGGACAGCGTTACATCCAGAGTTACCAGACCTTAGCTGAAATCCTCAAGAGGCTGGAGCTGTTGTGATCTTCACTGCCTACATTTCTGCTGGCAGCTGCTACAGCTACAGCAGGAGGCACTGGGCTCCGTACACATCTCCGGAGCTGACTGACTAACTGCAGTGGTGCTTGGAGTGTGTTAATTCCTGCTCAGCCTCTTCTGAAATCTGCCTCTCCCAATTCTCACAGATTCCTTTAAAGCCCTCGGGGATACACTGTGCTGTTATTAGATGTTTCTACAAGGGAAGGGACAGATTATGGGCATCAGCTGATGTCTGTGGTTTTCCTCACTCTTTCATTTTGAATGTAGAAGAGAGGACCAGGTCCAGCTTTGATTCATATTGCTGCCGGTTCTGTTCTGTTCTGCTCCTTGTTAGCATTATACCACTCTTCATTTCTGGTAACATCTTCGTTTAGCTACAGTTAATGTTTTGCCAGACAATTCAATGATGGCTTATTTGTTCTGTCTAATTTTTCTGAAATGTCTGCTGCAGTGGGATAGTAAACAGCTTTCGTAGACTCAGTTTTACCATGAATTATACTCAAAGGGTTGGTTTTTTTTTTTTTAGTTATATCAAATATGCAGTGAATACCCAGTTTCGGTTTTGTTTTCAAAGATATCATTGCAAAATAATATGCCATCATTAAACGGGAATTGCTTAATCCCCAGTCCTTGACTACAGAAAAATTGACTGACAAGTCAGTTCTGGATCAAAAACTGAGATGAGTGCTGAGAAATGCTAGTGTGGGAAAGATTATATTTATACTTTCTCTGCTATAAGTCATCTTCAATGATGCTGTTAAATGTTCATCTGTGTTTCAAGAAGGTATGAATCACTTTAGTGATTCCAGTTATTATGTGAAGGTGAGGAGGGAGCTTAGAAAGAAAGAATTTAATGTCCTTCAACCCTGCAGAGTGTTAGGGAGCTTACTCAGCTCTCTTCTTTAGTAACCTGTTTTTGTAGTAAGGGAGAATTTTTCTACATATGACAAAGCAAGAGACTTTATTTCAATGTCAAAATGCTGAAACAAAAGACATTTGCCACTGTATGTGTAATTCAAAGACCAGGAGATGGATGAGCAAAGGGACCATTTCAAATTAAAAAATATAATAAGAATAACCTTCTTTCTAAAGAGAAATTGAATGTTGTCATACGGAAAGTGTTCTCGAAATAAATTTTATCAGTAGGGATTAATTTAATTCTTTAAAATGCTAGGCATGCACCTGTGCCCCCCATTCATATTTGCAACTGCCACAGCTTGGAACAAATTGGATATATAGATAACAAGGAACTGAAATTTTATGCTGATTGCTGCTCCAGCTGTGAACTTGAGCACAGTAGTGTGAGTATGTTGCATGGCAGTTTTGCTTATCTTGGCGTGTAAGGCCTTCAGTGTAGTAAGGTATTTAAGATGGTGCTTATTTGGGGAAAATTTTACTTTTAAGAGTGTTCTTATATTGACGATACAATTAAGAACTATTCTTGAACAGGGAAGTTCCATTACTCAATGCCTGCAATATAATTTAAAGGCTGTAAGTGATCTTACAGTTGCCCTTTTGTTTATATATTCAGTAACACTGGATCCTTATGATCCGGGAGATAGTTTGTACTACAGCTCCCTAAATAATTTTCAGCAAGGTTTGAACTGTACTTCTGATTCCAAAACCACTTCCATACAAGTAATATCAACACTACTACATGTTCTTCAGCAGTGCACTTCAAAGCACATTACAAACGTAAGTAAGTGTAAATATTTTCATAATACAGAGGGAGGAGAAAAGAGGCAAGTACCTTCTCGGCTGCACATCAGACCCCTCTCAAGGTGATAGGCACAAGTCAGGTCCCCGTGTTCTGAAAGTGGAGTACCAGGCTGTGAAACTTGCTTCTTGCTGAGTCCTGTCCCAGCTCCCTCTGGGCAGACGGGCTGGAGCCGGGTGCAGAATCCTGCTCTAAGGTTGTTCAAGTGACAATGATTCTCACTTGCAGTACTTGGCCACTTGAGTTTCAGTTTCTCGTAGAGCTAACCTGTGTTGTTTTCAGCAAGGCAGGGTTTTCCTAAGCCATCAGCAGCAGCGTGGTGTGGAGATCCTTTGATTACACAAATGTTTCCCGTTGTAACATGCGCAGGCTGGGCTCTGTTAGCATTGTAGTTAAACAGTCGGGAGGTGCAGCTTCCTTAGCAAATTTTGGAATTTCTTCTCCAGCACAAACTTCTTGTTCCCGTCACATGAAGAAAGAAAGGAAACAGCAGCACCTCCATTGCAGTTCAAGGCAATGAGCAGCTCATCCCGAGTTAACTGCACGGCTGAAAGCCATGTGCAGAGGAAACAAACTTGAGGAAAAGGAACCTCAGCTTTGTTGTACCTGGATTGATTACAGGTCTATGTTATACATTCTAGTGTTATATTAAATACTGTGTTAAAATTAAACCAGTATTTTACAGATTTTGCTTTTAATTTGTGTTCATACTATTTGCAAAGCCAGACCTTGTAATTGCCAGTAGACTCAGCAACCCCATACACTAATCCTCTTACTGTGTCTTCGACTCTTCCATTTTAGGCTATTTGTTTTGTTTGTTGCTTTTTTAAAGAAAAAGAGCTTTGCTGCCTGTTAGATATTAATACGCTAAAAGATTCTCTTCCAGAACTTTATAAATCCTTCCTTGTAATTATTTCTTTTTATCTTTCTTCCTCATATGGCGTCTTAAGCCCTTTTTGTTTCAGAGCTCTACAACTCCTCAAGGTACAGTATTCATCACTACTGATAGAGATGGATTAACGTGGATTCATTAGGCTGCAGCCAACACACTGACTTGAATGTGGTGGTTTTACATAATGCCCTAAGTAGCATGACTGGCACATTTGAAGTGACCCAAGAGATTCTAGCATTTTTGGTATCAGCTTTTCACGAGGTTAGTCATCTCCCATTAATTCTCTTGTAAATATCTTAGAGGATACTGTCTGTTGTTTAAAGGCTGTGCATAAAGGCCTTTCATGTGAGACTGAGGATGTGTTTCTACCATACAGCAGGTTTGGCAACAAAGTTGGCTTAGGAAGGTCGTGCCCCTATTCACTTGTATTTGCCTCTTCTGCATGTTGTGTTGCCAGTCCGGTGTGCCAGGATGACGGGAGCAGCACTGTCAGCAGAGTAATGGGAATGTTCTGCATTAAAATGAATTGTGCCTGAAGAATCTCAGGCATCCCTTTAATACAGTAAGAATCTATCACATAAATGCAAGTTATTTATTTGTGTATGGCATAAGCACTGAAGAGAGAATAGCACAGGGGAAGGTAAACTCTCAAAATATGTGTTACTAATGATTTATCGTAGTACAGAGTGCTATCAACAGCTGCATCTACAGTACTCTACTTGAAGTATAAACAAAGATGCACATTATGCCCTTTGAAAGAGCCGGTTTTAATTTATTTCTTCAACACCAAAGGTGTCTCTTGTTAAGAGTAAACATAGAAATCCTCCAAGGAAATTAACAAAATAGAGCCTTATACGATTAAAATATTGGCAGGATCAACTTAGAAACTGATACTAAAATAGCTCACTGTCACTTCTGTGGCTCCCCATACAGCCCTCTCAGAAGGGCTTTCAGGAAACCTATAGGGAACATATCTGAGCTGTCTTTGGTGAAAATGGCCATAAGGAGTTAAATCTAGGAGAGTAGTTTTTTTTTTTTCTTCCTTAGCTATTCTAGTGACAAAATGTCCATTGACTTCTAGGCTGGTGGCCATGAACTTGTGTGCAGAATCGCTTTCATGTGCCGTGTCAGCAGCACATGAATGTGGCTACCAAAGGTGCCTTGGCTTCAGAGCTCCACCCCTCGCTTGCACACTCACTCAGCCATTTCAGCTATGACTGCGTAGTCACAGGGCTGTGACGTGCTGTTGCATGAGATTAAGAGAGCTCTTTGTAATACACCGGAACGATGGGAATGAGCTCGGTATTCATGGGTGAGGCTAAACAAAAACTTCCAGGGAAATGAGTCTATCATTTCATCGACAGATCATGTGGCTCCCCATAAGGTAACCCACAGTGGGGGTCACTGTGATGCCCTGCTCTGTGCTCTCTGTCAGTCTGTGCAGAAGCTGGCCTGGGACAGTCAGGAAGGGAAGCCATAGGAAAGGGAGAACAGCTAATATTTTAGCATCCAGGTTTGACTGGGGTGAAAGCGTGCATCGTTAGCTTTGCAGATGTTGATCAGGATATATCAAACTACAGTCATGTGTATATAATTGGCATCCAAACTCTTTCAGAGGCAGCATCATCCTGCTTTTGGCTTTCTAAAGGTGTCCTTTGTTGCTTTCTAAGTGCCAAGAACAGATCTGAGTGCTCTGTGAGACTCCACCTGATCTGTTCAGAGCAAGCGTTCTCCAAACCGATGTGAATTCTCATTGCTAGAATAGAATAAGCTCTTAGTTTTCCCGAGTGCATACATGCCCAGGCACTGTCACTGGTAACATGTTCTCCAAGATATTCAGTGCCTGTGACCTAACTACTCCGCAGATCAAGACATGCCTTGGGGTTAAATTTTCATCAGCCTCTTGATAAGACAGTCAATGAACCCATTGTGAAAACCCATTGGTGGCCCCCACACAGTTGGGAAATGCTATGTTTGAAAGTCAGCTGGATTTTTAGGAACATTGTTTCTGCCAACAGGTACTGATAACCTGCTTTCATAATAATAGCATAAACTTCACCTTCCAGCAACCTGACACGCTTCTTTGCCACACCAAACAGATCTGTCCTGCACCAGTAGTGGATCTGGAACGCCATACTGCCAGGAACCAAAGCTTTCCAGCATTCGTTTTCTGACAAAAAGAATGGTGGTGCACACGGTGAAGAGTTTTCTTGCAGAGTTGAAGAGGCAGAGGGATGGAGCTGCCTTGGTACCTGTGACTGTGAGCAGTCAGGCTTTTGAAAGAAGCCCAGCGTGGTGTGGTTTTCCATGAGGTTGGTCCATAGTCTAGCACACGAGAGCCAGCCAGAGAGTTCTTCTCCACAGCGACTGCAGTCAGGCTGCTGGCCAGGGTTCACATCCGCCACGGCTTAGCACAGCTGGGCTGCAGGCGTTTCTGGGTGACAGCCAAGTATTTTGTGTCCTACCATTCTTGGCTGCCCTTTTATATTTTCTTCATATCAGATCCCAGCATACAAGGAACTTGCAGTGGATTTTTAGGTGACTGCTGTCAACCCGTTTATCACATCATTCCCCCACATGGTGGCATTGCTTGCAAAAAGTATCCACTGATTCCCAGCGTTTGATGTTTTGTTCTCAGGTGCTTTAGCCAGAGTTCTGCTGCCTCGAGGGAGCATTTACCATCAGGCATGCCTGCTCCTCTTCACTTACTCTGAGAATGAATGTTTTTCCAGATCAGATGAACCAAGGAGGTCTCCGAGACCAGCAACCAGGCTCAGGAGCTCTCAGGGAAGTTGTGTAGGAACATGCAGAAAGCAGCTACCGGAAAGGCTCTACTGACTCTCCTTCTGTCATCAGTGGTGCGGACCAGCTGTCAAAGGAGTGGTCACACTGCTCTGGAGTCACCATGGAGTGACAGAGGTCAGGCAAGCACGAATGCAGGCTGCTCCATGACCATCCCTGAAGGGATGTACTGACTGAAGAAAGCCAAGGGATTTGGAAAGCCTTTGTATGAGACATCCAAAGAACACATCTCAGTACAGAGAGGAGGTATTGATAGGTAATGTGCATTAGGGTGGATGACCTCTGGACCTCCTCAAGTCATCCTTCCAGGAGCAGGGTGAACGTCAAAGGGAGATCACATCACCCAGGGCCTCACCATGTGCAAAACCTCAGTGAGGCGAGACCTGGCAGGCTGGAATTAGCAGGCTGAGTCACTCAGCCAGGAATCGGTTGTCAATGTGGTCGCTGTTGAACGAGTGTAACGACAGATTGTCAAATCCCTAAACAAGGGCTGCTTTTTGGCAAGAGTCGAGATACTGAAATGATTTGTAAATCATTTGCAGGATTTCCTACCTACATCTTTTCAGCAGCATAAGTGGATTAGACTACTGGTCCTTCTAGATAGCATCCTGCTGCAAAGGGGTTGTTACCACACACTTCAAGGAAAGATGAAAGGACCGTGATGGTAGATGGTTTGGGACAACCAGTCTCGGAAACCTATTCCCAAAACTGCTGTGATTGGGAGCTGGCTTTACCCCAGAAGCATGAGTATAAATCCTTTCCAAAGCTCTTGTTTATTTTTATACATATGTTAGCAGCCCTCTTTTGACTCCTGCTAAGATTTTGGTTGTGATGATACTAGGTAGGAAGGGATTTGGCCAAGTGATTGCATGCTGTGCAAAAAATTTATTTCCTTTTTATCAGTTTTAAATGTGTCCGTTTTCAATTTAATTGAATATTCCTGTGTGTTTATACTGTGGAAGGGAAACCAGCAGCATGTATTTGTGAGTGGATTTGCTGGACAGGGGCTAGGATTGGTTTCCCACTGCTTCAAACCAGGGGAAATCACAACAGAATTGAATAAGCAAATTAAGGGTTCTGGTTAATCAAACTCAATAGTAATTTGGAACAAAGAGAAAGTCTTAGGGGAGTTAGTCCTTACAACACACCCATATTTTTTTCTCTGCCTCCCTTCCCCCTTTTTCTTTCAAGAATGAGTCAATGCAATATCTTTTGAGAAATTTATATATTTCTAATTGAGCGAGCTGGTGGACAGTATCCCTGCTCGTGGCAGGGAGGTTGGAAATAGATGATTTTTAAGGTCCCTTCCAACTCAAACCATTCTGTGCTTCGATGACTAAAAATCAAGGCAAAAATCAAGGCAAAATCAATCGAACACCTTAACCCTAATGCTTTGTTCCAGTTGTAAAACAGTCACCAGAACATCCCTTATTAAAGGGGCTTATTAAGTATGACCCCTTTTTCTTTCTTGTAAAGGTTGTTGGAAAACAACCCAAGCAATGTCTTTGTTATAGTTTTGCTGAGAAAGTTCCTTCTTTGGCAGGGGAAGGGTAATTGTGATATCAAGCTGCTTCTGTTCCCGAATTCCCTGATGTGCTGGGGTCATGTTGCATATCTGCACTCTGCTTTAACAAGGAACAACAACACAGACAGAAGGGCTTATTTTTGGTGTCACTACATTTGGAGCAGATGTTATAGGCTCAATTATCCTGGTACTTCAGCTGTAACATTGCATTATTCTCTAAGCTCCGTATCTTTGGCTGAAATTGTTTTGTTGGAAGACACTGCTTTCTGAAAGCTGGTGCTTCTGCTCCTCCACTTAGTGTAGCCTGACAGCTCCCTTCAGTAAGCAAATTTATCATTTTGGATTGCTTCTGCACCGTAGCTACAAATCACATTGAATGTACTGCTGAACAAAACACGTTTTATAATGTGGAGCATCTGCCCATTATAAGAATTCTAGCATTTTAACACAGGATCATTAGTCACCAAGAGTAAATTGATAGGTTATCAAGTTCTGCATGTTTCAGTCTGTGTCCAAAAAAGCCCCACTTGTGTAATGCAGGAATATTCTAAATTCAGCACCCTCACAGTATAGGTGAGTATCTCCATATATAACAATGTTGTTAAACAGACAGACACATCCTACAGCTCCTGAATCACAGCCTTGAAATGCAGCATGACAATCATTTCATTTCGAGGCCAACGGTGATGAGCTCTGTCAGCATGGCGAGTAATTAGAAGAAATAGGGATCACTTGACTCATCTTTTCTTCCTGCCTTTGCCAGGTCTTTAAAGATACCATTTTCACCATCTAAAGCCTATTCCATTCATTTACTGCATCTTATTGTTCTGGAGTTGTGTTTATGAAAAGGGACTCTACATTTTTAATTTAAAGTTTTTTTCTCTTTGAAGCAATAAAATCATTTTGAAAGCTTTCTGTAAAGGTAATGTTATTTAGAATGCGTAAATGGAGATGAAAATAACTGAAAATAATGAGTCAAGCCAATAAAACTGGCAGAGGAATCAGCCAAATGGTAGCTCAAAGAAGGTAGATCACATATTAAAAAAGAGTTGAATCATTTTCTTTTTAAAATCCAGCTAGACATACAATTCCTTATCTCTGTCACCTAACATTTGCCACATCTTCTACTTTATGAACACATACACTTTAGTTGGTAAAAAGGCAGGATCTTTCACTACAATGTATAGCAAGATGTGGCAGTTTTACACTATTTCTGTTATTAAGTAGTGTTATAACAAAAGGGGGCTTGTTAAAATTTTATTATTTTAGTAGCAGCATTCTCCAGAAAAAATACTAATATATTTGCTGCGTTTGGGCTGTCTGAACGGATTATCCAACAATTACATATTAATTATTAATCACCCAGTGCTTCAAAAGCCACCCCGTGGCTCTCTAGTGCAGGAACTCTACGGCTTTTGCAACCTAATGATATGATTTTCCCAGCTGTGGTGTCGCAGTGCTCAGCCAGAGGGAGGGCTAATGACAGAGGGAGACACAAAGTTATAGGGATGCCTGAGGTTATACCTCACCTTGCTTGGAGGAGGTTATGAAACAGTAACCTAAAAAAATTCAGCAGACAAAATACAGAAAACTAGTTAGATGACAGATTATTGTTAGAATTGGAGTGGGCATGTGTTTTAAGTGGTCTGTATAGAGATTAATGGAAATACCTGAAAATAAGCAAATAGGGAAGAAGATCTTTTCCTCCTGCATTCCCTAAGAATACCTTTTCCAACTCCATGTTTAAGTGGCAAGCCTGAGAACTGTGATTTGCATTATCTGTACACATGCTTGGTTGTACATGGTTACCACGCAGGAAAACAAGATTGATTTCTCATTCTCAAGCACATTTATAATGTCTGTGCAAATGAACGTAGGGCATATCCCGGCTAGGTCAATATTTATGCAGCCTACTTTAGAAAGCAAGGGAGTTGCTTCTGAGCAGCAGGGGATCTTGTAATTTCTTTTCCTATGGTTTCCTCTTTTCCTCGTTTTCAGTGAAATTTGTTTGCATAATGCTCCATGCTTGCTGACAATTAAAGGGAGTTTTCACGAAGGCCCCTCCAAAAGGCTGACCTGCTGCTGGCACCAAGGCAGCGCCAGCACCTGGGGAGTCCCTGGGGTGGAGGGAGGTGTGGGAGAGCCCGTGGAGCTGCAGGTCAGGCCCGTGGCAGCAGGTTGGCCCGAGAAATGTGTGGTTGTGGCAAGGTGTGCGAAGGCAGCGAGGGTTTGTGCCGCTCCCCACAGGGACAGGGGCTTTCCTCGCCAGCTGGCAGTGGAGCTGGTGGCTTCTGCCCCCTCCCTCCAGCTCCATTGAGCCACTTGTCTTCCGCTTGCGAAAGAGCAACAATTAATTATCCTAATTAAACCCAACTGCAGAATATCGAATAGTGTGGTTTGTTTCATTCTTCTAGGCTCACCTCTTTCGTGCACACATTCGCCGTGCTGTTGTCACAGCTAATCTCTTTCATTCATTTTGAAATGGTGGGCAGGGGGCCAGGGGAGGACGGAACACGTAATAAATCAAAAGGCAGTAGCAAAACATTAAAAAGAGCCAAGCTCCCAGTGGTATGCTGGCATCCATGTTTAAAAGGATCTTCCTCAACAGCTGTTTTCTCACAGCACAGCTTTCATTTTCTTGATGCTTAGGAGGAGGCAACTTCACTGACCCACAGACAGAAGGCGGCCTTTGTGAATACCCTTTACTTTTCCTTCTGCCATATTTACCAGATTTTTTTTTTTTTTTTCAACCTGACTTGAATAAACTCAAGGGCCTTCAAATGCCCCTGGTAGTGCAAGTTCCTGCACAGTGATGCATGTCTTTGGAAATTAATTGGGAGATGATTACAAGTAACTTCACAGTATTGGTATCTTCTGATTCACTGTCAATTTAATTTGCCATTAAATAAAATACACCGTATGTATATAAAGTATTCTCTGCAAGCATTATTTTTTTCTAAAGAAGCTCCACCATGATGCAAACATGACAAGCTCTAGGCTATTAAATCATCTTGATTCCCATGGCCATAGCACTGAAATGCAGCATTAGCAAATACAATATATTGAATGCCTCTGTAGTAAATAATTCCATTTTTTTCAAGTTACTAACTAGGCAATAAGAACCCTGTCACTTCTGTGTTGACAAAGCATCTTAGTTACTCAGTAACTATAGAGATGTTTTCCTTGTGCTTGATGTAATTATCAAAATGCCTTCCAATAGCTTGTGAAAATGTTAAGGCTCTAAGAGTAATTCCTGGAGTGTAGTTTGCTGTTCACAGGGACATATAAGTCAGAGCGGCACAGGCCAGCTATGCACCCACAACTAAAAAGATCTTCAATGCATTTCTTCTTGCCATCAGTCCCTTTGGAGCAGAGTGGAGCATCTGAGGCTGCCCTCCAAATCAGGTTTCGGATTTGGTCAGCCTCAGGCACAGTGCCAGGAGAAGGGATAGCCACAGACATCCTAGGGCATAAGTCAAAAATTACTTCGTTTCTCTTAAAGCTCCAGTTTAGGCAAGGATTTAAACTCTGTATTGGCTCATTCAGAAAGGGGGGTGCAGTTGAAAGTATTTGCAAAGCTTGCCCTAAGAGCCCCAAACCCAAAAGGATACTGGTTTTACTACTTCCCTGATCTGTAGGCAAATCTTTCTTCACGGTCCCTGGCCTGTGCTGTTTTAGTACTGAGGGGTGGTTCAGATTTTGCCCTGCTGCTGTTAACTCTCTACAGATCTTGACTCTCTGGAGCCTCTGGCAGACACCCCAAGGTTGGATGTGTCCTAATGCCTGAAGAACATGGACTAGTGCACTGTGGTGGGGGACATTTTCTACTTGGCATTCATGCTGTGCTCTGCATGGGTGATTTTTCTCCTTCAAGTGATGTGTAACATGTAGAATTTCAGTCTGAGCTGTGCTCAATGAAGAATGAAGGCTGGAAGGGATCCCAGTGGGATATTTACTGTCTCTAACTGGCTTACGTTATTATAGATACCATACAAAAATATTACTTATAGTATAGTGTCAACAATAATATATAAACTGTGCCTGTGTTGTTCCAACAGGTTGTCTTATCTAATTTTTAGATATGCAGTGACGGAGGCTCCATCGCCTCCATGTCTGGCTGCTGTCTGTCCTCTGCCCCGCTGCCCTGACCATCTATAATTATTTCCCAGTGACTAACCCGAAACTGCCTTGTTGCCCCACAGGCAGAGAGCAGAATAATTGCCTTCCGCTTTGCAGCCTCACGTGTTGAAATACCCTTCTTTCCTTCTTCAGGCAGAACAAGGGCAGTGCCTTTGGTCTTTCCTCACAGGTGATGTTCTCCAGGCCCCCTGTCAGCCACAGGGCTGCCGCTGTGTCCAGCTGGGGTGCTCTCATTCTGGGAGAGCCATACCCCGAAACCAGCCTGACTTGCTGCAGGGTAGAGGAAAAGGGCTTGTGCCTGCGCCTTGCGAGCCATACCCTTGTTGGTACATCCCAGGGTGGCGTTTGCCTTGGTCTCAGAAACACGGAGCTCCGAGGCTCTAGCTCGCAAGCCGGGTTCCTGCCCAGCAATCTGCCAGCCAGGCTATTGCCTGACTGGGTTTGTCTGTCGTTCCTGCCTGATAGCACCATCTCATATGAGCTTGTCCCCGTTCTGAATTGCACCCTGTGTTTCCCCCCACGCCGGCACGGTGTCCCCTCAGCGACACCAGTGACAATGGCAGCCCTGGCACCAGCCTGCTCTGCTGTTCCTGGTACAGCAATTGCGCCTGCTGTCATTCACCCTCTAGCTACAATTTGACAAGCCTTGTGTCACCCTCTTGTAAATTTCTCTTTTGAGCTTACTTATGATGAGAATGGCATCAGAGACACTGTCAAAAGCACTTGGAAGCCAAGATACGTGACATCTACTGCCCCTCTCCTTTCTGTAAGACTGATGATTGCCATAAAAGGAAATAAATTTGCTTTAGCTCATTTAGTGCTCATTGTTTTTATCAGCAAGTGTGAACTAGTCCATATTTGAATATTTGCTCCAGTATTTCTAAGGCATTGACATGAAGTTGGCCAGTTTTCTCCTTTGCCCTCAGTTTTAAAGGCAGCCACCCTATTTGTCCATCTCCATGCCTAGTCACAGTTTGACTCATCCTCCATCAAGCCTTACAGACAACTAACTACTCATGGCCCAGAGGTGCCATTAGCCAGGTCTTCAAGTATCTGAGGTCAAAGTATCGCTGCCAATTTGCAAATAATTAACTTCTGCATGAGCTCTTTCCTTGTTAGAGTCACCCATCTTTCCCACTGGTACTGCTGGTGTTTGTGTTACCCACCCACATGCAACTGGTGTTTTGGGAAAGAGAAGTAGAAACTAAAGGCACTAAACAGTTCTTCTACAAAAAGGAGCACGATGAAAGCATTCCTGTTTCAGGAATTAGAGATCGTAGAATCATAGAATGGGATTCCTGATGTGATTCACATTCAAATGTGGTTCCTGGTGTCCCTTGATAGTCCCCTCTCGGTTTACGCCTTGGCCTTTGCTTGCCCTTGCACGTTGGGGCAATGCTTTGTACGTGCTGCCTGTTGACTTGCCAGGTGTTCTCTTCCTGGACATTTCCCTCCTGTGCTGAGGATTGAAGACTGCAACAATTAAAGAATAAAAGGTTTTAGAGAGCAAATAAGTGAGTCATGCCCTGGTACGTGTCACTGTAAGTAAAATAAAACAGTAAATCAGCAGATTTCATGGAAACAGCATGGTCCAGGCTTTGCTCATGGAGCCAGCACAAGCGATTTGTGCATTCACAAATCCACACAGACATGGCCATCCCTGGCGCACCATGTCCCACCCCAGCTCGCAGGACTGACGAGGCCAATTTCTCACAGTGCTGTTTCATTGAAAGGAGTTGGTTCAGAGTGAAAAACACTCTCCTGCAGCATAAATCATCCCTACAGAAATTCAGTGCTCAGCCATTAATGCCAGAGCTGTTGTGCTGTTTTGAACTGGGGAGCAGGGACATCCCCAGGGCAGCACAGGGAGAGACAAGGACAGGGTAACAGGAATGCCAGGGTGCAGGTATTTGACATAACTTTTGAAAAAGGCCAGTCGCTGCTCTCTGCCACTCTACCCACTATTTCTTTCTCCTCTTTGCCTGACCAAAAAGCACAAACCAACCATGTTTTGTTAATAATGAAGAAAAATGGCTCTTTGTTGACGGAGCTGCCACTACGCATCCCCAGAAGTTCCATGAGCAGCTCTGCTCAGGAAAGCTATGCTTGATTAAACTGAACCCTGGCTTCTGAAATACTGGAGCAAGGGCTGTTCTGGGACTTCATCCAATATAACTGTGTTTTATTTTTATTGCTCCTCATCTGTTTTCCCTGATTTTGATAAGGCCAGAGAGCACCTTGGCTCAGCAATCTCTGCTGTCAGCAGTATGAGGACAGTCATGCACTGAGTGACCTTACTGAGGTGCCTGTCATGTAAAAACCCTTCTGCTGCCTGGAGTCCTGCCTGCACCCGCTTTTCTCTCTCCTTCATGAATATTTATGGTGGCAAAACTAGATATTGCATGAATTAGTATGGAACTTTAAAATTATGCAATGAGCAGTTTCATTTAAAATGAAATTCCTTGGCAATTCTTCCATATAGTTATATCAGTAAGATTCATGCCTGTGCAATTCCCAGGGTGAAATCAATTTTACTTTTTTTTTAGGAAAGGATAGAAGATTAATGTGATTCTCCGCACACTTTCATCCTCATAATTTGCTGGTTTCCATTCTACTGTAGAATGGTGATAGTGCCCTGCCACTCAATTTATATTTTCCTTTGCCCACATATTGCTTTCCTCTTCCTAGGATTATCTGTTTTACCTTCCCTTTTTGCATTTCCTTTTTTAGCTCACATCTAAGATCACTGTTTTGTCGCGAGACAGTGTCTTCCTCAAAAATGCATCAATAATAGAGAAAAAATGGAGGAGCCAGTCAACGTTGCAGTAGGCGAGAGGAGTAAAGTAGGTTAGGCAGTTAGCATTCATCAAATATTTAGTGAGTGATACAAGCCGAGGCCAGCTGTACGGGATCTTGATATGTTTTCTCTTTGTATGACTTGGTTAGTCCATCACACAGGTCCCTGCGGAGCACCCCAGCACTTACCTGTGGCCGTGACCTACATTTTGCTCAGCATTTGTGCCTGTCTTTCCCCAAATGGCAAAGCCCAGTTTGGAAGAGGGTTTTGCTCCCATTTCAAGGCATCTGCAGCTGTGCACAAGCAGAAACCCAGCATCTGGCCCCTGCTCGCCCTGGCTGTGACATGAGCTGCTGTTGTAGGTGGAGGTTCCTAAGCCCTTACTGTAAAATAGCATCTGTGTTTCCCTTTTTCTTATTCAACCCTTTTTTCATCCTACTTTTTTCCTTCTTATAGCAGACACTGCTCTGGGAGAAGCCAGCATTTCTCAGTGGTAAGATCAGCTGAGCTTGCATAATTTCTCTAAGCCACAGTGCTGGAAGATTGGGTTTGTCTTGTGCTGGTTTTTTTTTCCTCCAAAACACCCGGAAACCTGCCAAAGAATTATCCCATAATGTCATGGGAATGGTTTATCAATTCAAAAGGGCTTTAAGGTTCCCAGAGAAATGAAGCCAGCAAGCACTGCACCACACCAGGCTTTCTTGTGCCACCCTCAGTGTGCTGGGGGCTTGCTGTGCCTCTGGGTCCGTGCAGTGCCCACGACCTGTAGGGCCGGGTTGCTCCTTACACTGGGCTGCGTTACAATGCAGGGGCCTGCGGCTGTTCAGAACCCAGAGACACAAGGACCTGGGATAAACTGCCTTGCCTCATCCCTTAAATCCCACAGTGTGCCCTTTCCACTGCCAGGTTTCCCCAGCATCCTAGGACAGGTGTGCTGCTTTACTCAACAACAGTTTGCTGCCACGTGAATTCCTCTTGCTTTACAGCAAGGCTGGGACTCCTGACAAGCTCCTGCAGTTTGCCTGTGTGTCCTTATCCCCTCTCACTGAGCTGCCTGCCAGGAATCCGCACATCTTTGTGGCTTCCACAGCCTGGACTCGAGGGGTTCCTGCTTAGCAGGTACCTGCCGAGTGCATCCCTTTGCTTTTGTTTTCGTTTATCAGGGTCCCTCTGTACTGCAGCTCTCTGCCAGGCAGGTCCCTACGCGCAGGGCGGATCACAGACACATGAGGCTGTGGGATAAGCAGCGAGGGCTCGGGAACGTGCTCCGATTTGCTAAAATTGCCTAATGAAGCTTAGAGCAGTAGCTTCGGGCGCTTGCAAAGCATGTAACAAAAGTAGCACTCTTAGGCAAATATAACCCTAATTTCTTCACATAATAATTAAAAGGGCAAATTTAGGAGAAAATATTAATCCCTGTCCATAAAAGACTTGTTTTTCTCTTTTACTCCAGGCTAGAAATATCAATGGAGTTAAACATTTGTCAACACTTGCACAAGCACAGCCAGAGCAAGAGAGCTGAGTAAAGGCAAACCTTTCCAAAAGAGAAGCCAGAGCCTGCTGTCGCTGGCAGGATGCAGGGTTCGAAGGAAATGAAGATGAGTGAGATTGCAAAACTGAGATGCCTGCACTTGCAAATTACTTGTAATGGCTCCAGAAACGGCTTGTCTAGTGCTGTTGTTTTACCTTTTACCTACCACTAGGTATGCGCCTCAGCTCATTAAAGGGCTGTATCGAGACATATAATTTGTTTACAGCTAGTTAATTGCCATTATAATAACAATAGCATGATACATGCAAAAGCACGCTGGCGTTTTGGTGGTAGCATACAGGCCAGCCTCCTGACTGCAGCTCGTTGCTTGCCCAGAGCCCGGTTGCAAAACACTATTTAGTCCTATTAGGAGTAATTTCGGGGGCAGGTTGGGGAGCACGGGTCTTCCCTTTGCCACAGACAGAACACACACAGTTTAAACTTGTTTCCTACCTAATTGCAGGTGAGCAAAGCACAGGCACTGTTCCTTCCATCTGGGTCATTTAGGGTTTGAAAAGAAGCTAATGAGGAAGCCAAGGCATTGTAACACGAGGGTGGTTCTCTAACTTCTCTATCCCAGTTGTAACACATGCAATTGTAGAACTTCTTTTGCAGCAGGAGCAATGCGTCCTGCTCCCGGCAGAAGATGCTAAGCCATTCCTCTGGGTACCAGCTCAGAGGTTACTGCTTTCCTTTGGCCACAGTCCTTAGGCTAACCCGGTGTGCAGGGGTGACAAAGATAGTGAATCAGCTCAAAAAAAAAAAGGACAGAAAGGGAAACAGGGATTGTATTGCTGGCTGAAGCTTGGGTGCTAATGGGAATTTGGCTTGCCTGACACAGGGTGCAGATTTTGACTGGGATGCCATGGATCCTGGTAATGTCCTTCTCTGGCGCTTGGTTCTTCTTCTGAAATAAAAAATCAGATCTCAGGATTTGGAAAGGGGCTTCGCACTTATTTTCTCTTAAGAAGAGTTAAAAAACTGCAGGGAAGTAAAAAGGATTCGAAGCTTTTGCAAAATATGCAGACAATTATTTCTTTTGACCAGTTTCAGTAAGTACAGCCAGGTTCTGACTGAGGGGAATAAGTGCTCTTTTTCAGAATGGAAACATTCTTCCTAGTAGCTTACTATTCTCTGAACTTGTCATGAAGCACAGAGCAATTGTCAGCAATGTGCCCCATGAACACAAAAATATCTTGGATAAACTCTATCACAAGATTTTGCCTTTCAGACATTTTTCATTGCAGTGATCACTGTTTGCCAAGAAAGAAAAAATATAAAGAGAAGAGATTCTGCTTGGTTCAGTGATAGGTCTACAACAATTATTTTGTGGTTGTAGAAAAAGCCTTGCTGTTTTCATGCGTATCTTGAGAAAAATTCTCTCTTGCCAAGAGATTTTATGAGAAGCACAGGGTGTGCTATAAAATCATGCTGCATTCTTCATTTAATCACAGGGAGCTGATATAAAATGCAGACACTGAAAGCAAGAGATGAAATCCCACGACTTTGTGTGAACCCACTCTTGTGATGGAGGACAACTCCTGACTTTGGTTTTCACTGCAGTAATGTGTAAGTCCTGACAAACACTTTCAATTCACAGCTTCTGCACAAGTTTCAAGCTACAGCTCCGGAGCCAAGTAAACATCATATCACAGCAGTGGATTTCCCCATCCTAATGACATCAGCTCCTTAGCAGGACATTTAGTGGCTGAACGCTTCAGTCGTGAATGTGGCCTCTTTCTTGGTCATTTTTCCCAACCTGACTCCAGTACTAGGCTCTTTCTGACTTCCCATGTACACTGGAAATCAATTTCTGATTTCCCTGGAGCCATCACCAGATCTATATTTGCGGCCAGGGATGCCTTGCAGAGGGTTTCTGCAGCAAGGGGAGAGGCTGCTGACACCGACTGTGTCAGCCACAGCACATTTGCCAAAAGCCTTGCAATGTGTGTTATGCAGAAAAAAGCCTTCAGCCATCCTCGTCTGGTCTTGTGAGGCTCCTAGCCGAACTGAGGTGTCTCTGCCTGGAGGTGATTGTCCTCTGGAAGAGTCTACTGAGGACATGGCAGAAGATGGCAACTTCATCTGTCTCCCAGAACTACCCCAGGTGCTGCAACTGCAAGGGATTTACAGCAGGATTTTTCTAGAAGCAATGGGAAAAGGATTCTAAGAGAGTGCTCACCAATGCTCTTCTAGAACATCCCTCTTTCTATAAGCCAGATTAACAGGAACAGCCAACTTCCTTCTCCTTCTTTTTGCCTCAGGTGTGCCCCTGTGGCAGCATGAGTGGCCCTGGATACGTCTGGTACATCTTGAGGAAGCCAGGTTTGATAAGGATTGCTTTCCCTGGCTTTTCAAAGTGGGAAATTTAGGTTTTATTGTGACCACATGTAGAAGTGTGCCTTGTAGAGTTGTCATCATCATCCAACGCACTTGGATTTTGCTGCCACTTCGACTTTTTTCCCTCTGCTCACAAATGGGGTCTCCGTGGAAAGGTATTAGGCATCTTGCATCTTCCACTGGAGCAGACACCACATATTAGCTCAGAAGGGTTATCTTTGTTCCTCACTTATGCCAAGCACATTAATCTCAATGCAAAACAAATTAAAATGTTGTCATCTATACCGGGACAGTTGCGGGGTGGGGAGTGTCTATGTAATATACCAAGCTTAAGCTGTTTGGGGTGTGCTTTATTACCTGGAATAAATTAGTTGCAGTTTCTTGACCCTACAGTACGGATCCAGCTGTTGTGTAACTCTGGAAAACCCTTCTGTTGTTACACAACATTGCTTGGTATTATCCCCATCTATGATACAACTGTGCAATCAAAGCTGTGTTGCGAGCACGGGTGCGTTTGTACGCCGCACATCCCTCTTCCTGCCCGACTGTGTGCAGAGACACACATCAAACGCCGCTTCCTTGTTTGGGCAAACAGGGAACAATCCTCTTTTTCTTGCAGACTGTGAGGGAATTGAGGTCAGAAGCTGAAGCAGGTTCGCGACAATGATGATTTTGATTTGAACAGCACGGGTGGAAGCTGTTTTACTCACAGGAAAAACAACCAGCCCTTGCCCCAAAGGACCAAATAGCCACATGTCTCCTGCCCAAAATCAGCCTTGCAGATGAAAATGTGGCTTCTGGGCCAGCTCTGCTTTCCACTCCTGACGTTTTCCATCTGGGATTCATAAACCCTGGGTCATTCGCATTTATGTCACATGAAAAGAGGAGGAGAAAACCTGCTCCCGCCAGCCACACACAAGCACTGGCCAACCTTCGTACCCGGGGTCAGCGGAGGTACCGCCACGCAAGAGGTTTTGCTCCACCCAGAGAAGGAAGCGAGTCAGATGCCACTGAACGTGAGCACGTGAGGTCACTAGTGCTGCCTGGGGCTGTGGGACAGAGTGAGTGCCAACTCTGCTGTGGCCTTCGCTGGGGGTGGGAATGTGCAGTCTGATTATATGAGGGTTTTTTACTCTCATCAAGCTCAACACTTTTTCTTTTTTTGGGGAAAAAAGAAGGAGGAAACACCTAATTTACGTACCTTCTTCCACATATGCTGCGGATGCGCACACAAGACTGAAGAGCCGTGCACGGAGTGAGGCTGTGTGTACCCTCCTGCCAGCAGCTCCCAGCAGGCATAGGGCTCTGGCACCAGTCTCACCACCTGATGAAGCATTGCAGCTTCGTTGGAGCCCTTGGCTGCACCTCACCAGAGCCCACCCAGGGTCACTGATACTGTTGTCTGTCTTTACAGCCACAGACCTCAAGCTGTGATCAGTATCTCCAGACAAAGACAAAGTGTGGACAGCAGTGTGTGGCAACCAGCATGTGGCAACACAACTCCTTATAAGGACCCTCAGAGAAGAGCAATAAAGATCAGAGCTCATCATTTTGCAGACATGTAGGGACCAGTCCTCATCCCAGAGCTCTTACAACACCTCACAGGCAGCAGTGAAGGAGAGAAACCGCAGCAAATGTCTCCTGACGGTGTTTAAGTCCTCAGCTCCCACTGAAATCAGAAGGCATAAGTCAGCCTGGAAGATCTGAATGAAGCAGGACATGGTCACACTCCAAGTAGCACAGTGGTAGAGAAGACAGCAATCCAAAATCTCCTGAATCCCAGCCTTGTGCTCTTTCTTCCCAAGTTCATGAGTGCTTAATCTTTGAGAAGCTTACACTAAGATTTCCATGTTTGTTTAAAGTTTTAAAATGAAACCTAATCACCTGCAGGCAATCCTACATGGCATTTTTTTTTCAGTCTCAGATGCAGAACAACCCTAAACCTGCTCTGCAGATCTGCTGACACAGAGGAGATTAAATGCTATTTTGTTGGTCTTTTTAAATCCCGTATTGATTTTCTTCCTGGGTTCCTGTAGGGTTCACAAGTGAGAGTGTTGGTCCTTTGAGTATGACTGTCCATTTTAAGTGCCACTTTCTGCATTAAAGGACAGGCTGCAAAAAGAGCAATATGGACAGTAATGCTGAAGGGCTTTCTCATGGCCCAGAGCCCCACCAGCCTCATCTGAACTATGTTTTTCACCTGATATAGTTAAAGCATCACAGAGGGTGGTGGGGAGGTCGCAGCCATTTTAACCACGCATGGTGCTGTTGGCTTCAGAGAGCGATGAATCCGGAGCAACTGGCCTTCTGCGAGTGGCAGAGGGGAAGGACCTACTTCGTTTTGGACCTGCCGTCCCACCTTGGTTTGTAATTGCCTGATTGGTCTTGACACCAAGAGGTCAGACTCTGTCCCCAGGTTGTGGATACAGAGCCACTGCATGAGCCACAGGCACCCTCTGGGCACCAAACCCCTGAGGGCCGGGGCCACATTTTGGAGGTGTCACAGCAGGGCTCCCACCAACACCAGCTGTGCTCAGGGACACCCACACGTGGCTGTCGGTGTCACTGTCTGGCAAAAAGGACCACCACAGAAAGGAGACACAGGAGCTGAGCTCAAGGGTGAACCTTTATCATCTGCACAGCTGGAGCATCAACCCTGATAACCCTGCCAGCCACATCCGCTGGAGGTGCTGCCTGGCTTCCAAGCCAACACTTGGCTTTTGGTCATGGCTTTGTCGGAGATCTCGGTCTTTGAAACAGAGCCCAAGAACTGGAACAGCAAAGGGAAAGAGATTAACACGCTGAAAGAAAAGATGCTGCACAAAGACCTTCATTGGCAATTTCAACATAAATGGGTGGTATCTGGTGGTACTACAAGGAAGTGAAAATGGGGTCTTATCACAAGAGGTGTTGGACAAGGGTGATTACACTTAGAGTTGCCTGGGCTACAAGTATACGTATGAATGAAACTAAAAATCAGGTATACCTATAAACAAAATATAGAATCACACAATAAAGATGGTCAGAAGGGAGTGTCTGGCCCAATCCCTTCCCAAAGCACAGCCAGCTTTGAAGTCAGAGTAAACCTTTGTTGGGAGAGCTTTGCGCATCCCTGCAGGAGACTGTTTGACCACCAACCCTGTGAAAGTTGTTTGCTAATATTTAATTTGGATTTCAATGTGTGTAACTTCCATTTGGTGCCTCTCATCCTTTCACTGTGCTCTTCCAAGGTGAGTCTGGCTCTGTATTTCCTGCAAGGTAGTGTCAGACAGCAGTGAGGTCTCCTCTCAGCCTTCTGTTCTCCAGGCTGGACAAACCCAGCTCTCTTGTCCTCTCCTGGTATGCCACATCCTTCTGTTGGACTTACTCTGGTACCAAGGACCCTACAACTGGACACGGCACACTTAGATGTGGCCTCACAAGTGCTTCATGTTTTCTTCCAGAGAGACTGAAGATTTGTTTGGTTTGGTTATAATCTAGGTTCTCTAAATTTAAGAGGTCTTGCTTTTCCTGCTAAAATATGCTACTGACTAATGCTAGACTTACAATACTCAGAAGGATCCTCCAGCTGACCCCACATGGCTGCTCCCTTCTTCTTAGCTGGTTTCTAATTGTCAGAGCAGGGAGGCTCCTGCACAACCTTTTATTGAGAGAAGTAGGACAAAATCCAGCCTAATTACCACTCCAGCAGAGCTAGGGCAGTCTGGAACAGAAGTCTACAGTGAGCTGTGGGTGATGGTAGAGGTTGCGAGCCTTGCACAGGAGTCTCATGATGTTTCTTAAGCCCTTACATTCCTCTTCACCGTTTTAAAACGCAAAACCTGTGCTTGCCCTTACCTCAGTGCCTGCAAAGCAAAGCACAGCCTGCGGCAGCAATCTCAGGCCGCTCTGCTTTGGTGCCACTCCTCTTTCCCTCCAAATATGCGGAGTCACGCCAGGCGAGCCAGGCAGCTTCTTGCACCCCGCTTTCCTTGCCCCTCCAGGCATGGGCGCTGCTCCCACATGCATCCTCTGTCTTCCACGTGGTTAATTTTCCCCCATGGTCTGATTTACACCTCCTTTTTTTCTTTTCCTTTTGTAACGAGCTCCACCTTGGCTCTGAGAGAGTGACACAGGCTTCAGCCCAGCAAGACGCGTGGTCCAGTTTTCCCCACACGTTTCCTTTAGGGTGGCCTCCGTGCACTGGGAAAACATTGCAGTAAAAGTTGACCAGGACTGAAGGCTGAGCTGGCTTTTATTCTGGTAAGTAATCAGGTCACATAAACGCTATTAGACATGATCAGTTGCATGATCTCTGCAGGCAAGTTCTTCAGCAAGAAGGGCAAACCCTTCTGTGCTCTGCTTCATGGCAGAGCCAGAGCTTTGTGCATTCCTTGGCCAAGTCCTATCGCGTTTGAGGCAGACACATTTGCCTCTGGGCAGGGAGGCAGGGGCGAGCAGGGCAGGGGCATTGCAGCCAGCTTTGCAAAGCCTGGCTTGTTCCTCTGTACCCTTCCCCCGGGACTCTCTGCCTCCATCCATCCATCCATCCATCCATCCATCCATCCATCCATCCATCCATCCATCCATCCATCCCTCGCTCCCTGCGGGTCTGAAGCAAGCTGAGGCACGTGGCCAGCCTCTGGAGCAGGAGCCAGTGCACACCAGCAGTTTTCAGCCTCAGGATGTTTCCCTTTGAACAGCTTGACAGCAAAAGCTTTCATCCTGGAGAAGACTGAATTGCATCTGCGGCTCGTCCACCCATCTTACTGGGATTTGCACACCACTGGCTAAAACCTGGCTTTGGCTTTAAGGTCGAGCACTTGAGTGGTGTGGAGCTGCCGAGGTGGCTTTTGCGCCGGCTTCAGTCCCCCTGCCTGAAAGGACTTGCAGGACAGCCCCGGATATATGGGATGCCTTATAGCTGAATTGCACCTTGGCAAAGCTGCTTAGTATTCATCCTTCGGGGCCAGTTGCTGGCTATCATACAGAGCAGGGGCAATTCATGAGGAAGAAAAGGCATCTTTTTGAAAAATAAAGTGGCTTGGGTTTTTTTCCCCTCCAAGAAGCCTGCGAGGCAGAGTGACAGGATGCATGCAGAGAACATTTATGCAGACGAGCAGCGTGGCCTATTTAAGAGCAAAGTGAAAGAGCAATTATTCTGCAGCTCCATTCTGATGTTAACCAAAAATAAAAAATGTCGGGACTCAGGAAAAGGACCACACACAGCCAAGGAAGCAGCACTGGCAGTGGGGGTGTTACACTGGCAAAGGGACCCTGAGTGGGAAGCAAATGAATGCTGAGGCTCCCACTCACAAAGTCACCAACCCAGGGTTTGCAGGAGCAATTGCCATGAGTAAGAGCATTAAAACCCCTCTGCGAGGCAGGCTGGAGGCAGTACGGGAATAAAGCCAATTACTGTTGTACTCATTTCCCCATCCAGGAAGCCAGGGCTAACTCTGCCCTCTGTTTCTGGCCAGCTGGGCTTGCACGGCCAACGCTGCACCTCAGACAAGGCACGTGGCAAAGCTGCCTGTAAGTTCTACAGGCAAAACCAAGGACCTCTTAGGAAAAGACTTTGGAAGCCTTTGCAGAAGCCACTACCCATTTACGGTAAGAGAGAGCTGTCAGTTTTGCCTACAAAAAAGCTATTTTCCCATTTTTTATTTTGACCCTTAAAGGAGCTTTTATTTATCCAGGTTTTGAGAGAGCAAGAGGAGACTAAGCTTAAGGGACAAGGGCACCTGATCTGTTACACACGTTTCTGAGCAGAAACCTCACCAAGATGAGCAAGAGCAGCTCACAGTGTCAAAATACCTGCAAGTTTCAGCACAGGTGGCCCTCCATCCCCACTTACACCCTCCACTCTCTGCAATGGTGATGTACAGTGGAATTCCCTGCTCCTGTGCGTCTAAAAAGTGATTCATAAAGATTGACCTGCACTTGTGAACTCTGAGGCCCTCAGAAGCAGATTCCCAGAGTGCCCTTCTAAATAGCTCCCAGGTAGCTTAAAGTTAGCTCTCCTGAAGTCCAGGGTAGCAACTCTGCTCTCCTTTTTTCTCATTACACTGAGAAACAAAGTCAACCATTTCATGATCACTGTGGCCCGTGACCACATCCCCCACGAGTCTGTCACGGACCTTGGGGCAGAGGGGTCAGCTGCGTGTGGCCGAGCTCCATTGTGAGCCCCATCCTGCAGCCATCAAACAGGCTGGATTCGGGAGCATGGATGTAACCCTGGGCTCCTGGCACCAGCTGGACACATTTCTCCCAGAGCAAATGCCTGCTGTAGACGAGAGGATTTATGTTTTCAGCTTCACACTGCTGTTTACAATCAGTACGGTGGGGGACAAAAGCATCTCTGTGCCTCACAGAGGCATGGAAGTAATTAGAAAGAGAATTCTTAAGTGCTCAGATAACATGAATCTTGAGACCCATCTACATAGTGTAGCTACCTTCTTGAGTCATGGTGTGTAAACTCAGAAAGAGAAGGAAAAAAGCCCCATGCCACAAACATCCCCACAGCTGGATACTGGGAGAATAGGACAGCTTTCCCTCTGAGCAGGACAGGGCTGCATTCACCCTTTCTCCAGGGACATGTTCAGAGCAAAGGAAAAAGCACTAGAAAGGGAAGGGGAGTGCACAGCACCAGAGGCAGAGAGGAGCCCCATCAGAAGGAGTGGTGTCAAGCTTGGCTACCAGACTCCAGCAGGTGTGCCTCCATTCAGGTGCAATTCCATTTGTAGGTAGTACAACTGAGGAAAAATTTGATAAAAATAGATAAAATTGGTAATCAGTTGATAGTTGATAATTTTGCCCATTGGTCCCCCTGTAAAGGGTGTGTAGCAAGGGCCTCCTTCAGCTGCCTGCCCCTGGGTCTCTCACTGCCACCAGAGCCACCCACAGCTGCTTGTGGCAGCAATGCAGAGAGAGAAAATAAGGTTCAAGACACACAGGAGACATCCACGTGCCTGGAGAGGCAGCTGAAGGCCTGCTGGGATGTACCAAGGTTCCTCAAATGATGCTAGACATCTGCACCTGGGCTACTTGAATCAAGCCCCCTGTCTACAACAATAACAAAGCATTAAGTGGGACAGGAGGAGACAGCAGCTTATCGAGGAATTTCAGTGCTGAATCTCAGAGGGAGGTGTCCTATAGTTCTTGTTTTGCCTGCTTACAGAGGACATTTGTATCAGTGGTGGGAACGAAAGGCCACCAGCCGAAGCACAGTCCTGTGGGATATCTACGACCTGGTGGCACTGTCTGGGTTGGGGCAGGAGATGGAGACATATTCCCACCTCACCAGCATTCACTGGGAGCTGCTGGAGACACAGAATTACAGAATATTCTGAGTTGGAAGGGACCTACAAGAATCATCGAGACACACAAGCGAAAGCCTTGAAGGCAGGGACAGGGAAGGAGTGAACCTCGTTGCTTGGCTTGTGATTTGTCTGGGTACATTAATCTGGAAGCTTTTTGCTGCTGTTCTCTTTTCAGCTGGCACTTCAGCGTGAGGATGTGAAATTTTAGAGGAAAAGAGAAGCACTCTCAGCCTACCTTCAAACCACGATTTGTGGTTTTGTTTAAAACAGAAAAAAAGAGATAAGCCTGGCAGGGAAGGACAGCCTCAACCCCCACTGCTGGTGGTGGCTTCAAAGGTCCTTTGGCCCAAGCAGATGCCCCAAGTACCTCAAGGAGAACAAGAAGCCAGTTTCCAGGCAGAGGAAGCAGGACAAGGGCACTGCTGAGCCACTGAGGTCCGCCTGTTGTGCTGGGTGAGATTTCCACCAGTGCTCGTGTCCAAGCCTCGTGTTTCTCCTGGGCTGTAGCACAGCCAAGTTTGCCCCTGCTTTGGCCCTTGGGCAGCAGAAAGATCCAGAACACACATGCACTTCCACCGTGTGCCACGCCAGTGTAGAGCTCAGCCACCCTCCTGCCCCGCACTTAGCTCCAGTGACCACTGAAGTGACCACCTTGCCTATGCCTGAGTTTCCACTTAAATTCCGCAAGGGACAGAAACCACAGCGATGCTCCTGTCCAATGCCCCATGTCCTGGACACAGGCAGGCCTTGTCTCCCCACTGCAGCTGATGCTCCCCACAGGCGTGAAGACAAGGGCAATCTGCTTCATGCTTAGAAGAAACTGAATCTGGAGAGAGAGTTTGCCTCCAACTACATTTTCTGAACTTTTAAAGCCCTTTGAGCCGAAACATGACATTATCCAAACAGAACATGATGCCATAATAAACAACACAGAATGAAAATACATAAACTAATTAAAAGAGAAATAACTTACAGCCAGTGAAACCCAAAACAACAGGATGGAGCAAGGTCTTTGCGGACACACTGAGGCAGACAAACAGCAGCACATGAGACTCACAAGGAGATGAAATGGAGGGAAACCACAGGAAAATGGCATAACCAGGGGAGAGAAAGAATTATCCAACTCATCCAGCAGCAGGCCTGGAAGCAGGGATTTTGTGGCTGATCCCATTGCCTCACTGTGAGAGAAGTGAGGCAAGAACCTGGGAGGTGGTAGCACAGTATGGTTTGTGGCCAAAAATTAGGTGAGACCCAACAGAGGCAGCACAATGGAAGTGGAAATGAAGGGAAAAATGACCTTTCTTTTCATTTGTGTGCCCAGCTGAGCCCAGGTTGCTCCTCACAGGTGCCATTGCACACCCCACTGGTGAGAGCCCAGCCAGAACTACTCTGCTCTCCACAGATAAAACAAAGGGCAGGCAAAGCCCTAGACTGGCAACAAGGAGCCTGTAGGATTAGAATGTCTCTGGAAATAAACCAACCACCACTCAATGCATTTGCATTCACATTTGTGAGGCAGCACCACAGGATTATTGCTGCTCCTTTTCTCACGGAGGGAAAAGTGACATTTTAGACCCCGACTGCTGACAAACACAGGCAAGTGAGCTTTTAGCTGAGACTACAGTATCTGCAAATTAGAGAAATGTATTTTGCTTTCTTTAATAAGGCAACTGCAGTCTGATGCCAAATCTGCCCTCTTTCACCTGTCCCTGCTGCCTCAGGCACATGATGTATTTTAATAGGTCTCAAGTGAGCAGTGAAATCCATAACCACACAGTTTGATGGCTTCTGCACTGCTGCAAAAACACTTGTGTAGAAGTGTGGCTGCAAAGCCCTGTTTGCTTCACTGGAGGGCCCCAGCCGGCTCAACCAGCACCAGGTGCCTTTGGCTCGCCCTTTCTTGCGTGACAGAAATCAGTTCCAGAGTACCTGGGACTGACTTTGAACCTGAACCAGCCTTAGATAAACAATATTTAGTGACTCTATTAGCTACCTTTTAGTCCGAGTCTTTCCATCTTTTCTTTCTTCTCCCCAGCTGAGTTCTTTTCCCTGCAAACTGGGTGACCTCCATCTTTATTTGCCACCCGCTGTTTTGCGGCCCACAGCCGATACAGGACCAGCGAGAAGGAAACCATGACTTACCTGGGAGCGGTCTTAAGACAGCACATTGCAGAAGGGACCTCACCCGCGATGAGGAGATGCTTGCCAGGGAGACACAGGACAGTGAGGCTGCCCCACAAGGGAGAGGGACCCCGGCCTCCCCACAGCCCCCCAGCAGAGCCAGCAGCTGGACACAGGTCCATCAACAGCCCCAGACCAAGAGCAGCAATGGGGCAGATCCAAGGACCACCCAGGGGTCTAGGCAGGAGCAGCAGGAGAAGGAAGCACCCAAAACATGGCCCTGAGGCCCACCTGGGAAGACCTGGCCAGCACTTAGCCGGGATGAGGCACACGGACAGCACCAACCGAGCAGCACCAAAGCCCCTGACTGAGCTAAACTGGGGCTGCTGGGTGCAGAGGAGGCTGGGCAGGCTCATTAAGGCCCATTAGTGCTCCCAAGGCCCAGCTGTCCATTTTTGCATCAGCTTTGGCTTGTTTTCCCCTCATCCTTTGCCGAGCAGCCACCCCGCTGGTGCTCTGCTCTGCGCAGCGGTCGGTGCAGCGCAGCTCCCACTCGGGGATGGTGCAGGCAGCTGCGGTGGCTCCCCCGCCATCCCTCCCTCTCCCGCCTTTAAACTCTCACGTTTCCTTGTATCAAAGGCACGGCCAGCTGTAAAAATAATATCCTGGCATGGATGGAACAATACGGCACAATATGCAAACACCTAAGCAGAGCAAAGCGAGGCTGCGTGCGGCTCGAAAGAGAGAGAGCGTTTGAAGCAAAATTAATTTTGTTTAATTTTATTAAAGAACCAAGGGCGCTTCCCAGCTTTTAAGTGGCAACGGGAGGAGCCTGGCATGCCCCTCCATCAGAGACCCATGGGAAGAGCTCATGGACCAAAGGGAAGAGAGCATATGGAATGTGTTACCCATGTCTGTCATTGGAGTAAGGAGCTTTAAAGAGTTCAGAAGGAAACTAGATACATTTCCAAACAAAAAAAGGCTGAAAAATACAGGGTGACTGACAATGCCCAGTGGGGAGGGGAGAGGGCTCCCATCGCCTTCCCTCTGACTGAGAAAGCCTGAAGCGCTAAAGTCTTTTGAATATGGAAGTTGTCTAAAACTACTTAAAGATGTGCACTGAAGAGCTGAAAGATGAAACTTTAGGGCATTAATCAAGAAGAGGTTTTTGGGAAATGAAAAAAGTAAGGGCCCAAATAAACGATTAAACTTTCTAGGTGCCCACACTCTGGCTATACACACCATTGGAAATGTCAGGCTGGCTTGACCTACTGCATCCCAACCCAGGCCCTACTTGCTTGCAAGAAGACCACTGGCTATGTGCTTTTAAAATAGATCAAAAAGCAGAAACAATTGAAGCTTGTAAATGAAGCTTCTGCAGCAGCAAGCTGACCACCAGCAAGCAGTCCTGGTCTCCCCGTGGCTCTTGATCACAGCACCCACTCTCCTGCCAGCAGGAGCAGCAAGGATGCTCACCCCCACCCGTGTGCGAAACAAAACCTGCTCTGAAGTGCTGTGCATGTCACTGCCACTGGCCAGGAGGTGGCATCCCCCTGCCCGAGGGGGTCCCAGGAGCTCTGGAAAGAGCAGGGAGGTGAGGGCAGATCACCAGCTAAATGTAGATGTAACCTGCAAGCCACAGGATGGTCCCTACTGAACTGAACTAAACGCCTCCTGCTTCTGTTGTCTTTGCTGATGGGGCTGTTAGTGCAAATGAAAATACGGCTCACACAGGTGCCTGAAGAAGCTTCAGAAATTGAGCATCAGCATTCTCTTTCCTCAAGCTCCCATGCCAGGTTTTGGGCAGTGGTCCCTGAATCCTGAGCCCAAAGGCAAGGGGATCAGGGGGATGAGTGCCCTGCTCCTGCCAGGTCTGCACTGGGCAGCACAGCACCTTCCCACCGGTTGTCCCATGCAGGCATCGGCATAAGGAACCTGCTGGCAATAGATGGCAATAAAAGCATTATAATATTCCCTTCCACAGTCAAGAACAAAACTTAGGAAAGTGCTGTTGTTAGTCTCCAGCAACTTGGCTAGACATCTCTGGCTTGGACAAAGTGATGGCTTTGTCACCTCAGGGGCAGCTGCTCTCCCCGCTGGTGCTGGAGGCATGACAGCCTTTGGGAATCAAGCATCAGTTGTAGAGTATCCAAGCACATTTGCCTTCCTGTCTAACTCTGAATTAACATCCCATTCTTTGCCTCCTCCAACTAAGAACATGCTAGAAATGAGATATCCTTCCTCAGAAAGGCAGAAAAATGTGGTTTCAGTGTGCAGTGCAAAGACCCAGCTCTCATTTAGCTGCCTTTGCAATGGCAGGTACTGGCATAGGCTCACACTCTGATAGCTACCCCCTTGCACTGGTTATTTCACTTTGAATTAGCAAATTGTACTATCATTTGAGAGTTTGCATATCACAGATTAAAGCATTTCAAATGGCCCTCCATGTCCTTCATAACAGTGTTTAAGCCATGAACCATACCATTACAGTCTCTGACACCTTCATCATGTGCATAGTTTTATAAGACCTGGGAAAGAGACTTGGAAAGGCTAACCAGGGCAAAAGTGAGATAAAAAAAAACCCAGGCAAACACATAAATGAGAAATGGAAAACAAATCAAAGGGAGGCAACACCCAGAGGAGTGTCTTAGCTAGCTCTGTGTAGCCATAACCATTATGAACACGGTAAGGTTTTAAACGTATTGTTCTAGTCTGTCCCATGCCCACATAACTCAGCCCTATGCAGATTGCTGGAAGGGCCCATCTCCTCTGTTATGTGTCTGATCTGGTCAACTGCACTGTGGTGACATGCAGAATTCAGCCGGATTTGTACCAAATTGATGCAGTTGCTCTTTGAAGTTCTGTGCTATGAAATTGATCTGAGCTGCGGTAAGAAACCAAGTGATGTGTGGAAATTGTCTCACCCCAATGCCTGTTTCTGTTTTTTTTGGTGCTGCCGTTGGTTTCCCCTGCCCTCCTCTCCTCATGTTACTGCTCTTTTCATCTGTGATCGTTATTTAGTATGCTGACAGAGGCCAGGATTTACATGCCTGGTTCGAAATACCCAGGAGTCCTTGTCAAGATGTACCTCAGAGCCAATCTGGTCTTGCAGGAGCAATTAAAATAAGTCCCATGATGTTTTCATCCAGAAGCCTTGCCACTGCTAAGCTGTCTGCTCTTTTGCTGGGGCATGTGCATATCCCGTAAAAAACATTTTAAGGAAAGGAAAGGAGCATTCTGATAGCAACACAATTACTTTTATACATTGTATTTACTCAGCCTACACATGCCATCAGTTTCAAATCTTAGTTTCGGTCAAAGCAAGAAAAAAATCTGAAGCTGTTGAAATGGAATCAAACTACAAATTATGTAAAATAAGACTATTTTAATGTAATATTTTATTATATAAATTATAGTCTATTATGTATCGCATGATTTTTTTTCTAAGAAGTTCCTAAGCAGTATTTTAATACCAAAGCTAAGTGCCAAGTAAGTTTTTAAAGCAACAATCTCCATCTTTCCGTAGTCACACCAATGAGCATTGGTAGGAGTTAATTCTTATCTTTGTATCCATCTTCAACATCCTCTGCCTCAGGAAAAAAGCATACTTTAAAAGTCAATAAAAAATGGACATTTTAGATCAGAGGAAAGTTCTAAGATGAATGCACAAGTGCTTAAGATACAGCTTTCCTTTTACCAAAGGAAAAGTTCAGCACTTTTTTTCAGCCTGTGCTTTTGTACCTTGTGTTATTGCCTAAGTCATATAACAGTGACCCTTTACACCAGTTACAGAACACATATCAATATGAAAAATAATAGTTTTATTATGTTCTGTCTCTTGGGCAAAATGTTCCCGAGCATGAGATATTCCAGATAAATGTCTGATCTGTGGACCTTCAGGCTAAGTAGAGAGAGATAACTAAGAGACATTATCCTCAAAGATAACCAGACTGCCTCAGGAATTACTCTCAAATAAAAAGAAAAAAAAAAGCTCCAGAGTGCTCAGAAAGCATTCCTCATTGTATAAATGCAAGTATCTAGAACCATTTTAATCCTCAAAAGTTCTTAAGACACGGCTTTCACATCTGGCTGCAATTCTCTAGCTCCTCAGTATTCATTATGACACTTGGGCTTTTTTAGCTCTGGTTTGGGTTCGAAGGGACCTTTAAAGGTCATCTAGTCCAACCTCCCTGCAATGAGCAGGGACACCTTCCACTAGATCAGGTTGCTCAGAACCCCATCCAACCTGACTTTGAATGTTTCCTGGGATGGGGCACCTACCTCCTCTCTGGACATGCCATGCCATTGTTTTACCACCCACACAGTAAAGAATTTCTTCCTAATATCTAATCTAAATCATCCTTCTATTAGTTTAAAACCACCTTCCTGGTAGGCACCCTCTAAGTATCAGAGGCCACAATAACATCTCCCCAGAGGCTTCTTTTCTCCAGGCTGAACAACCCCAGCTTTTTCAGCCTTTCCTCATAACAGAGGCGCTTCAGCCCTCTGATCATCTTCCATGGCCCTTCTCTGGACTCACTCCAGCAGGTCCACATCCTTCTTACGTTGAGGAGCTGTCCCAGAGCTGGACACAGTATTCCAGCTGGGATCTCACCACAGAGGCGTAGAGGGGGAGAATCACCTCTCTCAGCCTCCTGGCCACACAGTTACCATGCTTAATTTTTTGAGAGACAACAAATAGTATATGCTCATCATGTGAGAAAATATAAAAACATAAGAAAACTCAGCAGAAATGAGCACTACAAAATCACAAGTCAAAACTTACTTAGATGGCATGAAGATGCTAAAACCAAGTTAAACTGAAGCATCTGAGATTACCTCTGTCATTAAAGCATGGTGCCAGTAACACCAAGGTCGTGGGTTTGATTACTTAAGAGTTGGACTCGACCCTTGTGGGGCCCTTCCAACTCGGAAAATTCTGTGATTTCTGTAATCTTAAGTGGTACCTCAGAAGTTCCCATATATTCCACTGATGGAGTTATGCTGCCACCTATTGTGAGGATCAACCTGACATTTGTTATTTTGTTAGGCAACATGTTTGCAGTAATTACCACTTGTCTTTCTCTTTTTTGTCTTAGAAGTACTTTCTTCTGAAACATCTGCTACTGATCAACGCTGGTGAGAGGCTGCAGGCGTAGGTGGCCTTTCAGCCGGACCAAATACAGGTGTTCATACATTCTGATCTCCAACCTACCACTACGTACGGTTTAATTTGGCTCTGTCTGCTGCTGTCGGCTCAAAAGCTGGTCCAAAATGAGAACCCTGCTTCTTTACTCCGATCAGTGGTCAAGGAATGCAGCCATGGGCAGAGAGGAAACGTGCTCCCCCGGCATAATGCTCCGAGGTGCGCTTTTCCTTCCTCCCTCAAGCGAGGAGCACAGGGCTACAGGTTAGTTCCACAAAACTATGACAGCACTTGAACTATAGTATAGCTCGTGACTGTACCTTTAGGCCATCTCTTCTTCCCCACCAAGCACAAGGGCAGTCCACATGGCCTTTGCACATATTGTGCCCGACTCCAGCAGCCACAGTTACCAGCCCTGAGCAGGAAGCTCTGTTGCCCAAAGCCGCTTTTTTGTGTGCACAGAATTTAGGCAAACTTATTTCAGGAGAGCAGCCTCAGGAGGTCCAGGCCAGCATACCTCCAGAGGCTCACACTATGAGCAAAGCTGAAACAAACTATGATGGTACTTCCACCTCTCTAAAACTGAAGTAGCTTGGCACCGGTCAAGTTCTGCAGTTCTCAGTGTACCTTTCCCCACCTTTTTACTTCCCTTCTGCCTTGACACAATACAAAGACACTCTGCTCCTTCACCTCCAGTAGTATCAGCTAAGCCCAGACCTAGGCACAAGGCCATCCCTGCCATCTTAAGGTCGCTTAGCTGGGAAAACGAGGCCATCTGTTCAGCCACAGCAAGCAGCGTGCATCATCACACTCCCTTGTGCTCCCTCCTTCCAGTCAGTCCTCCCCATGCCTGCCTCATTCATGTTTTCTTCCAGCTTTAGGAACCAAATGGTTCCAATCCAGAGCGGCACTGCAAACCAGGAGCAGTGCAGTACTCAGAAGTACCTCCTGGACAGCCTGGATAGCTGCTCAGGCCAACCAACTAGTGAGATTTTCTCATTTATCTTTTGGGCATTCAGCAGCTTCCAAGCCACAGCAGGAAAGAGAACCTCTGGAGCTGCAGCTGGAGTGAAACCTGAGTGCACAGACAGCAGTGGTGCAGCCAGAAAGGACAGCCAGGTACGAGTGCTGTCAGGTCTCCAGCGAAATAAGCCCCAGAAGCATGATGTGTTTCTGCTGTTTGCTGTGCCACAGGGTACGTATTTTTACACTTCCGAATTGAGTCCAGCCAGGAACTGTCACAGTCAGGGCTGCTTGCAGCACAGAGGCAAACGAGTGTACCAGTAACTCAAGACGGTACTGTAAGTAGCAGATGGCATTTTCAGAGCAGTGTCACAATTTACAAACTCCTTGGACAGGTGTTTGCACTCCCTGGTGTCCAGGCAAGGGACACGGGGCACTTGCAGCAATGGAAGCTGTGTGATGGTGTCTGTGTGACTCCTGGGTTCAATACTCCACCACGATTATGGGAATTGCCTGAAAAAGAAAGGTTGGGTTCATGGGCAACTTTCAGCCTCCTCATCACCTGAACTGGTTTCTCCAGAAGTAGGTTGTTCTGGGGAGTAATCTGGGATAAAAATCCAGGACAGTCTGTGGTCCTTGGCTCCACAGATACGCTGCAGCTAAGCAGTAGGAATTAGAAGCACTGTCTTTACAGCAGAGTGAGATGAGAGTCCTCAGTACCCTTCTCTTCCCAAGTACAACCCGAGCACATCCAGACACTGCATTCCTATCAGACCCTTCAATTGCCCTGCTTCTTCCCTACTCTCAGCAACTCCTGTTGCCCTTCCATCTATTTTAGAAATAGAAGGTCTCACTTTCTGGCCACTACATGACTAGGACACACATTATTTGCAGGGCAGTAAAAAGAAAAAAATAAAGGCATGTTTAACCTGGATTTTAGCCCAAATCCAGGAGCCATCAGGTTAGGATGCAGGAGGATAGGCTTACCTGTCCTGAAAGAGCTGAGGTCCAAGTCCTGGGTCTATCGCACAAGGATGCCCTGTTTCTACCAGGAGATCTACTATATCTTAAAGAAGTTTAAATCAACATACAGTATCTTGACTTCAGACTCAAGACTGACCTCAGTTTAAGTCAAATACTCTTGGCTTTCTCTCAAAAGTGACAAATTCCAACCAAAATGGTGGCTTGCCAAAACCTTCCATGATCCCATCCCTACACCCAGAAGCAGTGATTTTCATTCTCAGTGATAAAGGACAGTACATGCACACAGGTACTTTTTTTCTTTTTTTTTATTGCTGTTAATTCAAGGAAAAAGGTTGCATAAAATCCAATCTCTTCTAGAAATATAAGTGACCTTTCCAGTACATTTCAAATATCAAAGTATATGGTAAACATACAAATAAAGAGAAGGTAACATACCTCCTATTTACAGTACAGTATTTTAAATCATAAAATAAGTTCCATAAAGTACAACTGGCAGGTAATTCACAATACAAGTCCATTGGTGGTTTAACACCCTCACTTCAACTCAAACGCAGTTCATTCATTTCAAGTGGTCCAAAAATACCCAGATCAAATAAAAATTTTAATCAAAATAATTTTCATTTACTACTTAAACTTTTTTTTTTTTTTTTAAATTAAAGCTTTCATCTACCTCCCTCCCCTTCCCCCCCTCCAAGAAAAAAGTTTCAAAATGTACACTGGTGCTATAAATATAAATGCTACCTATGAAGAAATGTAGTAATCAAGCTTTTTTTTTTTTTCTTCAAGTTTTTGTTTGTTTAGCAATTTATTAGACGGCTGAACCAAAGATTGATTTTTTATTTCATCCCTCTAGCGGACACTGGGTCTGATTTTAAGAAAAAACATTTCTGCCATGAACTGTGAGGAATGCCAAACCCTATGGATATACAGTGGTAGTTGTTCATCGGTGTTGAATGCAGCAGTCAAAAAACACACTCGTCTTCCAGATAACCTCAGTGCACTTTAGGAAATCAAATATTACCTGGAAGCAATTTAGTACATATATTGGCTTTTAAAAATAAAATAAAAAATACAGCAGCATTAAACTTACTTACTCATGATACTGACATGTTTAATACCATCTTAACACTCATTTCAGTCTTTCACATTATACCGTAATTACGCATAGTGGTAAATTGTTATAAAATAGTGACTTTTCTATTTGGTAGACAGGTTCTAATACTAATACCTGACTATTTTGTAGAAAACCATAGCTTTTGTTCAGTTTGAAATAAAACATTTACATTCTAAGTACAATGCAACACTGTAATAGTTTAGGAAAAAAATACTCAATCAAGTAATGTTCATTCTGTGTTGACACGATGTAGAATAGCTTTAAAAAAGGAAAAAATGCTGTCAACTTTCATTACAAATGCAAACACACTGAGTACAACATTCATACCATTTTTTTCACCTTTGTTGCTGAACATACAGGCTAAAAAGCTACAAGGGAAGAAAAATCTGTCAATTTAAGCTTGTTCATTTTTCTAAATCTGTTCCAGTCCACACAGTTTCAGCCCCTTCCTGCTCTATGTATTTTCATTTGTTTGGACCTCTCGAGAGCTGCGTATCTGTATTATTATCAGGTATAGTACACATACAGTATCGTGTTTTCCTTTGGACTCTGCTAATAGGACGTTTAAACATCTCCCCTCAATTCATGAGAATTAAATTTAGAGTACGGGCAGGGTCTGTATGAACTGCTAAACACTCATGCAAGTCCAACGAATCCACGTGGACAACCAGGGAAAGAAAAGAAAACAGCAGCATAAGGAGAACAGGGAGGGAGGGAAGAAGATTGTGGTGGGGAACATGACCAAGTTTCTTCTTTCACCATATGGCTGCTCCACCAGTGATGTCAGAGGTCAGAGGAATTTTTTTTTTTTAACTGCAGTAAACATTGCACATGTCTCAAGTCTTCAGTGCAAAAGCATGGTTCGAATGCTCTGTCTGATTGTTTGGCTGTGTGTGTGAATTACATGCATTACGCAAGCCTCTTGTAGAACCAGGAGGAGACCAGGGACTCAGCTTTCTTCTTTTGTATGGAACAGAGGTGCAACAGCAATGAAAAATTCCAAAAGAATATAAAACCGGGAATGTCCCAAACCACAAGACCAACCTCCCCCTCCCACACACACCTTCCCCCAGTTTCCCAAGCTTCAGTTTAAGTAGGCAATGTTTACTTGTTTCAGTCTGCAGAATCCAAGGTATCATTGGAAGGGGGAGGGGGAGGTGCGTATCTCAGTCTGTAAGTGCCTAAAACAGGAAAGAGAACTACTAAGTCACTGCTCACAATTAAAATGGATTACAAAACCACTACAAGGTATCAAAATGGACATGCTCTTCAAAAGGCACTATCATCCTCCAGTCCTTTTAAAGTAGGTCCTCAGACTTTATCCTATTTTCTTTCATCCTCTTGCTAGAACTGTAAGTTTAAAAAAAAAATATAGAGTGTAGATATAGGACTTGAGCTTTACTGGAAAAATGAAAAGAAAAGATGGTCCCCATCAAGGTTCATCTTTCCTGTTCCGGTCCAATCAAACTACTAAAGTCAGAATGGGAACAAGGGCAGGAATCAAAACCAGCTTTGTGCTCGATGCAGTCTCTGCATTTTCCCCATTCTTCTGGACGCAGCAAGAAATGGAAGCTATTCCTTTTATATTTAGTTCCAATCGGTTTCTGCCTTTTTGCTGCAACCTGTCTGAAAAGCTAAATGTATTGTGTGACGGGGCACAGAAGGATGGCTGATTGTGCAAAGGTAAGCCCTAGAAAACTTAAAATATCAAATGGCCAGTCTATTGGTTTTTCTTTCAATTCTCAGAAGTTTTAGGAATCCAAGGTCGTATCATAGATAGTAATTGGTATCTTTCACTTTTTGCCAATGAATTCTCTCGAAAAGCACCACATTGAATGGAAATGGGAAAACTGAAACAACATGCAAGTCTCAACATAATGCCAAAAACAAACTAGTGAAAAAAGAATGACAATTCAGGACTGCTATCATTTGACTTTCCAGCTCTGAATCATTCCCATTTTCAACTTCACGCTGTGAACCCCGTTCCCTTGCACTGTTCTACAAGATTTTCAGGCAGAGATAGGATACTTTGCAGTTTTAGAGCAGGTCACTAGTGCACAACCATTTACACGAAACATACACACGCACGCACACCTTTCTGCAAGACCAGAAACAGCACATTCAGAAAGGTAAAGAGGAACTGCTAAACTCAAAAGCAAGTCCGCTGGGAGTTATCATGATTACCTTGTTGACTGGCCTCCATGGATGACTGCTTACAGTCCTGCGCATAGTGTCCACTTACACCACAATTGTAACATGAAACGTTCCCATTCTTCTTGGGTCCCGACCCATTTGTGTTGGCAACTACGTTAGGTGCTGGATATACAGGATAGAACCTCCCAAATCCTGCCATCTGCTGCATACCATAGTTGGCTTGGCTCCCCATCACTGGGTCATGCATAAGCCCGTTTGCATACGGAGACTGAGGCAGGAAGAACGGAAGTTGTGTTCCATTGCTTTGATGTGCTTGATTGAGGTAGCTGCCATTGCAAAGTGATGGCAGAGTGAAGAAAGATGGAACTCTGTAGACTTGTCCATGAAGTGGGTTATGATAAAAATAGCTATTAATCTGAAGGCTGCCGTTGGTCCCACAGCTACACCTACGTCCACAAGAACCGCAAGGGCCAGATCCCAACTGCTGCGGAGGTAACATTGTCCCGTTAGTGTTATTATTCCCAACAGCGTTTATGTAGGATGTGCTGTCACTCTGTGCAGTGCTGTGTGTTAGAGCGGGGCTCGGGCTGGGGGCAGGGCCTGGCGTGTGTGTCGGGATTGCAGGAGGAACAGTGGACTGCACCTGACCAACACCGAGGCCAGCGGACTGAGGTGGTGAGGAAGTTGCTCCAGTGCTCAGCACGTTTGTATTCTGGTTGGGCAACACACTGGTAGCGTGAGGGCTGCCTGGCAAAGCGTACGAAGCTGGTGGAGGTGGCGGTGCTGCTGTGGAGAGACCAGCTGCTGGAAGAACTACCTTGAGATTGGTAGGCTGAGGGATTGCTCCTGGGTTTCCCTCAATGTGAGGCACCATTTGATTCAGTCCTACCACCTGGGATGCAGGTTTTGTGATGGGATCTGTAGTAGGAACTGGGGATCCTGGGAAACTACCTGGATTGTGGACTGGGATAAAGGCAGTATTTGGTGATCCAATACTTAAGTTTCCTGTTGGCTGCTGTGGTCCATTAACTGTGCAACTTTCTGATGATCCCTGTGGAGAGGGGATTTTCAACCTATGTATTGCCAAATGCAAAGCAGGGCTACCAGGCTGGACAGAATGTGGAAGGAAAGAGGATGGGACTGGCAAAGGGGAAGCCATCAGCTCAAGGCGTTTCTCAGGTTCACCAGAGGTCACTGGGCCCATTCCCGCAGGAGGGGAATTCGCAGACTCTCTCACTGGTGAGACAGCGACAGGTGTGGTAACCAGCATTCCCATCGTTTTACCATCTGCAGATATGGGTGGAGGGACAACTGCTTCTGGCTTTTGGGCAGCGCTGTGCATCACACAGTGTAAGGCAGGCATGAAGGAAATATGCTGAAACTTTGCATTCAAAGGATCTTCTGAAAGGCTCCCATTTTCATTATTCACTGAAGAGATCTGAGCAGATGATTTGTTCATATTTGATGAACCGACAGCACTGTAGCCTGTAAACCTGGTTGAATTTTGATTCCCAGAGTCCTCAGAATTGCTGTCTGTATCTGTGGGGACAAAAGTATTTGTCAGTCAGAAGAATGAATCTCAAGCAACAGAGAATCATGCCCTGGACTCATTTACCCATATAAAACCTATTGAGTTTGATGACATGAATAATAGCTGTGTCTTCCCAAACTGTGACAACTTCATGATGCTTTTCATTCATCCAAATTAAGCTATGTCCATCTTCATGACTTGCCTATATCCACCTGCCCAACTAGCTACTGTGTGTTTGACTTGTGTATATTTGCAAATGTGAAGAGTAGGACACAGCGTGAATTAGGAATTTGCATCTGTCTAGAAAGATATTAACACAGCTTATTCAAATTTGGAAGGAGTGGCAAACTACCAGTATGAAAAGACAGAGCTCCCGGACATGCCACACATAATTTCATATAAACCCAGCCCCTTTCATGCCAAAGTTTTCCACATTATTGTACTGTTGAAATTTCTCAAGAGAGCTATACCACTGAGGGCAAAAAATAATAACATACATTTAGTAACCTAAAACTCAGTGGTATTTAAACAGTGCTAGAAGCCCTCAAACTGCCCAGTCATGAAACCCACCAAGAAAAATGTATTCTGTGGCTAGTTCAGAAAACAAAGTACCTAATCGAACTGAAAAAATAACTAAAATTAATGCAAGAAAAAGATTAGTCTAGGAATAAAGGCATTCATGCACACTCTCCATAAATACAACCTCTGTCTTTTTCTTCTTCACTATCAAAGCTTTCCCGCCCATCATGTCGTGGACTAGACGGAGAACTGTAACTTTCAGATGATGTTTCTCCACATGTATCATGACCAGATCCAGTGTCCAAATTCAGATCTAAAAATAAAAGTTGTCAGTTTTAATTTTGATCTCAGTGTATGAAGTGAGGTTACTTTGGTTTTTTCACATCTCACGCTAGCTGAGATTTTTGTCTGTTTCTACGTAATTGCATCTGTCCCCTGTATTCCTATCACTTCCATTCTCAGCACTCAGGACTGGTCTTGTCCCTAAATTTGTGATAAGTGAATCCTTACTGTTGATGAAGGTGATACTGAAAATTGATATTTATGCAAAGCAGTGAAAAGAATGATGATCCTTAATGATTCCTGTGATGTTTATACCAGACTGTACTACAACACTAATTTCCTCTGAACAGTAGTGATCCAGCATTTCTGCAGGCAGAGTTGCAGCGCCCCTCGGTGACACCAGCGCAGGCAGAAAGCTAACTCAGCAGGACACGGCAAAACAACGCACCACTTCACAACTCACTCTTCTAGAACAGGCTGTAACCAAACTCTGTCAACAAATCCTGTTTAAAGAAGAAGTGAACTGAAAAAGTAGTAAATTGTGTTCTAAATTCACAAGGGACACTCATTTGCTGGAAACTATCCTCCAGGGTGGGTAGCTACTATGGTTTGGCTTTCAAGTTCAGCCTCAGAGGGGAAGAAGAATGACAAATTCACCCTCTCTCAGAATCTATGACAGACACTAGCTGGAAACCCCAGCCCCCAAAACCTTGGTTAGCAAAACTTTAAGACAAAAATTAGAACACTAATAATAATAATAAAATTAATAATAATAATTCACAAATAAAATAATTTTCCCCCATTTTTTACTGCTACTGGAAGTTTAACAGGTTGGGATGGCTCATCAAAAAGCTGCCTTAATGCTTCAATTATTGAAATAATTTCCTGGTTTAAACCCATAATTGCTTAAATTATTTTAACAAGTGCTTTGAACTTCTAATATAACTCGGAGCCTCAGTGTGAACCTGGGATCCCTAAGAGCCAGAGTCTAAAGTGCTAGTTATAAAGTAGCAAGTCTTAAAAGTTATCATTGTAACTAACTGTGAAGCTCAAAATAGGGAGGAAAAAATGAAAGAAAACATCATGCAGTTAAGAATTACAGTCTCAAAATAGGGCATTTCAAACCAAGCCTGGGTATATAAACCTAGGCAGAGATTCAGACTGCTATATGAATTGTTTTCCTTAGACTATGTCTCCAATAAGTATCTCAATAGACATTTTGATGTTTATACACGGGTTGCTAGCTCATCTCTGAGCAGGACTTAATGGCTTCCAGCCTCTGTGGGTTACAGCTTCTTTTTGAACCAGCCAACAGCTACCAGGAGGCAGTTTCACGTCTGTAGAGTGGTGGGTAGTGAGCAAACAGAACTCCTATGCAAAAGCATTCCATACTAACTTTGCAGAACCAGAGAATCAACTAGGTTGGAAAAGACCTTTGAGATCATCAAGTCCAACCTATGCCTAACACCACCTTATTAACTAGACCATGGCACCAAGTGCCACATATCCAGTCTTTTTTAAACACCTCCAGGGACGGTGACTCTACCACTTCCCTGGGCAGCCCATTCCAATGCCCACTCACTCTTTCTGTGAAGAATTTTCTTCTAATGTCTAGCCTAAACCACCCCTGGCATAGCTTAGTTCTGTGTCCTCTCGTCCTGTTGCTGGTTGCCTGGGAGAAGAGACTGACCCCCACCTGGCTACATTCTCCTTTGAGGTGGTTGGTCTCCCCTTATGCACCACTGCATCACCTCCTAAAGTCATCATCAGTTCATAAAAGCTCAGTGCACTTTGCCTGACAACAAAAACAGTAATCAATCAGAAATGCACGCAGCAAAGCTCTGCTGTAGAGTATGTTTTCTGGTTAATGGCCCTTAACTATAGCTTCCCAAAATTGTTCTAGTTTTGCTAAGTTTGTGAACAGTGAGTTCTTCAAGTTTTAGTCAAATGCTGTTTGTAGAATGTAAAAACGCCTGCCCATAAAACACGTCAATAATTCAGAATGGGATCCAGACGGAACTCTCCAAGGTAAGAAGCAGTGAGAAGAAAGAATGAAAGCTTCATCAAGAATGTATCACAAGTGGAAGCAACAGAAAGACAAGGCCCTTTTAAGAGTCCTTTCAACACTTATGCCAATTAGGTGGTGTAGAAGAAGGCAAACTGTTTGTCACCCTTCTGTCATGAGAACTACATATAAGAGAGGCAAGGTTGCAACTGATATCGGGAATTTAGAAAACATCAAGACGGCAAAGTCAATGGGTAGCACAGACCTTCAGAAATTTGTAATAAGGATTGGAGACCCAGTTTACTAACGGAACACAGATAAAATCTGGTCTTACAACTGACTGATGCACACAACTCTTGGCCTAGACACTACATTTAGGATCACCCTAACCTGAAAACCCTGCTAGGGCAGCATACATAGTTCTGTGTCGTAGCTCAGTGGTCACTTGGTTTAAAGGCTACAGTTCATCAATGGTGCACACCACAGGTTTTACACAGGTTCCTTGGGCCATTACACAACAGATGAAGAAACTAGTAGCCTGCAAAGAGAACACTAATGGCAAGATTCTCCATCTCCACACACTCAGACTGCTAAATTTCACATAAAAGTAGCTCAACAGTAGCTGTTTCCGCAATTACTTCGCCCCATAAGCCAACCTATGGAGACTTCGCTAGTATTTTGCCATCTATGCACAAAGAGACACACCCCAAGCAACGGGATACAGAAGACTGAGTCTAGTGTGTTCTATACAGCAAGTCAAAGCACAAATTAGACTGCCAATATACTGACTCGCACCAGAACATTTTTCAGACTTGTGCTTTCCCCTTTACAGAACACCTTGAATAAATCAGCTGCAAGTTCTGTTTCTTACTAGCAAGCTTTGGAAAAAGCACCTTACCTTTTGCCGTCCCAGTACGGATGTGCTGTGATGCTGCAACTCGAACTCCATTGCTCCTGTTAGTCAACCTGCAGTCAGTTTTCTTTGCTTTCTCCCTGTATAAATAATTTCATGGCTTTTTTGCAAATGCACGAGCACAAATAACCAACCAGGAATGAACATGGAATGCCACTGGAAACAAAGGCAGTGACTCCAGGCCAGAAATGTGTATTTAATAGATATAACAACAAATTTAAATAATAAACAATTAAATAGAGGCTGCTGGTGCAACATAGCAGGAACTAAGCTGCAAGCAGTGTTACTAAACACTATGCATAAAGATCTATATAAAAAAAGACACCAAAAAGGAAACGGTGTAGCAGACAGTAAAGTAATTTTTGGAAGATGATGTATGTAATGCAGCCCTACACTAGTCTAGCATAATAGCATCTGGGTACAGAGCAACAAAAGGACAGACACTTGGAAATAGGCAGAGTATTAGGTAAGGGTGGAAGTGCTTTCACTTCTCACAGTGCAGAGTTGTGTAGCCTGCAGGAAGTTCTGAAGCCCTCTGATGTGCAAGTTATCTTCAATAACACATTTCAGCCAGTTACCACCCACTTCATAATGTTAAAGGTTGTCGTCAACCCTCATTTCATTTTCAGTATGCTCTGGACAGCTTTACACCTTTTAACTTTCAAATAAATATAAAGAGAAAAAGGCAATTTAGTATTGGTTAAGAACGTACTTCCACTCCTTCATCTTTTTGTTAAATGACAAGTGATATTTTGAGAAATGAATGCATTCACTTAAATTCTATTTTTGAAGTTACTTCTTTACAGAATATAAAATAAGGATTTTTATGTAGCCTAGCCTCACACTATGCCAGCTCTTGTTCCACCATAGCAAATGAAAGCACCTAAGTGATTGCAGACTGTTTATCAGAGTGAATGCATTACACTTTGTTTCTGGATTACCGGTTACATTGGAAACCTACTTTTCCAGCTGTGGCTTTCCTTTCTTCTTGCTTACTGTAGACAGACTTCGTTTTTCCACTGTGTGCTAGACAGAAAATACAAAGACGCCAGTCAAACAACAGAATTTGTGTTAATGAAAGCCAAGAAAACACCCCTTCTAGACAGACAGGCCCACAAGTCCAAGATTAGTGTGCTCACAGGTGCTATAACCACCCAAACAACCACTTGTTCAGTGCATGTGAGCATCGTGTCTTGTGTTTATGCCAGTATCAGCAAAACACTCAGCAAATTACTACTTGCAAATATGCCAGAGATATCAGTCAAATTACTGTTTGCATGCTGGTTTTCCTCCAGAGGATAAAAAAAAATGTGTTTCATCACATACCTGCTAAAAAGGCCAATCATCAGGCTTAAGGAGCTACAAAATTTGTTGATATAAATGGAATTATCTGATAGCTGGAGATGGGAAGTACACGTGACAAATTATTTCTACGTAGTGACAAGCAGCTATCTAGCCTTAACCAGAGGTTTAAGCTGCTAAACTAAACTCTAGAATACAACATACAAGCACATAAGAAAAAACATATGACCTACACAATTTTTTAAGTATGCTATTACTAGCTGTTATTAACAACTCGTATTTGGCAAGGAAGTAAAATTTATGAAAACACTGAAATAATCTCTGTCCAAATAACTGTATCTGGACTTCCTTTAAATAGCTTTTCCTCTGCTTTAGTAAATTAACTTTTTTCTTGCTTCAAGCTTGCAGTATTTCAAGTTTTGATGCAGTGTATCTTTTCATGTTTAAAAGCCAACCTCGATTCATTAACCTGCTTTATGAAATAAGAAAACTATTTCTGTTTGGCTTGCTATTCCACACATAACAATCAATAGCCAAATCCCAAACATAAATAAGAGTAATATCAAGCAATTCTAACATTCTGGGTATTTCGTTTATTTATAAGTAACTATTCTGCTTACCTCTATTCACAATGAGATTGAGCATTGAAGAGACATAAATCTCACAAAAAGTGCATATGCATCCAACTATTAACTTTTTTCAAAGATTAATACTTAAATAATGCAGGTAAGATAGAAAGAATATGTTTAACCTGTTGTATCTACTGTAGCATTAATATAATTTAGCTACTAATACAGTTTCTAGTTTGTTCCTTACAATAACAGAAATTGCCCAAGCATTCTGGAATCCTCTCTGATGACAATGCTACAGTAACAGCAAAGTGCCTGATTAAAAATTAACATTAGACTTTTCTGATTACTTATATTCTGCTGGGAAAATTTATTTACAAATTCATAAACAAAATATTCAGCTTTCTGACACAGTGGTAAGGAATTGTGAGGGGTTTTCTAACTAAGGCAATTCAGTAGCAACTTCAACACTTATTTTGTACAATTTTAGGAGGGCTTTTTCTCTTTTAAAGCTAAATCTCATCATGTGTAGTAGACAGTCTTCTCAAGTGTCTCAGAATATGGCTTTGAAGAAAAAACAGCAACATACCTGGTCAAGTAGGTTAGTACAGTGCTCTGGGTGCTGCTGGACAATACAGCTTTTCCTTCTCCAGTCCATTACCCCATTCTGCTCCGAGTGCTGCATGTTAAGGCTATCCAGTGAAGAACATTTTGCACTGCTAGTGCTGCTGAAAAGGAAAAAAAAGCCCCCAAAGTTATGCTGATGTGAACAAACCTGCAGGCTTTTCTTACCAACATACATGTTTCACATCATGTTGGGAAATTTTGCTTTCAGAAAACCCTAAGAATTTTCAAGAGATTTAAAAGAAGTAAATTACAGCAGTTCTTGTGCTCTAAAGTTATGATCTGACCATAACTGGAGTTCCTTTTTCATTTGTCTACTATATTTTGACATAAAATTCAGAACAACACAATTTATAGAAAACAGTAATTGAGGGAAGAGTTTCCTTGGATATTTCTACACACAAAAACTTTGCTATTTTCATATCAGACGTGTGGAAATTTTCCAGATAGAAATGTATTCTGAATTCATCGTCTTTCTTCCTTATCATGAATGACAAAACTGGAATTACTTTGTAATCCCTATTTCAGAATTCATGAGATATTTAAGGAAAGGAGCACACAGTTAATACAGATCATACTGCAGCTGTGTTTGTTTCAGTTTCAAAATAGTTATCTTGCTTTACATTTTTACCTTCAGGAATGACAGTTTTGAGTAGTGCTGGGAGAGGGGAGTACAACTTGGCATTTACTTTGGACTTTATAATGATTTCCACTGAAGCTTTGCTCTACAGCAGCCAGTCAGAAGCAGTATTTAAGTAGGTTTGAGACCACTGGTCAACAAAAGCTGCTGGGAAAACAGTCAGGGTTCTGACAGAGTCAGCAGGGCACAGGACCCTATAACCTTTTCATGTCCCATATAAAATCATGCCTTACTGCTGTCTGGATGCAAAAGAAAAAAATAAACAAGGAGGTAATAATTTTAAATTCTTATCTAAGTACTTATGCTGATAATTGAAAGTGCCTTTTAATTCAGGGCTGTTGGCAAGCTGCTTCACAAAGGTTACTGCAATATGAAATGTTACTCAGTTCCCATGATGGCAGAAATCCAGCTCACTTGAAAGCACAAGATATGCTGAAGTTCCAGTAGCTACTTACCAAATACCTCTGTGAGTAAGGGCTCAAACTACTTAAAAGATAGACAATAGAATATAAAAAAAAAAAATTTAAGAAAATGGCAAGAATCCAAGAAGGTCCAAAAAGACAGACATAAGCCCCTGATTGCAAAGAGAGAAGCAAGGTCACTTTAGAAACTTCTGCCAAGTGGAGGTAAATGATTTCACTGCCAAATTTGCAGTCATTTCATGGAAACTGTGACACTACTGCAGTTTTTATTTTGTATGTGTGATCTCATTCCCACCAGTAAATTTTTGGACTTTTCAAGAGTAAGACTTTTCTTGAATGAAAACAAGAGGTAGACAGATGCATGACGTACCAATGCTATTTGAGATGTACTGCTTGTGACTCTGAATAGCTTTACGCATATTCAAAACAGAAAAGTTTCATTCAGTGCCATGTCTTTGCAACCCATAAACAACAGGCACAGATTTTAAGGAGACAGACACATAAAGCAAACAGGAGAGGACTAACAGACTTCCAGCAGTCCAGGAGTAAACACATTTCCCTCTCTTAGATAAACAGAAAATAATAATCAGCTAAAGGAGTTTCTTTCACAGAACTTTGTGGAAAGGTCTGTCCTTCTCTTTCCTACCTGAAAGACAGATCCTAAACTACAGTCAGTCTTAGTGTAATTCATTATACAATGAATAAGAAAAAGATAATTTCTTTATTAATAACTATAAGCTACTAAATTTGGATCCCACTATGTCAACTTTGTAGTAGGCTGTATATCCACCAGTGTAATCACAGATTTTGTCAAGATGGCACTTTCTTCTTGAGGAAATGTAAGTTGAAAGTAAGACAGTTAAAAACCAAAACAGACACAAACCACTAAGTTGTTTAGTGGTGAGTTCACAAGAATTTTGTCTGTTAAAAATCTGTGGTCCTTAACCAACACTGGTCTGTGCTATGTTTATATTCTAATTACTGGAATTCCAGGTGAATTTTCACCACAAGATAAATACCTTTTACAGATAAATCAACATTGAACAAAACCGTAAATCACAATAAATTCTGTATCCATTTTTTTCTCTTAATTTAGCTGAATTATTGCACAACTACGTGCAAACATATCTGAAGTTTTTCATTAAAATACATTAATGAGTGAATTCACATCAGAAAGCATATATAAACTACTTTAATATAGTTAAGAACTGCTTCCGCTTACAATGGACATACACCAGCAAGGTGTGCATGCATTTGCCAGTAAGCAAGGGCAAGAACGGACTACCTTCTCCTATAAGGTCCTCTTTGAGGCTACTTAAGCCTCAAATCAACAGCACTGGAAACTTTCAGTATAAGCATGGCAGTGTGTGCACGTAAGAAAAATACATGCCATACAGATTTATGCTACTCGTCTTATAAACACAAACCAAAACATCAATTCAAATAGTGAAGATTCACAAAAGTCAGGAAAGAAGAGATATCCAGATGATCTAGGCCTACAGATTTAGAAATATGGTCTTCTGAACTATTTTTCTAATAAAGTTAATAACAACCTCCCAAATAATAAAAATAAGACCAGAACACCCCACCACAAACAAACAAAAATCCCACAAACGAGCTTTAATCTAGAAGGACACATACTCTCAAAGCACTAACAAATGGAAGTTCAGACACGTAACATGGTCACATTACATCCTAGTACCTACTTGGCAACAGGACTTTTTCCATTATGTTTCTTGTGAACTGCTGTGTGCTGCATTACATCTGGAAAAAACACAAAGCATAATTTCAACAGCAATTCCATTTCACCTTTTAAATCAATCCAGTAAATCCATCTTTCCATCACTGCCAGGCACATAGCAGAAGACATCTTCACTAAACAGGCCAGGCTTAATTTACAGTGCTGAAATTAGCAGGTGTTGCATAGAAGACAGATCAGTTTGTACAGATGATATGAACAAGACTCTTTACCTTCCATTTTACAGAAGAATGAAACAGAAAGAGCGGAGCTATGACAATGTTAATGTTTGCTCACCTTTATATTTAATTCTAAGCACTGAATGCATGACTGAGCATCACCCAGTATGAAAGAACGGAGAGAGAAGAAAGGAATGAGTCAGAAAAAAAAAATAACATGTTGTAATTTCTTCTGAACTGAAATTAATCTCAAAACTATGTCACACATTCTGAATAGCAAACAAAGACAAGTCCTACACTAAAGTATTGCGTTCTGAACCTCAAAATTCACTATGCAAGTAAAGCTTTACAAATTACATCTGACAAAAAGAGGTACTGCCTCAAGGCCAGGCTGGGTGGGGCTCCAAGCAAGCCGGTATAGTGGAAGGTTCCCTGCCTGTGGCAGATGGTTTGGAACTTGAAGGTTGCTTCCAACCCAAATCATTCTAAGAGTCTATGAAGAAAAACTAAGAACTTTAGAGACACAGTCTACCCTTTTCTTTAAGGCAACTGCTAAATTTTAACAAAAGCAACTTCCCTTAATGCCAACTATTGATAATCTTAGTATTCTTGGTACCTATGATTTTCCCTGAACTCCTCTCAATGCTACACATAAGTCCAAATCATGTTTTAAAAATTTGAGAAAAAAAAAATCATGATTTTTAAACTTCTGGTAAACACTTTACTAAAATGGCACAAAAGGTGTTCTGAAATGCATTTGTAGTTTCACCAGGTGAAGAGATTTACTTATTTTTAAGAACAGTATATAAAAGACTAATTGAGCAAATATATTGTAAATTTACTCTGTGTGTTCCGAGCTCTAAAGAATATGGCAATGATTATTTTTGTAAGAAAAAGCTGTTCAAACTGCATATATAGATTGCTGAATGCACAGAAGTTCAACAGCAAACTTCTTATTAGTTATTAATGTGAAAGAGGATAAGAGTGCTGTCACTATGTGAAAGCCAGCAAAAGTGTTCAGTGGTCCGTGTTCACCCATCAGTCCCATTTCCCATACTTTCCACCTACCATGAGCTTATACTTGTTTCCTTCCAAAAAACAATGCAAAACTGGCTCGCTGTTCCTTTCAGAATAAACTACTGACCAGCCACCAGACTGCTGCTTCCACGTGTGAACTGTTTTGGAGGCATTTGAAAAACACCAGCTTTCAGACTGTAATCAACACTCACTACAGTCCCAAACTTATCAGCAGTCCAGAGCATCAAAGCAGCATAGGTTAAGAATAAGAAGAGGAAAACTTGAACATCCTTTCTTTGTAAAACTAGAAGCTAAACAAATCTGGCATATTTAAAGTAAAACAGTCTGCAACCCTTGAAATACTGCACTTAACTCTGAACGCTGGTAACTGAAGAATAAATAGGTAAAGACATGTAAGTCTATAAATAATCTTGGCTCAAGTAAATTGTAAAGTTTATGTTATTCCTGGTTGTTCAACACAGCTGTGAACTTCTGCCTTCGAGCTGTCTACGAACGCTGCCACTTCTTGAGTTACAGAACAACCTCTTAAGGCAACTGCTGAAGTACACAAAAATTCTTTATTTGCATAGCAGATTTCATTCAAATTTTGTACCACTTTATACCAATGAAGAAATCAGTTAGGTGTATGATTTCCAGAACTGAGTGTGGTAAAATATCTCAAAGAACCACCTTTGAGTACACAACTACCTTCCTCCTGACTTGAAGCTTCTGAACTGTCCTCCTTGAAGTGTTCTGCTGTCTTAACCGTCTTCAAAGAGGGTTGTAAGTTACCTGCAGAGAATAAAGTTCATGTAGTAACTTTATAGATCTTGAACAACTGGACAGCTCCTGAATGCTTGCACTAAACTGGAAGCTAGGGAAATGGAAGACTGAACCTACTGGTTTGCCATGGCAACAATTTGAACATTGCCTCCTTCAAAGCAGGCCATCTCCAAGAATAAAGGCTCTTAAGAGACACTTTTATTTTGAATAAAATAGTGTCAAAAATAATTTTAAAGCCATGGTACAATTTCAAAAGGTTGTGATTGTGATTATTATTAGAGATATTCCTACTTTGCTGCACTTCAGATTTTTCTTTATAATCCTTTTGTGTTACAACAGGAAATTGGAGGAGACCAACAATAGTTACTAGCATTCTTCTGCAACAAATTATACTCTGCCATGGTCAAATTATTTGTCTGCCAAAAGAGACCTAATTCGGGCTGAAGTCTGCTAGTGCCCCTAGCACCGTCTTCACACATAATTTTTGCCTTTTTATGTCAGACAGGATGAACAGTAAGTAGGAATAATATTAACAGTTTTGCTGCAAAAATACCACTGCCATGCTCTGAAAAAGGACTTAGTTTGGTAATGCATCTAACTCTAAGAGTCTACACTTCCCCTCTCAAAAAGTTCCAAGTTAGTGCAGGTAAAAGCATCTGAAAGCTGTTGCTTAGGAGCTTGAAACATTGATAAGAAGATCCTTCTGAATATCATCTGCATTGAAGATACTAAATCCCCAGAGATCATGCTCTCATGTTGGAATCTAAAGTCTACTCCAACCTGAAAAATTGTCTAAACAACTGAATTTATGAACCAGGAGTGAGCTAATTGATTTCCTCCTTAATGGAACCATAGTGGCATAATTAAGCTTACTGAATATTCAGTGGGAAATCCCAACTATTATTTACGGTATAAAGACCTTTCACCAAACATAGAATTTACTTCCACATAGGTTTTGCTAAATAACTTCGTATTTCTGTGAAAAGATATTTTTGTCCCTGATTCTATATAGCGACTGAAGACCAATTTAAGCCAAAATGCTTTGTCAATTAATTCTGCATGTTCTATTTGAGAACTAGGATGAGATTTTTCTTAAATATATGTTTCCTTCCCCAACACTGTCACCACATGCAAAACATGCCACTACAGACTAACTTGCAATAACAAGCAGCAGGATTACAGGAATCCCAAACAGGAAACCTAGAAAAACACAGAAACCAACAATAAAAAACCCACTCACGGGCCACTTAACTGGGGTGATTTTGGCTACAGGTGAGGTGAGTACTTTTGTCTTAGTACAGCTTCTATTAGCCTGCACCCCAGGAAATGTGATTGTGAGCTACCCTGGACAAGTTATCCAGTCCCCTTCTCGAAAGAGAAACAACTATGCTTAAATTTATCACACTAATCCTCTTCACCAAATGTTTTCTTAATGTCTAACTCAATGTCAGGGCCTGAATCATGCCAATGGGCTTTGCAACTCTTTCCTGCTCTCCCAAGGGCTTCACCTGCCCATAGCGAAGATCCAATCTGGTATGCTGCAGTTTTGCAATTCGGGGTGTGACTTCTGGGAAAAGAACTGGCAGATGCCTCACCCAGGGCCTCCGTCCTTTGGCTCGGGAGCCGCATTTGAGCTCAGGCCCTTGCCTGGGGTGCACTGCCGGCACATCTGTGCCTGGACATGCACCTTGCAAATCCTGTTCTTAACCCTGACCTACTGACTTGTTTTTCTGCCTTAACCTCAGACCTGCCTCACTACTTTGGACTTGTCTGGTAATCATGAGGTTCTTGCCTGCCCCTGGTCCTAATCCTCCTCATAAGAAGTTAAGCCAAGTGCTTTCTCTCTTATTCATCAGAGAGAACAGATCATCCTCTTTACATTATGACTCTTTGGTATTTGATGACTTAAATCATCTTCCATTTGAGCCTTTCCTCCTCTCTGCTAAACAATTAAGTTTCCCATCCTGTCTGTCATACATTCTAGATCTGACAAATCCTCATGAACTTTCATGTATCCAATTATTTATTATTATAAAAATTATCGCACATTTACAATCACTTTGTAATCTATAAGATTTCTGACAGAATTGACATTTGTCTATTCAACCTTCTGCTCTATCCACCCTGCAGATCATTTCTGCCCAGTCAATTCTATCTTGATGGAACTTGGCACTGAGTTCTTTTCTGAAACCATTTCAAATTATCACCATGTACAACAATGTATTTGCAAGTCCTTCCCAACTAGATGTAATCTACAGTCTAAAATATGCACACCTTGTCCAGTGTGCCCATCATTAACATGAATCTCTCCGGACTTCGGAAACTCCTTCCTCCCCATGCAGCCTTTCAGTACAACAGAGGTGTCAACTTTCACAGCAGTAAATTCCAGCCAGTTCCACAATCACCCTGATTGTTATTAGTTTCACAAAATTGCCATGTAAGAAGGTACTAAGTGTTACAAAAAATGCTACAAAGTGACCTATAGCTTCTACCCTAACCACAGTGCTTCTATCTCATCATGGAAAGAATACATCTGTCCCAGATCACACACATCATTTCAAACTAAAGTCAGCTGTCATTCCTCTATTTTTTTCTAAACGAATATGAGCAGTCTGTTTGGAACCTCCATTCTATTCAATTCCCTACTAAGATCTTCGGCAAATTCTGAGGCAGTGGCCTCACAGCCAGTGCCTCAACTGTCATGGTGTATAACACGCACTGAAAGAAGAAAAGATTCAATGGAAACAAAGATTACATCCTAAGGCATCCATACGGAGAAGCCAAACTTTGGTCACGCAAACAATTTGTAATACACAAGGTAGGTTAAGAGGGCCATCAAAGAAATCTCTGCAATGCTGAAACATAATTCGGTATGTTCTGAAATTATGGCCATCCCATCATCTATGTACTCAAAACAAATCTTAGTTTAAGTGTCAAGACAGATGCTTAATCGACAAAAGAAAACAAACAAAAAACAGATGTGATTTTTCGTGTCAGTTCAAACTTTTTGTTCCAAAATTTAAGATTTTGTGAAAGGAAAAAGTGCCAAACTGTTGAACATACTCAATTCATAACGGCCTATTTGAAGAGCATGATAGGGAAGGGAAGGTTTCGGGAAGGGAAGGTTTCGGGAAGGGAAGGGAAGGTTTCGGGAAGGGAAGGTTTCGGGAAGG